>CAWUFW010004676.1:0-442500 GCA_963921515.1 Calotriton arnoldi
TTCAAAAACCAAAAGAGAGAGTCAGGACGATGAGTGTGCCCTCCTTGTCCCGAAATAATATTTGAAAAAACAACTGGGACGGGCCACAAAAGAGTGACTAGATAACCTGAATGGTGTCTGACACCACAGGAATAGTTTAAAAGAACCCTCACACACCAACCTGGTTGGTGTCATGCTTCATCATTGGGTTCCCAGTCGGGTAGCCGAGTGCTACCCAACTGTGCTTCAACACCTGATTACAGTGGAGCAGGTTTTTTGATTGTTGTGTGATGGCGTTGTGAATGTGGTGACTTTAAAAAGTACCTCTGGGAAGCTCACTATACATTCTTTTATTCCCAGTGGCCCAGGGTATATTAAAAACAAGGTACAATAGACGATATATCAGAACTACCAGTAGGTGTCTGAATTATCGATAGGTCAACATGTTTCAGCTCTCAAAGAAAAATTAATGGAGCTTTCTTCAGGACCTCATTATGTGGTGAATAAAGTGCAAAAGTGAGTGGTAAAAATTAAACCACTTGTTTAAGCATTTTTACACACTTGCTACAGCGTGTTTATCATGCATAGATGGACTAACCAAAAATAACGTTCCATCTGTGGTAAAATTCCTGTAGGGAAAGAAATCAACAAGACAAAACAACAAATAACATATAAAAATTGTTTGATTGGTTGTTGATTATTGTCACAATCATATTGATCATATGGCATCGCACCTGCTAGTACTGAATGAATGGTGGTATGGGGATAGGAGGGACCCCGCATATGCAGTGGAGCGAAGGTGCATGGGAGAGTCTACCCTCCATACCATATTGTCTTCGGCGCCCCTGCGCAACTCTCTACCGCCGGCCACAAGGGTAGTATTCCAGGTGTGGTACAGTCCCTCCGTAAGATGGGGTGGTGGGACAAGCTGACCCGGGAAACCCCACTGTGGCATAATGGTCGACTGCCACAGCTGGCTGCTCTACCCGGATTTCGCGGGTGGGACAACGTAGGAATCTCTACATTAGGAGATGTGATGCGAGGCTCTGCCCTGAAATCCTTCCAAGACCTCCAGCAAGAGTATCAGATGCCAAAAACTCAATTTTATAAATACCTCCAATTTCGGCACGCCATTTATCACAGCATTTCAGGGATAAAGGCTCTCCCTGAATTTAGTCCTATTGAAGCCAAGGTGTTTATGGGCGATCTACAGGACCATAAAATCTCAAAAATGTATCAGTCCCTGGTGACAAATAGCGCTACTACATTAGACAAACTTAGAGAAGCATGGGTGGGTGATCTTGGCCCAATAGATGGAGATGATTGGATGGATGCACTGGTCTCCCCTCAGGAGGCAGCGATAGCAACGCAGCTGCGTCTTATCCAATTTAAATACCTACACCGGGTTTACTATGCCAGGCTAAGGTTGTGGAGGGCGGGTCTAGTGCCATCCACGATATGCCTACGGTGTGGTCGAGAGGAGGGATCCATCATACATATGATTTGGCATTGCACAGCACTCACGAGATTCTGGCGAGGGGTTCTGGCTTGTCTTGCAGAGGTGTTGGGGTGGGAGCTCCCCTCCTCACCAAGATTGGTAATCCTACACATCATGGAGGGTATTGGGGGTAATATGTATAAAAGGCACCTGTTACTGTTGGGGCTGACATTGACTAAAAGGGATATCGCAAGGTTGTGGAAGGCATCGGCCCCACCTTCTCTTTCGGCATGGAAGAATGGACTTGACTTTTGTATGGGGTTGGAGATACCAATATTTAAGGCCAGGGGTTGCCCGCAAATGCATCCCAAGATCTGGAAAAGATGGGCAGATTACCGGGGACTATACCTGGACCCAGTGCCCACAGCGGATGTTTCCGTATCAGGATTGTCATGCGGGCTTATAGGGTGAGGGACCAACAACATAGTGATGGAATTGATTCGTTGGGATGGGCGATGTGGTGGCAAACAAGATGCAGTAGTGGAATAGTGCAACGGGGGGGTTCATTACGTTCATCTTGTCTTATTTACATAACTATAATTATGATAATGTATAAACTAAATGTCAATGACAATACTTTAAAATGTATAATATGGCAGATGTTTCCTGTGTTGAGGAGCTCTGCATTGTGCTTGACTTTTGACACAATAAAATTTGTTTATTAAAAAAAAAAACCTTGAAGGATCTACACAAATGAACCCATGCTGAATTATTCAGAATTTCATCTACTTTTCAGAAATGTATAGATTTCCGGGATCCGTTATTGCTTTCACACCCATTTCTACCACTAACTGGAAGGAGATTGAAAGCAGAAAAAGTAGCAAAAATAGGCTATGTTCCAGTAAAATGCCAAAACTGTGTAAAAATGTTTGGTTTTCTGACAAAAGTCTGCTTGTCCCTGAAAGCTGGGGAGATGATGATTTCAGCACCTCAACCCCTTTGTTGATACCATTTGCAGGGGAAAAACCAGACGCTTTCTTCTGCAGAACTTTTTCCTCATTTTTCCCCCAAAAACCAAAATGTTGCTGTATTTCGGCTTATTTCTGGGTCCCCCCCAGGGGAATCCACAAACCCTGGGTACCTTTAAAATCCCTATGATGTTGGAAGAAAAGGGCGCAAATTTGGCATGGATACCTTATGTGGACAAAAAGTTACAGGGGCCTAAGCACGAACTACCCCAAATAGCCCAAAAAAAGGCTTAGCACAGGGGGGAAAAGGCCTAGCAGCGAAAGGGTTAAACAATATGCAAGCACTGGAAATACAAAACAACCCGTAATTAAAGGGATCATAATTCTCTGTGTGCGAACTGCTGTCCAGCGTGAATGAGATCCAAGGGCGTAGGACGTTTCTCATGGCCGGACCATGTTTCGTGGCAAACCTTTCTTCTTCAGAAGCCGGAAATAGAAATGCTGGCTAGAATTTGCATGCTTGAGTGTTTACAGTAAAATTGAAAGAACATTTTTGCTGGTTGTCTACTACAAATGGAACGAACAAACAGAATTTGCACTTGCTTGTGGCCAAACAAATCACGAGGTAAGAAATAGTGAAAATGCAGTTTATCGGATTTCCACACATGAAAGATGGGAAAATGCTCGATACAATTTCAATCTGTGAAATGAATAAATAGCAAAATAGAGCAAATGTCTTCTACTTTAATCTGTGTTTCTCAAGAATTCTTTCGTGAAACTTAAATTACTCTTTTGAAATATTTTGAATGCAAAGCATAGGCAATATGTTACATATAGGGAATACTATCCACCACATGTACTAATCTCCATGGACTAGGTCAAAATACTCAGAAGCTTGAATCAAAGTATCCATCACCTTAATCAGCTTATTCATTAGGATGCAGGAAAACATTTTGTTGTCTCAATTTAAAAATAAAATAGGGCTATGCGACTTGCGCCTTGTAGCAGATTTGTTTGGCTTTAGAATAATATTTATAGTTGCTTCATTCCATGAAGAATGAAGAGGAATGAGAAATAATTCCTTCCAAACTGGGATGACATAACCACACTTTTATGTATAGCTCATTTTGGATACCATCCAGGCCTGACCCTCTACCCTTTTTAGATTTCCTTATCACCTTCCCTATTTCTTCTTATTTTAGGTCGAGCCTAGCAGCAGTGCGCATGCGCTGCTCGCTCTGCGAGGCATGCTGTATTAGGGTATACACTGGAAGTTCTACTCACTCTCCGCCAATATTTGTTATTGGCTTGTGTCATTGTCCTTCGTAAATGTTGGCTTCTGATTCGTACATAGGCTTGTTAGTCCCTCCTTGGTACCGTGTTGTCTGCATTTGTTCCCGCCCATAACGACTGGACCTTTTAATTGGCTCGTTACACAATCTGCTTTATCTACTGGGAGAGCGCTATTTTCTTTAATGGTCCTACCCTATTCCACCCACACAACGTCGCAGCGCTGCTTTATTTATTTAATTGGCAGCGCCGCAGCCCGCTTTTACATTGTTGTTACGTATTTTCTTGTAACTTGCAGCGCGTTCCACTTTCACTTTAGCGGCAGCGCTGCTTTATTTAACTTACACCGTGGTCCGCTTTCACCTAGGCGGCCATGCTTCTTTATTTAATTAATTTGCAGTGCGGTCCGCTTTCACTTTAGCAACCGTGCTACAGAAACTTCCTTTCTTTCTTTTTTCTTTAAAGTGAAAGCACCCCATACCGCGCTTACACTTTAATGATAAACCCCCATGAGAAACTTTGAGAGCCAGCTCCCATCATGGCCGCTCGGAGCTACTGCTCCGCCGCAAACACTCCTACAGCCTCCAAAACGGCGTTTCCACCACTTTTCTTCGCCACCCGCTTCTAAGTTTCGGAAACCGGAACGTAGGAGGCTCACAAGGAGACCAATTCTGCCTTTCTCCGAGCAATCCCCGCCGATATATTGGCCGCGATCTCCCTCCAACTGATTCAGCCAAGATGGTGTCCCGGGATTTTTGAGCAAGCGCTGGATGCCGATCGAAGCGCGCTGCGATGCCACCCACCACCGTTCAAAACAGCCTTCTCCCCCCCGCCCCGTTCCCCCATCGGTCCTCACCATCGCTCCTGCTGACTCCTCTGGGGAGTTTCCACTGCCCTTGTGCCAGCTCGTTCGGCTTTCAAGATCGGCTGCGGCTGGAGAGGGAGGGGCACACGACAGCGACCTGCAGTGGCTCCCAGAGTCCCATAACGGACACGCTTCTAAGGCGGTGAGTGGGGGAGCAGCAAACTACCACATGCGCCGGGATGAGGAAAAACAACGTACCTGGTCATCCTGTAAGAGGCGGTGACATGCCCCTAGTGAGCGCGGCACAGCGACACCCAAGCAGCAGGGTCTGCGCTGCGCCTCGAGCGCCTACGGACACCGGGGGGGATCTTATGTCCTTTTTAAAATCTAAAGGGATTTCGACCCTTCCCTGCCAACAAACTTCTGTCATACTCGGCACTCTCTGGATGTAGAAAGGGGTCCCAGGATGCCTGACCCCAACATGGCCGACTATGGTGACTCTCTCCCCTTTGATGAACCTCTAATTACTCAACCCTTCCAGGACTGTGCCTGACCTCAATAGGACTCTTGAATTCTTTGGGACCATGGCTTCCCCCCCGCACTACTCGGACAATCCCTGAGTACACATGACCTCTATCCTGACAGCGGAGTCCGAGCATTATGTCCGACGCCCGGTGGAGCTGCTCTGTTCAGCTAATGAGATTGGACTTGGCTCACCCCCTGACCGTCACCTGCCCAGCCGGACCTTGGGCACAGTTTCTTTCTCCCTGTCTCGCCCACCCTCCCCCTCATCGTATATCTGCCGTTCTGCCCTTGCCTTGTCTCCTTTCTATCCACCTGTCTGACCGATACCCATTGGAGCTTCCTTTGAGAGCTATAGGGGAGACTGGCCTTGGACTACCGCCCAAGCCGTCACCTACCCACTCGGTCTTTTGGCTGACTTTTCCTCTATCTCTTATTCCTTCATCCCCCTCGTCCTCTCCCTTCTTGCCCCCCTCTCTCCCTTCCCTCTCTACTGTTCCCTCCTTCTCTCCCATTAATGTTTCTCACATATTTGATGTAACGTGTAATTGCTATTATGGTTGTAACTTTGCTGACCTTATGTAAAGCGCTCTGATACCTTCGTGTCTAGCCAGCGCTATATAAAACTGTTTAAATAAAATAAATAAATAAAATAAATAAATGTTGGCCGCGCCCCTTTCTTTAGACGCTGCTCACTGTAACATGAATATGGTGAGCAGTGACTACAGAAAGGGGCGTGACCACCATTAAAGTGCTCTCGCATTTGCAAGAGTTACTGCTCTTAGTTTAGATGTGTTGGGTATCCATTTATTTTCTCAGTCAGCGTGCCATCATGTCTCTTTTGCTCGGCCTTACGTTATTGATGTTAATATCTAGGTCTGCTGGGAATTTTGCTGTCAGTGTCTGGTCAGACCAGTGTCAAGTCAGAGGTACTAAAGAAATCAATAGTTTGCAACTGCAGTACTATATCCTTATGAGGCTCAAGAAGTGAGGGCCCCCTCATCACTCAAAATCACAATGTGGACAATGACTTGCAAATCCATTTGTGGCTCTTAATGTTCCTTCAGCACAGTGCGACTATGTATGTTTACACTAGTATTTTGTGCACCGCAGGCTTTGATAACGCAAAACCCTTTTAACATCAGGCCCTTAGTCAAATCGGGGCCTCACAAATAGGAGGTGCAGTTACCTCCGGGTGCCCTTACTTTAGGAAAGGCCTCAGGGTCCTCACTTTTGTCTTTGCGTAGCTTCACAGTACACAACCACTTCCGGTCCGTAGATAGCACCGCTTCTGCTTTATCTTCTAAGTTTGAAATATTCAGCCTCATTCAGTCTGGCAGTCTATTTGCTAAGTCTGGCCTGAACATGGTCGCCTTTACATAGAAGTGACTCCATTTTAGCAACTAGACCGTCCATACCCATTTTTATATCAGCTACTATAAGCTTAATGCTAGTGCTGCCGTCAGATGTTGTTTGTACTGCAGTTCTTTACACAAGGTCCAAACTATCCTCCCTGTTTACATCTGCAAGTTTTAAAATGTAACGTCACGCTATTCTAAATATGAAGCAACATAGCCATAAGAATGGTCTACGCAAGTATTTGGCCGAACTGGTTACCAGGGTTGTAATCAGGCCTTTACTCTGGGGATATCAGCCTGTCAGAACATTGTGTTTTTTTTGTTTTTTTAAATAAGCAAGCATTTGTAACGTTGGTCACTCGATGGCAGCAGAGGGCTGCAATCATCTAATCAAACATCAGCGCTGTGATAACCTCATTTTCTATCACTCAATGCATGCACACCAAAGTTACGTCCAGATCGTTAGTCCTAACTAAACGTAATGAGCAGTAACAGCCTGCTGTCGCTCGCTGTGGGCCTCACACCGCCTTGCAGAACACCACCTTAGAAGATCCAGAACAGACCGATAAGACTTCAGGAGAACAGTAAGCCAAGTACCAACAGTCCCCTCTCACATCTGCAGTATAACGCTTCGGTGATAAACAGGGCAAAAGTTCTAACAAGCATTTGCAATGCAATAGGTCTCGCATTTGCGAAATTTTTAGCTATTGTCATTGTAAATGACAATGCCTTTTATTTATGCGTTTTGAAAGCCTGCAAGCAGCGATTAGAAGTACAAAATGCACATAAATAAAAGGCATTTTAATTTACAATGCCAATAGGTCAAAGTATAAAAAATGCGAGACCTATTGCATTGCAAATGCTTGTTAGGGACTAGTGATCTCTCCTCAAAAACCGCAATGCAACAGGACAAAGATTTCATCTCAGATTGTTCCCTCCCTTACAAATGGTGAGTCAAAGTAACTGGAGTGAAGCAGGAATGCATATGTATACAGGTGCATTGATAAAGAATCAGTAATGGATGCAATGCAGACCATCTGATACATAAGCACATATCCCGGAAGGTGGGAGAGAGCATGCACTTACCAAAAGAGAGAACATTTTTAATTTGTACCTCATGAAGTTGGACATAACATGCTTTGCAGAGACTAAAAAGCAGTAATTTACCTCCTAAAGAGACAGCTTGGGAGCAGATGTAAGGATCAATACTGCAAGAACTGTTTGCACAATCTGTGCCTCTTGTCGGACATGAATATCCACACAGAAATGCTTTGTGAAAGTGTATGGTGTACACCATGAGGCTGCTTTGTATATGTCTGCAAGTGGTATATTTCCAAGGAAAGCTATAGTGGCTTCTTTTTTGGAGAGTGCAATGTGCCCTAGAATTAGGCTGCAGAGTACATTTTATCGTTAGCTTAACGTACCCGTATACACTTTATTATCCCTCTTGCAAGCCCCTACTTGTAAATATGGTTATCTAAGTGAGGGGTGGCTAAAGCCAAAAAAGAGGAGTTCAGCGAACGTATTTGGTACGGTCAATATAATACATTAGTGACCTCTTCCCATATAATGTGCGTGATTATCCTTCTGCAACTGGCTGACATTTTGGAAACAAAACTGGCAAGTTAATGGTCTGATTGACAAGCAACAGGGAGATGACCTTTGACAGAAATCACCGATTTGTCCTGAGGACAACTCAATTCTTTTATTTTTATAAATCTGTTTATTGACAGTACAAAAAAAAACAAATACAAAACATAATTGTGCACGGACTTTTCGTTAGGGTGCATGAGCACATCAGTTCCCGACATCCCCTGCAATACCTCCTTCCCACTTACCAACATTGGTTAGGGACACAGATGGAACTGTTAACGTCTCTGCCAGACTACAGGAGGTGAAGTCATTACAAATGTTGCCCCTGTAA
Source organism: Calotriton arnoldi (assembly GCA_963921515.1). Lineage (NCBI taxonomy): Eukaryota > Metazoa > Chordata > Amphibia > Caudata > Salamandridae > Calotriton > Calotriton arnoldi. The sequence continues at coordinate 8,285 of CAWUFW010004676.1, forward strand.
GCATTCCAGTTCCCCCAAATTTTCCACCCACTTTCGGGGGCATCCCGGCCGCCCTCATATATCACTCTATAAGCCAACATACACCAGTCCATATCTCGTTTCTAGTTCTCCAACTGCAGTGTCTGCTCTGCCCCTGACAATCTCGCAATGTTACATTTGGCAACTGACGATCCCAAGGTCCACTATATCTGTTCTATGTGATTGAGGTCCGTTGCGCTCCAGACAATGGGGAGACACAATTTCGCAGAAGCGGTCATAGTGCCTCCAGTCATTTCACTCATACATGCCACTACTGCTGCCCAGAAGTTTTGTAATGCCAGGCATTCCCACACAATATGGTAGAATGTACCAACCTGCCCACACCCTTGCCAACAACTCGCGATGTATTTTTAATTGAACTAAGCGGAAACCTGCCTGTATGGCCACTTCTCTCGGGGACGCCAGAGCCTCCGCCCATTCATCATCTTCTAGTTTTTCTAGGTCTTCAACCCACTGTTCTCTCAGATGCTGCAAGACATCGGGTGCATTATTGATCAATTTTTATGTCAGGGACATGGCTTTCCGAGGCATATATTCGTCCGACAGCCGACATTCTAGGAGCGAAGCCTCAGGCATCTCCACTCCTATCAGCAATACCGCCCTAAGTGTGAGATGTATTTGGAGGTAGCGATAGAGCTCGGTGGGGGCCAACTGATAGTCGCACTGTAAGTCCACCCAGGAGACAACATCCCTGTGAGTCCAGGGGTCCCAGGCTTGGGATAGGCCAATTAAGTCCCACATATCAAATTCTGACTGCGGAATGGGGTACCCTGGGAGCACAGTGTCCCATAGGGGTTTACCTTGTGTTATTTTACTCCTCCATCCCAGTGCTTTTTTTATCTGTGTGCCAGAGAGACACCACTGTTGCCGTTGAGCCATAGAGGGTAGTGTTCCTAGTTGTGCCATAGATAGCCCAGTGATAACGCCATGGCTGCCTAATCAGCCTGTCCATTCGGAATGCAGGCTCGTCCGGGGGGAGAAAATTCTAGCAGTTAATGGTGGTGAGTTGTGCCGCCCAGTAGTATTTCTGAATATCAGGCAAGGCCATCCCAATCATCATACCACCCCCTGGTGAGTTTATGTAGCACCACTCTTGCCGGTACCCTATCCCCATAGCAGTGTCCTAAGTTCCCCTTCGGTGGCTTTGAAGTATGAGTTAGGCACCAGATAAGGCGTGTTCTGTAGAGCGTGGAGGAAATGGGGTAGACATTTTCAAAAGAGGGGCTCTTCCGATAAGGGTAGGGACCTCCAATGAGAAACATCTCACCTCAATCTGTCTACGGCGGTGAGAGATTATTACTGAAAAACAAGTCTGGATCAGTAGTGATATATATATGCGAAGGTAACGAAACCCCTCAGTAACTATTGTCACCTCGCAGTCACAGGGCAATCGTGGTGCCCGGTCCTGCAAGAAATAAATTAAAGATTTTCTCCAATTAATAGTATAGCTTGAATAGCGGGCAAAATAAGTAATGATCTGCATTAACCTATTTAGTGTATTGACAGGATCTGTCACATATAGCAGGATTACTCTGGGGATGATCCAAGAATGCTCTTAGCTCATAATGACCACCCTTACACCAACACATGGAGTCCTCCTGGTCCATGTACACAGAGGGCATCGAAACACAATAATCAACCCTCGTTAATGCGCTATAACGACTATCTAGGAAACACGAGGTCATCTACCCTCTCACCTTCTAATACTTACCCACACAGAGGCATATCCCTTTCCTGTAACAGGCTCTCATACACGCGGGTCTCTTCACCCAGTGAAGGTATTATCTTGACCCCCATTCCTAACCCAGTCCCCACTTCCGATACACCATCCTTGTTCCAGCAATTGCACATCAACTCCCATAATACCTCCCTCCTCTCTCATGAAGAGTCCCCCCTTACTATTTCCCCTATCCCTTCAGATAGGGGAAATAGTCCCACGCAATCGCTAAATCCTCCCTTTAGTGAGGATAGGTTGACTGACATCAAGAATGATCTTAAACTAGTTAAAGAGAGCCTTATGATCTTACTACACCTCTCTTTAAAATTGGTAAAGTTGAGGGAGTTCAGTACGACTTCGGAGATTAAACAACTTAACCTCTCCACAATGATCAATTACTTCCAAAAGGAAATATCAGCCAGGGATATCAAAAGGAATACTCACTGGAATTCTTGGCCATATCTTAATAATCACTCAAGACCAAATAGGGTTTCCGATCACCTGACTGAGGTGGACATTCAATCCCTATTACTCTCAAACAACTCAGATCTTACTGAACTGGTCCCTTCCACATTCTGTATCCAAACAATACCCTCAAATCCGTTTAGGGTACCCAGTGTCAACTTCCGTTCTATGAGTAAAGGAAACGTACAAACCATCCAAACAACACACCATGAATCTGTACAGACCAAATCTCGCATCAAATCGATGCTTGTCAATTGCAGATCTGCGGTAAGGCATGCAGCTGACATTGCACACCTCATACTCTCATATGACAGACATCTTGATCTTAACTAAAACTTGGCTCAAGGACACCTCTACACCAATCCTGGACATTCTAGTCCCTCCTGACTATGACATCATTAGAATGGATAGACTAATCAAAACCTGGGGTGGCATTGCCTGCAACCATAGAACTACCCTCTCTGTGAAAGAGATTCAATCAGCACCAATGTCCTCTTATGAACACCTGGATCTTGAAATCTCAAATAATGACAAAACAATCTGTACACTCCACATGATATATCACCCCCCTGGAAACAATCATCTGTTCATTGAACAAATAATGGAGACCATATCAGTCAACGCAAACCAACCCCATAACCATATCTTCCTTGGTGATTTCAACTTACATTGGAACAATGAAAATGAGCCATTAGTACATACCTTCAAGACCTTCCTAACTGACCTGAACCTCACCCAGTCCTGCAACAAGCCTACACACTACAAAGGTGCCATTCTAGATCTCATCATTGCCAAGGATAATGTCATACAATTGGATGACATATTACCTTGCAATTGGTCAGATCACTTCATAATCTCCTTCAGCAACTTGGAAAAGGTGTTGATCAGACATGGTCAACCTCGGAAAAATAAACAATGGGCACATGATTTGAGAAACATCAACATAAATGATCTTACCATCATGAGCAGTAATCTTCTGCCGCCACCCCCTAACACAGAGGTCTTCAAACTTTTGTAGGTTGAGCCCCCCAGCTGAATTTTTTTAGATGTTGGGCCCCCCACCACCTGACAGAAATTTCTGGAATCTGGTACACTACATAATCGACCGCCACGCGCATATTCCGGGCCATATCCAGCAAATAATGTTCAACACAATAAGAGTGTTTAGTAAACTGCAGGTTTGTGAGTGGGTGTGGTGAAATGACAGAGGCTTATTACTCTGCTCCAAACACCATTTTCCAAGATAAAATGTGCGCAAATTGTTTTTACTAGGATGCTTTGTTTTACACATGACATAGATTGATAATAACACCACCAACATATATGTGACGGGTGTGCCTGTTTTTCGCCACAGAGACGGTCAAACTGTGGATGGATTTTTGCTACTGCCATCCTCAGGTTGTGCTCCACATCCAGTCTTGAACGGTACTTAGTCTTTAATACCGCAAGTGCTGAGAACCCAATCTCACATAAATAGGACGAGCTGAAAGGCAAGAGAGTTTTGATAGCAGTTTCTCTCAAAGCTGAATATTCTGCAGACATTTTCAGCCAAAACGGGGACTGTAAGGGAGACAGTGTTGTCAGATTTTTCGAGCACTCCCTAGCTCAGAGCTGGTACACGAGAAACAAATCTTCTCTAGAAATCTTTAACAAACGTTTTAGGCAGCATTATAATGGGATAATTGCCCACCAACCAGTTATGGATCCGAAGACAAAGTTGAAAGTCCACAGAGAGGGCGCTGAACGAACACCTAATTGAGAATTCCTTAGTGGTACAATAAGTTGCTTGCCTGAAGCAGTGGGGGTTTAGGACACGTCGGGCTTATGGCTAAAAAAAAAAATAGAACTAATAATAAATTAATGATGTTGTCTATTTTACTTCAGAGCAATGTTGTCTGACAGACTTTGTGGTGGCAGGGACATGTTAAGGATTTTGGGTGCCCTGGGCCAAAACTATTTTGGGGGCCCCTGTTCAGTACAGCTTTGAGTTTAACTGATTTACTTTCAGCTCTGCCATACCCTCTTTAGCCAGGCTACTAGCGGTGCACAGGCACTATGGTCGAAATTCTAAAAGCGTTTACATCTAATATTCAGAGACAGTGATGTGTTTTCACTGTTGTAACAAAGCAGCAGCCCACTAATTTTACAGCGAATAATATCTGTGATATCCTCCAATTTCTCATATGCGAGGACCCGCTTGGATCTAAAATAAACTTTTTTATGGTTGTTGCATGAAACAAACATTTTTCTTTGCAAATAGTAATAGACTCCCTCACATCAATCACATTAAAAAGAAATTAAACAAAACGGTATTTACAAGAATCTGTTTAGGAATTATTCCAGGCCATCGGGGCAAAAACAGAGCTGTCTCTATCAAGGGGCCCCTGAAACGCTGGATTGCAGTGCATGTAAATGTGTCCTTTTGTAATTTAGGATGAAAACCTTGATGGGGCACAACATGCCCATACTTGTGTCCAGGGCGCAACTAGACCCGAACTTCGGGTGGGGGCTAACACTCCCAGCCAGGGCTGGCCCTAGCACTGGTCGCACCCAGTGCAACAGTCTTTTTGGCGCCCCTCCCCCATTTCCTCCATCTCCATGAATTTCCTCACTACCACTCACCAACGATGCACCTCATCTCTCCATAGCACCTTTCTGGCAAACATTTCATTTTTTATAGCATTACTCATTGTTTACTCCCACTCAGTTCAGTGATCTGCTTTTTACATGTTCTTTGTAGTAGGCACATTAAACCTCTGCACTGTGTGGGTGGCAGGAGTGCCCATGTGAGTGCACGGTGAGCCATGCAACAGTGTGAGAGTAGGGTAAGAGGAGTGACTGCAGGGTGAGTGAGGTGACCATATGAATTTGGGTGCGGATGTAAGTGCAGATTGGGACGAATGAATGTATGGTTAGTGATGGGCTTATTTGAGTGAGATTGCAGATTGAGCAGTGAGGGGGACAGGTGAGTGAAGTGTCACAGTGCAGGTTGAGTAGTGTGCTTGTGTGACTGCACGGTGAGGTACAGGGTGAACAGCGCAAGTGCATTGTGAGTGCAGAGTGATCACTGTGAGTGCATGGTAAGCGGGTAAATGGTGTGAGTGCATTGAGATCAGTGTGAGGGCATTGTGATCGCTGTGGGTGCAGGGTGAGCGTGAAAGTGAAGGGCGAGAATGAGGAGCGAGTTGTCTGAATGCAGGGTGCATTCCCAGACACTAGAAGTAACTCAGCTTGTTATTGACGACGGCGTAGGGTTTCAGATATGCTAAACTATTGCTATTATGGCATTAACCAGGGATCAGGGTGGAGGAAATAAATGTGCTGATCTTGCAACAAACTTCGAGTTTTATGATTAGGGTTGCCGGCTCATTATTTGGATGGCCCAAGTGGTACAAACATAAGCAGTCACCCAAAGCTGTATTGTCAGCACTTGTCTGTGCATACTTTGAACAGTAAATAGAAATAACTTTTAATTGTGTTCTAGGGCTGACTGAATGATCCATGACTGATAATACAAGGGAACAAAGACAGAAAAGTCACATTACAAATGTATACATACTTACTTATAACAATATTTAGTGTCAAGACAAGCAATTTGCAGGCTGTTTAAACAACACATGGCTGGCTGGCTGGCATTTTGCGCACCTGTCTGTGTCATTTTAAAAGAAACTTTGTCTCCTTTCTGGGAAGAGCTAACCCTCCCAGGACGGGGTTAAATTCGTATAGCTGAAATGCTTCAGCTGCAGTGGGAGGCAGGGAGTCTCCTCTGTTAAAACTGAAAGCAATGAACAGACAGTCATTTCAGCTGCAATGGGAGGCAAGGAGTCTCCTCTGCTATGAAATCGAACGCGAAGGAACTTGACTGTCTGTTCGTTTGCTTTCAGTTTTAGCAGCGGAGACTTCCTGCCTCTCACTGCAGCTGAAGCATTTCAGCTCTATCAATTAACCCCTCCTGGGACAGTTAACATGATAATGACAAAAAGCATGGGCACGTCGTGCCCCATCGATTTCCCCTCCCTCCCCTCCAACCATACCGGAGTTCTCCAATAAAACAAATCCCCAGAAGACTTGCGACGCAGGACAGTGCAGAGGAACAAAGGTAAGAATAGAGTGGAGTGCGCGCCCCCCCTGAGATGGTGTTGCGCCCCCCCAGGGGGGCGCGCCCCACAGATTGAAGAACTCTGCCCTAACATGATAAATCTCGAGGAACTCACCGAGCACTACACCCACTCTATGACTGATATCTTTGATGCCCTGGCCCCCCTGCAACTCAAAAGAATCCCTAGCAAGCTTTCTAAACCCTGGTTCAACGGCTCCCTCAATATGGAACGACGTAAACTCAGACTTGATGAAAGAACGTGGAGAAACTCTCCCTCCTTAGACAACCTCAAACAACTAAGAAAGACAAGGAAAGCTTATAACAAACATATACACACTGCCAAATCTGATCACTTTAGATCAAGGCCAAAAACAGACCAAAAAAACTCTTCGAAATCATCAATCAACAAACGAAACACCCTAACCAACTCGGAGCACTCAAGGACTCAATCCCAAGCTGCGAGGAATTTTCAGCCCATTTCATTGAAAAAACAAGAAAGATTGAATTAGATCTGCAACTCTCCTTTCAAGACCTACAAAGTCAGTCTCTCTCCTCCGACGCCTCAGGTACACCTGGGTTGAGCTCTCCTCTGGTGGAATTTGCTGCCTACACTCAAAAAAATGATGCTTCTTGGAATACCTTCAGACTACCGGACGATGCTGAGCTGCTTAACATCATGTCCACATTAAAACCATCAAATCACTTCTTTGATCCTATGCCCTCAAAACCCTTTAATGAACTTATCTCGTCCATTTTCCCTCTATGGTCGAAGATTGTACATGAATCTCTCACACAAGGAGTGATTCCTGACTGCCTCAAGATCGGGCAAGTCACCCCCATCCAAAAGAAACCTAAGGCAGATTTATCTGACTCTAACAACTTCCGATCAATCTCCAATATCATGAATCTGTCCAAACTTCTTGAGAAGTATGTCCATACACAACTCTGCAACCACATTGAGCATTTCCAACTACTCGACCAACACCAATCGGGCTTCAGATCTGGTCACAGTACCGAAACTGCATTAACACACATAGTAGACGATGCCTTAAGAATACTTGACCAAAACGAACCTTGCCTAATTATTCTGCTGGATCTTTCCTCAGCGTTTGACACGGTCAAACGCAACAAACTAATCAACCTTTTAGAAACAAGGATGGGGTTGTCAGGTCCAGTCCTAAATTGGTTTGCCTCTTTCCTTCAAAATAGATCTCAAAGAATCAAAATCAACAATGACCTTTCCAACAGTAAGTCGGTCTCTATTGGAGTTCCACAAGGATACACACTCTCACCCACTCTCTTCAACCTCTACGTGGAACCTCTCACCGAAATTCTGAAACAATCTGACATTCAATATCATATGTACGAGGATAATACCCAACTGTATATGAAAATCTCCTCTACGGATGACATTACTACCCTCAACAATGTTCTTTTGGAAACTCAGCAGTGGTTATCTCACAGCCACCTTATGTTAAATACACTCAAAACAGAATTCCTCCTGAGTGCTCCGCACAACCACACTGCACCCATTCAGGACAGGCTAAAGCAACTAACAGCCCTCAATTGCACCCCTCATGTTGTGAGCTCCACTAGATCACTTGGCTTAATCCTGGACAAATGCCTGAATATGCAAGATCACATTAGCGCAACAAGAGGAGCCAATCACCAACTATGCGCACTAAGGAAAATCAAACCTTTCCTGCCGCCTACTGACCTGAAACAAGCTGTCCAATCCCTAGTTATCTCCTGTTTAGATTGCGGAATTGCTACTCTGGCAGGGCTACCCAAAGCTAAACTGTCCCCTTTAAGGGCCACTCTGAACTCAGCTGCCAGACTCATCACCGGCTCAAGAAAGCATGACCACATCACACCAGACCTACTCCATCTCAACTGGCTCTCCATCGATTCAAGGATCAGGTATAAAATAGCCTGCCTAACGCACAAAGCGCTCCATCAGAACACACCCACTTATCTGGCAAATAAACTTGAGCTATCGGGTGGGAATCGCGAACTAAGAAGTTCACACACTCTACTGCTGAAACCACCAAAGTTAAAAAAAAAAAAAGAGAACTTACAGCTGTGCCTTCTCGGGGCTTGCTCCGAGAATTTGGAACGTTCTCCCACGAGAAATTAGAATGAACCCCTCGACCTATGCATTTAAAAAAGAAGTCAAAGGTTTGCTCTGGAATAGTTACTTGTGACATTAGTCCCTCAGCCTTCAAACTAAGGGGCGTTGAACTATAATCCTGTATTCCTTGTCCACTATGCAATCTTCATCTTGTTAACTGTTTACATGTCTACTTTGTCTCCATTGTTTTTTCTACTGCAGAAGTTTAGGTATCTATTGTGTCCTCCTGTACCAGCCTACCAGCTGCCGGGTCTTGTTTGCGCTCTATAAAACTTTTCAAATAAATAAATAAATAGTCTGCATACAACAATATTTTGTCCTCCCAGTGGTCATTCCATTGCCGACCGGAGACCAATGGGTCCTGTCTGATCAAGGTCGTCAGGGGCTCCAGTATCAGGGCAAAAATCTGTGGCAACAAAGGACAGCCCTGACGGGTGCCACGCTGAAGTCCAAACACACAGGCCCGCCCCCCGTTTACTTTCACCTGTGCTAACGGGTCAGTATAAAGTAGTTGCACCCATTTGATAAAGTGTGGGCCAAAACTCCTCAATCTGCCAAGACCTCAAACATGTAGGCCCATTCCACCATGTCAAAAGCCATTCTGGCATCCAGCGAGACCACTAGGGTGCTATCTCGAAGATTGTCCGTCTGACGCAAACACCATGAAGGCGCCTTAATTTAAGATTGGTACTTTGGCAAGGCATGAAGCCCGACTGGTCTGGATGGACTAAAGTTGTAATAACCAAGAGCAGGCAAGAGGCTAGCACCTTAGCCAGAATCATGAACTTGGCATTTAGAAATGATTTCGGCCAGTATGAGGCACAGTCCTCAGGCGGTTTCCCTTCTTTATGGATTACCACAATAGTGGCAAGTTGCTGGTCCCTAGGCAGCGAACCTTGTTGCCGACACTCATTAAACATTCGAAGCAAGTAGGGGGCCAGCTTTGGGGCCATCAGTTTATACAGTTCAATATGCACTCCGTTTGTGCCAACAGCCTCACAAGAGTTGAGGCCGTGTATTGCTTGCACCATTTCAGCTTCAGTAGGCTCTTCAAGTAGAGCTCTTTCAGAATGCATAAGAGTGGGGAGGCGGATGTCGGTCAGGAGATCCCTGGATTACTCTGCCATGGCAGTAACAGCCGGGGAGTATAGCTGGTTTTAGTAAGCAGCAAAGGCGTCAGCTACACCTTGTTTATGTCTCATCAGTGTTCCATGGTCTGTTGTCACCTCTAGTACTCTACAGCCTACCTGTTCCCGCTTATCCAACCAAGCTAAGAGTTTGCCCACCATGTTGCCCACTTCATAGAGGCGGTCTTGCATAGCTCTATGACTCACCTTGGTAGCATCAGTAGCCTGGTCTTTATATTCTTTCTACTTTAACAGTAGGGCATGATGGGCATCAATAGTGTTTCGTGTGATAAGACCACTTTCCAACTCCAGAAGCTCTTGTTCAAGGGTCTCAGGCTTGGCCCTTTTGTCTCTTTTATTGCCAACAACCATTGATTATTGTTATACGCCTCCCATAGGATCTGTGGTGAGGCAACCAAGGTCTCATTCTCAGAGAAATAATGCTCCATTGCTTCTATGATGCCCTCTTGAATGCGCAGCACTTTGAAATACCAGGCGTTAAGCAATATCTCATGGTGCTCGGGGCCCTTCTGCAGACTAACGGCCACCCAAATCGTGGAGTAGTCTTTAATACCTCTGGCCTGGTGTTGGATGCCCAAAAAATTGTGAAGGTAATGCATGAGGGTAAAAAGGTGATCAATTCGGGAAAGGCTGCCATGTGCCCCCCGAAAGGAAAGTGCAGTGTAGGGCCCTTAAGTCAGGTAGTACTATGCCGTGGAAGCGTGGCGGGACAAAGAGGGAGCAAACATCGACTGCTTCACCCTTGCAACCCCTTGAGGGCCGCATATATCCCATGTGTATCCGAACAAATCTGTTGGATAGTAAGCTTGAGTGACTTCCTTGTTACTTGATCATGAAATACCTTAAAAAAACAAGTGCGGTTTGGCAAAACAGAAACAATTGGTTTAATTAAATGTGGCATGTGACTTTATGGTGTTTTAGGACTGCGCGTACCCCTTCTGGCCATGTGTACTTTATTGGGGCCAATCTCCCTTGACCATTGTGGTGTCGCTGCGCCTATCTGTGGGATTGAGCTAAGGTTTGCTGTTCGTGCATTTGTCTGATGGCTCAGTGACCTCGGGCCTAGGTTTTGGTGCTTGCCTGACTACGTTCTCATAAATGTATGGATCATATTTCATATCAGCATCAACTGTTCCCATATTAACATCCTTATGATAATCCCCACTCCTCTGGATCCTGTAGTGTAACCTTTATTGTGCGACCATGTTGTATGACCATCTGTTCAGTGCTCCATATGTGTTGCCCATTATATGGGTATCCTGGAGCAGCACAATATAATGACTCCTCTTTTAATTTAATCTCCTAGGCTATTGACATTCCGTGATAACACTTTTATATTTGACCTGGCATGGAGTCACCCATGTGTATGCATAAGCCAGAGGCCTCGCCGGCCCATCAGTTCCACCCCCTCCACCCTGGAGCACGGGGAAAGGCACAGGAATGGATGTATAAGTGCATTGTCAGTGCCACGGTCTTGCAAAATAACTTCACCAACAAAAACAAACAATAAGTGCAAGTAAAATCCCTGAACAGTACCCGCCTCCATGCTTCCCTGCACAGCGGACTTGAAACTAACACCCTGCCCTCAATATTGCAGAGTGCCTGTTGCCCTAAACTAGTACTGAACCAATAGGTGACAGTGGCGACCACCAAATACAATAATCCTGCTCCTCACATTGCTCATGTGTTACCAAGAGTCATCTGTCTTCATTAATAACCGAGTCATCCTTAGCAGCATTTGCATTCAGTCTAGCATCCTGTATAGGAAAGAAAAAGAGCTGCTCTCTGCAGTGAGGCTCTGCACCAGTACAGGTCAAAATGTCCATCAGTTTCATCCCACGCCATCAAACCAGTCTTTGCGCATCTCTTGTTGATGGGCTGCCCTCCCGGCCTGTTGCTGCAGCAATCGCTGTCCATGTCTCATGTCTTCCGTGTCGTTCCTGTGGTCCGGAGTGTCATGATCGCGTCGCTGTTGGGGAGACTAGTTTCTTGGTCTTGCTTCCCCGACTGGTCTATATACATCAAGCCAGTCCCATACCGCATCAGGGGTCGCAAAGTGTCAGGTCTTCCCTCCAGCCACCACTCGTAATTGCGCTGGGAACATCATAGAATATTCCAGGTCTTGCTTCCTAAGGACTCTTTTCACTTCTACAAAACTATGGCGCAGTAGTTGGACTCCAAGCGTGAAGTCCGGGAAAAAGCAGATAGTTGCATTCTAGTATTTGACAGGAGGGGCACTTGAAGCTGCTTGAAGAATTGCATCACAATCTTTAAAATTGAAGAGGCGAGCGATTATTGTGCGGGCTGGTGCACCCGGCTTGGGCATGGTACCCGGGATCCTGTGAGTCCTTACAACAGAGACATAGTTAGGTAATCCTCGAGGCTGCAAGACTAAAAATGAGGTTTTCCACAAAGAGATCGACTGCCGGGCCCCCTACTAGACGGATGTTGTTCCTCCTAGAGCGACCCTCAAAATCCTCTAGTTTTACCCCCAAGACATCCGTGGTGGTACGTAGCTCCTTGACTTGTTTCTGCAGGGCTACAGTCTCAGCCTTGAGGGTCATGAGTCCTCGGTTTCCTACATCCCGGCACTCATATTGTGGAGGTCCACCTGAACTAGCATGACTTCCGTGGATACTGTAAATTTTGGTCTCAAGGGATCCCTGGACTTCTGAAATAATGTCTTTGAGCATGAGCATCTCACTGTCAGATGAGGGCTGTTCCACAGGGCTCGGCGTTCCCTCCAACAACAATTTACCTGCCACATCACGGGGGGTGTAAATTTGTCGAGTTTAGTTTGATGGGGCCCTTGTCCTTGTCCACAGCCCCCGGTCATTGCAGTCGTGGAGCAGAGTCGTCGTCAAAAGGGGCCATAGAGGTAGTCACCGCCGCCAGCCAAGGAGCGTACTACGACGAGGTTCCTCCCAGCGGCCTGTGGGCTTTCGGACCGTATGCCCGCCGAAACTCCGGTGCCTTATGTGCGGCCCGATGAGGTGCTCTGCGTATTAAGAAAGAAGACTCACTGGCAAGAAGGCCGTGGGGAGCAGCAGCCCTCCACTCCCGCCCCCCCCCCTCTGCTGGGGCTCAATGATCTCCGATCAGTGATTGTGCGGAGGAGGGTGGGGGAGCAGAATCTCCAGGTGTTGCGTATCTGTAGCTCGCCCAAGGTGCTGCCACAGTTCTGGCCAATCCACAGCCTGTGAATGCTCTCCGCAGTGGTCATTAAAGTCCAGCCCCCATCAATAACTAGCTCTCTAATGTCTCTGGCAAATACTGCCCCGTGGGTGCGAGAGGCTCAAGCCTGGCACTTATATGGTACCAGTCAATCTCCTCATGCCAGTCTGTCACAAGATAAGAGTCGTCTCATTAGTCTTCTGGCCATCAGCATGCTTCCCTCTCGGGCCCCTTATGTACCACCAGGGGCCTCATAGATAAAATGTGCATTTTGGCCGCATGCTGTGGTTCAGCGGGCTGTTTATGTTGGGGCTGGGTGTTGAGAAGGATGTGGGGGGACATTCCCACTTGCTGTTCTCTGGGAGCCCCCTCTGACTCACCAAGGGCCCAGCTGGGTCAAGTAGTTCGCTGTCCCCACTCTCAGTGCCCAGGTGCCACCGAATACTAGTGAAGGTGTCAGAGGTGCTTTGTCTCTGTTCAGGAGCCAGCCTTTGAAGCACTGTAGGAGGCATGGGCCACCACTCCCTTCGCTCCGGCCGGTTGCCCTGCTGCGCCAGGATCCATGCTGGGTACCAAAGTGTAAAGCACTGCTGCCGCTTCCACTCTAGGCTCCCCTGGGACCTGCCTGCATGCGGTGGCCTTCGGAACACACAAGCAGTGTCCGTAGCTCCCCTGGCATGGTCTCTTCATTCAAGGCCGAGGCTGCTCTAGGCTGCGCTCCATAGTGTCAGAAAGCTTGTGCTGTCGGACTCCACAAAAAGCTCTGCGGTATCCCCACAGCCTCAGGCCACCCAAGCTACAGCAGTGGGACCGCGGCAAACGGACCAGTGATCGGATGTTAGGGGATTGGGCCGGTGGAGGGCAGGAGCCACTAGTAAGCGTCCAATTTGCTCAACAGTCAGCCACGCCCGAACAACTCAATTCTTAGGAACCTTAAAGCACCTCCTCTGTCAAGGCTTTCTATGTGCTAAATCTACTTAAGAAACTAATTGCCACTAGGAAGGCCAGTTGCCATAAGAGAAACTTCATTCAACAAAAATATAAGGACTCAAAAGGAGGTCCAAGTGTCGATTAAGGACAGCATTATGGTTTCATGAAGGGACTCCTGGTGTCCCAGGAGGAATAATAACTTGTTTAAGGCCCCCCATGAAAGATTTAACAACTGCGATGTTAAGTAGGGAACTATATTGTGTGCTCTGTATAGAACAGTCACTGCTGCTAAATGAAGGCTAAGAAATGTGTATGCTAAGAAAGATTCCTTACATGCAACAGCAAATAGAGGCTTGAACAGAGGACTGAAGAGGCTGTTTGTGTCTAATTTGACAGCGATATACAATTTTGTTCAATTTTGCAGTATAGCAAACTTGTGTAGTAGGTCAATGAGCAACTCACAAAATGAGCGTAAACTTGTCAGGAAGCTGTAGGTTATTAAAATACCTCGGATGCCAAAACACAAGAGTCACGGTCTTGAGATTTAGATGTCTTAAATGGTCCTAATGCGGAGTTAAGTCTGCTCTCAGGAGTAACATCTTATGTGGGGGGGGGGGATAGATATGTCCAGCAGCATGTAATAACATGGTTACCTTGCCCCTGTTAGAATAATTGGAAAGTTTCAAGGATGTTGATTTTATCTTCCTCACTATGTATGGAATCCAAGGTAGTGGAGGAAAAGCACAGGCAAATATTCCTGACCCATTTATTCATAGAGCATTGCCCAAGGACTGTGTGAGTACCTGGAGGTAAAGCTTGGGCATTTAGCATTTTCTACATTGACAAACATACCAACTGTGGGTGTCCCACATTTCAGAAAGTTCAGCTGAAATACTTGGGGATTCATCTCCCACTTGTTTTGATGCATCCTTGTATTGATGCATCCTGCTTAGAAGTTTGCATCCTGCAAAGTTGAATTCCAAATAATATCCCGGTTTGACAATGGCTAAGACCCACTTGACGGAGGTTATATCCTCAGTTTTGAAAGGATTAATTTTGTCCCCCAACAGGAGTTGTATGATTGGAGAGGGACAGAGGGCAAGTTATTGTTTGAATGCAGAGGCACTCTTTCCCAGGGCTACTCTTCCTTTAATTCTGAAGCCTCTCTGGAGTATGTTTTGGGAGGCTGCTCCTCCTGAAAGGACTGTTGTTGAAAAGAAGGGCACTGTGGTGGTGTTGCTGTCTTGCCATTCCTTCCCGCCTCCTGGTGCCAAAAACCAGACATGCTACTTTGGGTCTGAATTCACTCACAGCCTTGGCTGTGTCCTCCTTGAGTTTTTCTAACATGGAGTCCACCTTCAGCCAAACAAGGTTTCCCCTTCGAAAGAGAAGTTAATGAGGTGCTGATGTAACTCTGAACAGCATCATGACACCTAAGCCATGCATGGTCTTCAAGAGGATGATTGCATTCATCTCGTTAAGCAGTATATGGTGCACTGTATGCTGGCATTGGAAAACATTTCCCAGAAAGGAAAAAAAACAGTATGTGTCTGGACGAAAGGGAAGCACATAACCAGAATGGCCTATGCATAATGGAAGAAAGTCCTCAAACGTCTGCAAGAAGAAGTTAAACTAAGCACAAGTCCCATGGATCTGCAAGAGACAAGGTACCAGAAAGGAACAAGACAGAGTCAGAGCATACAAATGGAGCATGCACAACAGTGCATGTCAAAAATGACATGTGGAGGCACAGATGTCACCATGCAGAGTTATACAGAACCATGACTACCAGGAGATACATGTATGTGGATGACAGGGATACACATAAGCAGACAGTGTGGACAGTGAGAACTACACCACACATATGCAAAATCCCAATGAAATGTAGCCTCAACAGCATATATGCGTCGGCAGAAAGAGACGAGCGCACCACCAGGTAGTCTACCGTACCTGGAGGTACATGGTTAATGGATTCTGGCCAGGCACAAACATAAGGCTCGCTCCCGGGGGGGAGGGGAAAAGAGAGAGAGAGAAAGAGAGAAAGAGAGAAAGAGAGAAAGAAAGAAAATGAATATCTGGGACAAAATCCCCAGATACCACAGCAAGGAAAACCTAGGAAGCTTGCCTTCTCGCTGTGTGGATATCCCATGACATATATACATGAAAATATATTTATAGAAAGACAAGGGGAACTCGAAGAGCACGCCCCACGTTATATAGGAGGCTGCACAATTGGTACCAATGGCACCGATGTGAACCAGAACAGGACAGAACACATGTCAAGACACTTAAAAGGCATCATCAGCCCCGTCGGGGAAGGAACCCTGGTCTCCCGCGTGACAGGCAGAGATATTGACCACCACACTAACCATGAAATGAGATAGTAATACACATACATAGAAGTCAGCAAAATGTGTGTGTGTGTATATATATATATATATATATATACATACACACACAGACACACACACACAGATACTGCAGAAATGGCAAGAGTATCCTGAAGAAGAATACTTCCACTGATAACATCAGCAGGGGGCCAGGAACAAGAGTACCTGAGCCCCCACGTGGCAAGGAGCAGAGGGACTAGAGCCCCTGCCAGGGAAGTGCATAGGGAAAAAGGGCACAAGGCAACGTGCAGCAGTGACGGGTCTGGCATAGACTCTACTGCCCATAAGCGAAAACCAGACGGGGTCTGAGCCGGGGAAGGAGACCTAAGCACGTCCAAACACCAGAGAATGAAGAGTAGATAATAAAACAAGAATAGAACGCAGCCAAGACAGTGGCGCAAGGCGTACCGCAGGCACCCAGAGACTTAACATACCCAGTGCGTACTCACATATCGTGTCCGCATAGAACACGGAAAGAAACCGCTCCGGAGCGGAACAGGACAACATGCCCACAAGGGACACTTGCTTATGTCTAAGACAGCCAACGTAGGCAAAAAGAGCACAGCGAAAAGGTGAAAAACACACCGGGGTGAGCCAGGTGTGGCAGAAACCCAACAATACTCTGGAGCAGTCTGCCTCCATAGAGGTAGAAGAGAGCTACAGAGCAACCGTAGACCACAACTCATAAGCTCCAGGAGAGAGCCACGCCAATCTTGTGGGTCTCACCAGAGGGGACGTCCTACAACAGTAGGAAGAGCAACGAAGGGAAGAGCCTACAGTATGAACTATAGGACAATCCCCCAGAGGGACAGAAGATAACCATCCTAAGAAGACTCCGCAGGGGGCCTTCAAAGCTTCCTGCGCAAGGAAGAGCAGCTATACAATAGCCAACGAATACCCCACATAGGGTATGTCTTATCCCCGTAAAAAGCCAGGGACACCTCAAGACTAGCTCTTAGGCAGAGGACTCAAAAAGAAATGCAGAAACAGCTGTACCAAATAAGAGCAAAAATGGCTGATTAGCCATAGAGCCCGTCCAGGCAATAACGTCTTGAACCCATAGACGGATACCAGAAAAAACAGTGACAACACTGCAACCAAACTAAAAGTCCACAACAAGGACTAAAAACCTCGGGATTTATGGAAACCCAGACATAGACTTTGGACCACTGAGTCGGCATGACTGTCAAAAAGGGAGACCCCCATCAAAGGGCAAATCCCGAAGACGCTCCTGAACATTTGCAGGAAAACTGCTATCGCTCAGCCAGGCATGGCGGCGCAGAGCAACTGACCTGGCTATAGCCCGACCCACAGAGTCAGTGGTGTCCATGGCCGACCGAATGGAAAACTGTGCCAGTTCCCGGCCATCATGAAGCAGCCGATCCAGGTCAGCCCGAGGGCCCTCCGGAAGAGATGGAAGGAGACGCTCGACCGAGTCCCAAAGGGTAAAAGTAGCCCGTGCAAACACGCACAACGTGTTCAAGGGCCGAGCTGGTGGACGCAAAGACATGGCGGCCACACGACTCCAACCAGCGAGCCTCCCTAGTGGGAGGAAGTAACGGAGGAGGGGAGGAAGGTAGCGAGGCAGAGGCTGCCTGGACTACCAGCCCTCGAGACCTAGGATGGAGGGACAAACAGACAGGGTCATCTGGAGCCGGGTGATGACGATGTGCAATAGCACGACCCACAGGGTCTCCTGATGAGGGTCTTGCCAAAGTCCCAAGAAGAATGTCATATAATGACTCGCCAAAGGGCAGCAAGGGCTCCACGTCGCCCTGGTAGAGAAGATCCAACAAGGGATCAGAAGGCAGAGAGACTGAGGGAGGCTGCATCTGTAAGATATCCGTAGCTTTGCGAACCGCTCTTGCAAACGCTGCACTAGCCTCCGTGGCCATTCTAGGTGGCGACAATAAGCCATCTGTAGTGGACGTTTGTAGGCTAACCCATCCACCAAAAGGCAGGGGCTCTGCAACCCGAGAACGACCAAAAGCCTGCCAGTGCCCCATGGGCACCTGCTCTGATGGGCCCCAAAACAACCCTGGGGGTGGTGAACCCTCAGGGGCCTCATCCTCCTCCACCAACAGAGGAACAGCAGGGGATGGCACCGGCGTCGACCGACATTGAGACGGTGTCGCGTCGACGACCACCGAAGAGGACCGAGATGGGGAAACTGCGGTGAGGAACAGCAGAGACTCGAAGTCGAGGTCTGCGCTGCAGCCGCATCCGGCGCCAGCGCAGGGAGCCCCACAGGGCTGTGCGGCGACTCCACAGGAGGGTCTGACTGGGACGCCCCTCCGGGCCGTGTCCCAACGTCACAGCGACCCCGGAACCGGAGTTAGGGTACTTGATCGGCACTGAGGGCGAACCCGCCGGCGAATTCTCGATCTGAGCCCCTACCCCCCTTTGTGGGGCCCGAAGGCGCACCAGGGAGAGGAGGTGACCCAAAGATGGCCTGTAAAGCCCGAGAATAGGCTTCCATCTGGGATCTAGTCGCCCCAACACCATGAAATGGTGGATACGTGGGGGTCGACTCCTGGGGGGCCGTGCCCGTTGAAGATCAGGAGCAGCGTTCCCTAGCGTCACAACTATAGGAGGTCAACGACCTCCGTGACTCCTTGTGCTTACTTGCATCAGGCGAGAAACGTCCGCGGGAACAACTCCGTGACTTGTCCCGAACAGAAGCCCCAGCTGGAGATGGAGATGGAGACCGGCGACACGAGGACTCCTAACGGGACATCCGGGCGGATAGCAACTTCATTCGACGTTCCCGCAAGGACTTTGGCTTCAGCTGCCGGCAGGCGGCGCAATCCTCAGAGTCGTGGTGCTCTCCCAAGCACCACATGCAGATCTCGTGTGGCTCCGACATCTGCCTCACACAGGTTCCACACGACTTGAAGCCCTTAGGCATCACACACCGTTCCCGGACGCTAAAAGACATCGATAAGGCCAGAAAACAAAAACAGGCCAGATGAACCGCTTCTCCTGGCACCGCGTCGGGACGCAGAAAAGAAGGAAACTGACGTCAGCGCGCCAGGAGGGACTAATATGGCTCCATTGACGTCATATCCGTGGACATCAGGACGGAGCCATGCGACGCCGCCTCCCGGCGCGAAGAGCTACTGCTGAAGATTCTCCGGATCCAGGCTGACGCCTGGGGATATTCTAAGTTAAGGAATCTGCGGCTAGATGTCTATCAGATGAACTACATTCAGGACCCACTGTGGTATGATAAAAGGTGTGGGTAGCAACAAATGTTCCAGTCTTCTTTAAAATAAAATTTAAAAAAAAAGCTTCACAGCACATAAAGAGAGCTGGTCTGGAAACTGCAAAAAAAAAGCTGAAAGAGCAGACAAATCACCTTGTACTATGCCCCTAGCAAGTCCTTGATGAGCTACAGTCAACACAATCCGCAACACTTCAGATAGTTTGGCTTAAAGTGGGTCTATCTAGTGATTACTGCAAACCAAACCACAAACTTGTCCCAACAGCAGGCATATACTGATTTTGGAGGTGCACCTTGCTGCCACAATGACATCAACTACTAATGAGGAAGGTTGAATGAAGTCAACTGCCACCGCTTAATATCCAAGCTTGGAGATGAAGGTTGCCCAGACACAAGACCTTGTCCTGCTGTTGCGAATGAAGAAGATCCCAACCCAGCAGCAGCCTGATTAGAGGACAGACGCTCATGGCCAGAAGTTCTAAGTCACATACACTAGGATGACTGGGGCCCAGTCTTTTCTGAGTGTCTCCAGAACTCGAGAGAGGAGAGGCAGCAGCTAAACGGCGAACAGGAGTCCCGAGCTCCACACTAGGTGGAGTGTGTCTCCGGGACGTGCCATATTAGGAACTCCTACACACACATATTTTGACATTGTGCATTCTCTGCAGTGGTGAAAACATCAAACCAAAATTCTCCCCATTTGCAGAAGAGATCATATGTCACCTCCAGGGTTAGCTGCCATTTGGGATGCACTAGGCATTGGTGGCCGAGTTTGTCCGCCCTGGCATTCAAAAATCCTGCCAGGTGGTGTGCACCAAGAAAGTCACCTGGAGGTTAAGCCACTTCCAGAGGGTCCACCAGCCCTGCTCGCTGCAGTACCACATGGCAGCGGTGTTGTCCATGAGCACTTGCAATAGGCTTTCTCTGAAGGATGGCAGTAAGGCTTTCGATGCCAAGCAGATGGCTTGCAACTCCAGGAGGTTGATGGAGTCAGGCCTCCACCAGAGACCAGATGCATCTGATTTCCTCCAAAAGTGATATATCGATAACCACCATTTGTTCTGGGAAGGGTATGGCGAGGGGTCTGCCGCTGACCCAATTGAGGTCTATTAGCCACCACTGCAGATATTTTGCAGTCTCCTCTGAAATCTGGACATATGCTGACAGATCTGACTGATGCTGTGCCCAACGGAACTTCAAATTGCACTGCATATACCATCTGGCATGCTTTACCTAAAGGATCCTCAACAGCCTCAGTCACCCTGAATGAAATCCAAGACAGAGGCTGGAACACTGGGATCATATCCTGAATGAACAAGTTACTTACCTTCAGTAACACCTTATCTGGTAGAGACTATCTAGCCACAGATTCCTTACTTTAGACTTATCCACAGGCGTCAGACTGGATCTGGAACTTTTTCGTTAGCAGTACCCCTGCGCGCTGGTAGGCAGGATCATTCTTGCCACGTGGCTTCATCGGCCGCAGTGGAAATGACGTGCGTAGTGCCTATATAGGCACCACCCCAGTGCACTGTCTATTTCTTTTTACGACTTTCCACGCCAGCAGAGCTAAAAAGAACAATGACCACTTGTGTGGAAAACTAAGGCCCTGAAAGGGGAAAAACCCTGTCCCTAGAGATCCGTTTGTGGGGAGGAAGGGTGAGTTGGTAAGGAATCTGTGGCTACAGTCCCTATCAGATAAGGCGTTAGTGAAGGCAAGTAACTTGTTAATCTGACAGACTTTTTTTTTTTTTTTTTTACAGTTGTTTTTATTCGAATGAAAAGCAACAGCAGTCACATATAGATCAACAATCATTACACGTTCAAACATACGTTGTCTATAAAGTTTACCAGTCAAAAGTTCGTTGTCACTCAGCCATCTGCACCCCTCCCAGTCCATTGACCTTCCGTCATTTCCATTTCTATGGCAGGTGAGACGCACAAACCACCCCTGTAAACATTCCACATTCCCCATTTCCTATCCCACTTCTTGGGGCAACCTCTAGATTTGAAAACCTCTTTCTGCGAGCATACATTAGTCTAGGTCCCTCGCCCAGTTTCCTGACGATGGGGTGGCCACTGCTCCTCACTTCATAGCCATGTTCCGTTTTACCAGTGTATATCCCACGGTGACCCACTGTTGTTCCACCTCGGTGAGATCTGTCGCTTCCCATATGTTAAGGAGCCCTAATTGCGGTGTCAATGTGATGTCTTTCCCTAGTCCTAGGTGCATGTGCCGTGTAACCCTTTCCCATAGGGCCTGTATGAGTGAACATTCCCATATGATGTGATAGAAGGTTGCCTCCCCATTACAACGACGGAAACACAGGGAATCCTGTCGGCTCCCAATCTTTGCAAGGGTGACACACGTGAGGTATGTTCTATGTAGGACTTTTAGTTGGACAAGGCGGAGTCTGAGGGGGATAGCCGCCTCCCTGGAGGACATCAACGCAGTTTGCCAGCCATCATCCTCGAGCTGCCCCAGATCTGATTGCCATTTATCTCTGAGGGACTGAAACGGATCTGGTAGATTGTTACATAGCTTTCGGTATGTAAGCGACAGCTTTCTTTGGCAGCGATTCAGAGAGGAGACGATCCTCAAGGGGGGAAGATTCCGGTAGGTCCTCGATACCCCGGAGAGCTACTGTGAGAGCGTGACGGATCTGGAGATAGTGAAAGATCTCTCCTTGAGCTAGTTTATACTCTTCTTTCAATTCCGTAAATTTCAGTATTCTACCCTTTTTCTACAGATGACCTATCGTCGAGATACCGATAGTGTCCCATCTGTCGAACCCGGGCTGGTTGCAGAGTATACCCAGTTTTTGAGCTGACCACAACGGGGTAGCCCGGGTCAACACATCAAGCCAGCCAAGTCTACGATTGACCTGACGCCAGATCTCCACGGTAAGTGCCGTACGGCCCAAATAACGGCCTTTCCCAGCCTTCGAACAGAGGGCCCCTAGGTAACCCTCTCGACCCATTTGATAACTATCCAGGAGAAAGGCGGGGTCCGTCGGGGGCGATACAGCCATTGGTTCACCACCACCAGCTGTGAGGCCCAGTAGTACAGACGCATATCTGGGAGTGCTATACCCCCATCGTACCATCCCTTGGTCAATTTGTTAAGAGCGATACGGGGCGCCTTTCCGTCCCACAGCAGAGTCCTGACTTCACTCTCAATGCTTTTAAAATATGAGTCGGGGACCTTGTATGGGGCAGTTCTGGAGGATGTACAAGAAACGGGGGAGAGCCAGCATCTTGTATAGCGCGGCTCGGCCCAACAGGGAAAGGGGTAGCGTTCGCCAGTGTTTGACATCGCTACGTAATCTGTCCAGTGGCGCAGCTAAGTTTCTGGTGTAGAACAGCTTAGGATCGGGGGTGACATAGATCCCCAAGTACCGAAAGCCCTCTGCGGCCTTTTCTATATCGCAATCTGGTGGGAGTGGTTTGTGGAGTGCGAAAATCACGGATTTGGACCAGTTAATGGAATATCCCGAATATTTACCAAAGTTAGTGAAGATGTTTAAAAGCCTATGCACTGATCTTGCTGGTGACGCCAGATATAGCAGAATATCATCGGCATAGAGGGATATTCTGTCCTCCCTCCCCACCGTCCATTTCAGTTCCCTTAACACAGGATCTCCCCTGACCCATGATGCCAGTGGCTCTAAAATCAATGAGAAAATCAAAGGCGACAGGGGGCACCCCTGTCTGGTGCCCCTTCTCAAGAAGAACGACCTGGAGAAGCGGTTGTTGACCTTTACCTGACCTTTGAGGTCCGTATAGAGTAGCTTAACCCATCCCACGAATTTCGGGCCAAACCCTAGGCGTCGCAGCACCTCAAAGAGGTATGGCCACTCAATGGAGTCAAACACCATCTTGGCGTCCAAGGACAACACAACCGTCTTCTTCTAGGACGTGTTTATGGCCCAAAACATTATGAAGGCGACGGATATTCAATGCAGTGTTGCGGTTTGGCATAAAGCCAGACTGGTCAACATGGACCAGTGACAAGAGGACAGAGGTGAGGCGGATCGCCAGGAGCTTCGCAAGGATATTTGCCTCAGCGTTAATCAGGGAAATCGGTCTATAGGAGTAGCAACTGTCTGCAGGTTTCCCTGGCTTACGGATAACCACGATGGATGCCAATCTTTGATCCACAGGCAGGAACCCCTTTTCGTAGCTCTCATTATACATTTCCCTCAAGTGGGGCACGACGAGCGAGGCGGTGGATTTGAGAAATTCAATGGGGACCCCGTTGGGTCCCATTGCCTTCCCCGATTGTATGCCGTTAATTGCTGAGCCGATTTCCTCGTCGGTGAGATCGACCTCCAACGCGTCCCTCTCCTCCGAAGACAGGACAGGCAGATGCATATCTGCCAGTAAGTGGCGAGAGTCATCCGCCCTAGATTCTGCAGAGGGCGTGTAGATCCGCTCCATGTGGTCCGCAAAAGCATCCGCGATTGCTTGGGGGGGTCGGTTATCGTCCGTGTGTTATCAATTAAGTCTGGGGACCCATCGTTCTGACAGTTCCCTTTTTTCCAACCACGCGAGCAGCTTGCCCGCTCGATCCCCAAGTTCGTACAGCCTGTGGCGTGTGGAAAGTAGTCGTGCAACAGCCCGCTCCCGGGCTAGGGATCTATATTCAAGTTGCTTTATGGTTAGGCTATGTTCCGTGAGCTCGCTGGGGGAGCGTGAGTGTGCCGTCCAGAGTTGCAGCAGCTCTCCCTCAAGCTGTTCTATTTGTAGGTTTTGTTTCTTATTGTAACCCACCTTGAGAGCCAATGCCGGACATTTAACCACCGTTTTGAAGGCCTCCCATATTGTCTGCGCCGAGTCCACCGAACCTACATTCTCCCTGAAATAGTGCTCGGACTGTGATAGGAGGCTCTCTATTATATCTGGGATCTGGAGCAACCAGGGATTAATAACTATGGTGTTGCATTGTCTCTGATTGTAATGTGTAAATTCCATCCATACTGGGGAATGATCAGAGATGCCCTGGGGCAGACAGCAAGGTTACCGATATGTACCGATTGAGTCCGGAAAAAAATCAATCCGGGAGAGACTACCATGGGCACTGGAATGGTAAGTGAAATGTGCCAGATCTGGATGGAAGTAGCGCCATATGTCGGTGACGCCCATGGCTGGAAGAAATTCCGACATGCACGTGCTAGAGCGGTTCTGGGGGCGTGCCGGGTGTCTATCTACTAGGTCATTTGGGGTCATATTAAAATCTCCCCCTAGAATCAGCTGACCCGCCGGGAGGTCTAGCAAGAGTCTTCCCAGGTCGGCCAACGCCTCCCTCCCCAACGCTGGGGGGATGTAGGCTGAGACGACATTGAGGGGCTTCCCTTCCCAGCTCGCCTCCAAGACCGCAAACCTGCCCACGTGTGTCTCGGTGTAAGTGCGAGACTTCTTTTCACCAATATACCCGTGCCCCTGGAACCGGAAGAGTACCCTGTGTGGACAAGAAGTTTATGTCCCCACCGGGACAAGGCTTTGCAATTGTTACCCACTAAGTGCGTTTCTCATCTGACAGACTTTTAGCTGCAGATTCCTTACCTTACAATAGATACCCAA
Source organism: Calotriton arnoldi (assembly GCA_963921515.1). NCBI lineage: Eukaryota > Metazoa > Chordata > Amphibia > Caudata > Salamandridae > Calotriton > Calotriton arnoldi. The sequence goes on from CAWUFW010004676.1 coordinate 33,184, forward strand.
GCAATACCCCTCCTCGGAGATGGGTCTGCGGAACGAATTCACACTAGAAAGTCCGGCAGAACTGAATGGGCAAAGTGCCCATCTTCATGGACCAGACTCTAGGCAGTAGTGCTTGGTGAACGCGTGCAGAGAAGCCCACGTTGCTGCCTGGCAGATGTCCAGGACCAGAACTCCACGTGCTAACGCAGTGGTCGCAGCGTTGGGTCTGGTAGAACGAGCACGCAAACCCTCTGGGAGTTGCCTCTTGGCCAGTGCGCAGCAGATTTTAATGCAGAGCACAATCCATCAGGAGATGGTCGGTTCTGCACAGCCTTCCCCGTCTTAGCTCTAACATATCCTACAAAGAGTTGGTCACCCACCCTGAACTATTTCATGAGGTCAAGGTGGAATGACAACGCTCTTTTTGGGTCCATTCGATGGAGTTGCTCCTCTTTAGAGGAATGCGACGGAGCATAAAAGGTTGGCAGGGAGATGGACTGGCCTACATGAAAGGGAGTGACAATTTTCGGCAGAACGGAAGCTCTAGTGAGAAGAACCAGCTTAGTAGGAAAGATGGTTAGGTATGGAGGCTTGGATGACCAAGCCTGGAGCTCACTGACCCACCGAGCAGATGTTATCGCCACCAGAAAGGCCATCTTGATGGCAAGAAGCCGGAGGAAACAGTTGTGTAGTGGCTCAAACGGAGCGCACATCAGAAATGTAAGGATGAATTTGAGGTCCCACTGAGGCATAATAAAGGGTGAAGGAAGAAACATGTTAGAGACCTTTCCAAAACCTATTTACAACAGGGGACTTGAAAATGGATGACTGATCTGGCACCGCAGAAAGATGGCCCTTTTGGGTGCCCAAAGCAGAGCCCTGCTGGGCAAGGGAAAGGATAAACAGAAGGACCTGAAAAAGGGGAGCAGAAAGAGGATCAACTTGGTTTTCTCCACACTATGCCACAAACTTGCCCCGATTGCATGCATATATTGTCTTGGTGGAGGGAGGCCTGGTTGCCAAGATAATATTGCAGACTTCGGGCAGAAGGTCGAAAGCTGTCAACTGTCACCGCTCAATCTCCACGCATAAAGGAGGAGCGTTCACAGGTTTGGTTGGAGAACCTTTCCCTGCTGCAGCAACCTGATCAGAGGACAGATGGCATTACACAAGATCTAGAATACCAAATTCTACGAGCCCAGTCCAGAGCCACAAAGATGACTTTGGTCACGGCTGTTCCTGATCTTCTCGAGAACTCTAAGCAGGAGTGGTATGGGTGGAAAGGCGTACAGGAGGCCTGAGCTCCCCTCAAGATGAAGTGTCTCCGAGCAACAGCCGCCTTGGAAACTCCAGCATGCAGAACTACTGACATTGCGTGTTGTCGGCAGTGGCGAAACGATCTAACCAAGTCTCTCCCCACTGCTGAAAGAGATCTTGCATCACCTCTGGATGAAGATGCCATTTGTGATCCGCTAGGCATCTTTAGCTGAGTTTGTACTTCCTGGAGCTCAGAGCCCACCAGCTTTGAACCACCAGGGAAATGCCCTGATATTCCAGCCATGTCCAAAGACACAGGGCCTCTTGACAATGGGTCCACGACACCACCCGCCTTTTTTGTTGCAGTACCACACGGTGGTAGTGTTGTCTGAACACCTGCACTAGCCTTCCCATAATGGAGGGTAGAAAGGCTTTCAAGGCCAACCAGATGGCCCGGCGCTCCAGCATGTTAATGTGAAGTCCGGATTCTGCTGGAGACCAGAGGACTCCGATCTCCACCTGTCCCAGGTGGCCGCCCCATTTCAGGAGTGATACTTCTGTCACCACTGTCAGATCGGGCTTGGAAAGAGAGAGGGGTCTGGCGCTGACCCAACCTATGGTTCGTTAACCACCAGTGCAGATCTTTTGTCATTACCTTCGAGATCTTGACCATGTCAGAGAGATTCCCCTGATGCTGCGACCACTGGAACTTCAGGACCCACTGCAGAGCCTGCATATGCCAGCGGCAATGAATCACAAGCAGGACGCAGGAGGCCCAGCAGCCTCAGAGTCAGTCTCACTCAAACTAAGGATAGAGGCTGAAACATCGGTATCATAACTTGAATATCCTGGACTCGCCGTTCGGGAGGATGAGCCCAAAACTGTGCTGTCTCTAGAACAGCTCCAATGAAGGGGAGCGTCTGACAGGGAGCGAGGTGTGACTTCGGCACATTGATAGTGAATCCTGAGTGCAGAAAGGCCGCCGTAGACTGGAGGTGGGAGACGACTGCCTGGTATGAGCCTGCCATCAACAGCCAGTTGTGGAGATAAGGAAAGACTGGTACCCCTGAGCATCGCAGATAAGTTGCAACTAACGCCATCAGCTTGGTGAACACCCAAGCAGTGCTCTTACGTCCAAAAGGGTGCACGGCGAACTAAAAGAGTTAGTGGCGCACCGTGAACCACAGGTAGCATCCGTGGGCAGGCAGGACATGAATGTGGAATTATGCGTTCTGCAATCCAACAATACCATCCAGTCTTCCGATTCCAGGGCAGACAGGACCTGAGCGAGCACAAGCATTTTGAATTTCTCCTTTTTGAGGAAGAAATTGAGACGGTGCAGGTCTAGGATAGGACAAAGGTCTTCATCCTTTTTGGGCACCAGAAAGTAGCAGGAATAGCAACCACAACCTACTTCTGGCATCGGCACCCTGTCTATGGCTCCATTGGCCAAGTGAGCCACAACTTCCTGGCAGAGTAAGGAGAGATGATCCTCCGTCACACTGTAGCAAGTGGGTGGCATGAGTGGAGAGGTAGTCACGAAGAGGAAGTATCCCCCTTCAGACAATCTGGAGAACCCAGCAGTCTGATGTTATCAACCTCCAGTGGTGCAAGTGACAGCGTATCCTGCCCCCCTCCCCAGTTGCCCCCAAGATGGTTGGAGGGCAAACTAAATAGGTTTGGAGGCTGCGGCTGCCGAGGGGTGGTAGACTGCCCTGAACACTAGAGGTCTGACTCACGGGCTGAGGTTACTATGTCATCGGCCACACAGAGGCTGGTGAGCTTGCGTGCCATGGTGGCTGGGCGGGTATGGAAGCAGCTGGAAGCCCCTTCCGTGGCCACAAAAGGCAGACTGGTGTTTGTAGGGGCGCATGAAGAGGCCCAAGATCCTGGCCATAGCTCTGCTATCCTTGAAGGGCTCCTGCGCAGAGTCCACCTGCTCCCTGAAGAGACGGGGGCCATCAACTGGCATGTCCATAAGCGAGGCTTGGACATCCCCAAAAAAGCCAGGTCTCAGCCAGGTGTGGTGCCGTAAGGCTGACGAAGAAACTGCTCTGACTAGCGAGTCAGTCGTGTCCAGCCCACATCTGATCATGAACTTGGCTGCATCCCTCCCATCAGCCATAGCTTGGGAGATTATGGCCCAGGCCTCCTCTGGGACCATGAGCAGCACCTGCACAACCGAATCCCACAGTGCATGGGAGTAACGGCCCAAAAGGCATGCAGTGTTCATGGACCGCAGTGCCAGGCTGGTGGAATAAAAAAATGTCTTACCTAAGGCGTCCTAATCCTCTTGGATTCCATATCCGGTGGGGTGGTAGGGAATGCACCAGGGTCTACACACAAATGGAGGCTTGGACCAAAAAGCTCCCGGGGTAGGGTGTTGTGTGAGGACATTGGGGTACCTTGGAGTGGGGTGATGGCAGGCAATTGTCCTTTTCACAGGAGCCCTTGTGCTGGGTTTGGACCAGGTCCCAAGCAGGATGTCTATATGGGCATCATCAAATGGGAGAAGCAGTTACAAGGAGGGCACTCCCAGCTGAAGCACCTGTGTCAAGAAGTTAGTCTTGACTGCCACTTAGGGCAGGCTGAGGTCCAGGACCTCAGCCGCCCTTCTCACCACCATAGCAAAAGAAGCTCCCCCATCGTAGCCCCCATAGGAGGAGAGACCATGCCAGTATCTGGGGAGGTGTCCAGTCCACAGTCGGAAGCCAATTCCTAACACTAGTCCATGTTGTGGTCTAGGGGCTGGTATTCCTCAGGGTCCAGTGGCCCCTCCCAATCTTCCCAAAGTCCTAACCCGTAGGGATAGGGCTTGGGCTCCGGTCTGGAGGGTATGGCTCCAGTCAGCGTCGGCCGCCACCCCTCTGGCTCCATGTCAGAGTAGGGGGATGAGAATGGGGACGGCAGCAGGATTGTCAACATCAGGACCGGCATCGGGGAAGATCGAGATGGTACGACCAGCGCCGGTCGGGATCCATCCATGGATTCAAGATGCCCCAACTGGCACAGGGGACGGCTCTGCAGGCAGGGACCCCCCTCCTGACCCGTGGGGCTAGAAGCCACGCCTGCAGGAACAGGCCACCCAACTATGAGGTGCATGGCCTTATACAATTTGTGGAGTTGTGCGGGGGTCGCTCTGGCTCCCGGTAACTAAGGGAGGCACAGAGCTGGGCCAGGCTCAACCACAGAGCCAGGCCTTGAATGACGATGCTCATTTGTCTCGTAGGAAGACTTCGACGGATTAGGTGAAGTCAAAAACCTCTTAGGCTTCTTGCTCTTTTTATTTTTTAGGAACTTACCCAAATGGGACTAATCAATGGCTCCACAACCGATCCAGGGACCATCCTCTAGACTGGGATCAAAACAGTCGCGGCGTCACACATCAAGCAGAAAGATGCTTGAGGTATTGCTCCTTCAAGGCCTTGGGGAGCATGGTGCGGCAGTATATGCAGGTTTTCGTGTCATGGTCGCGTTTGAGGTACCAGAGGCAAACAAGATGCAGGTCTGTCACCTAAATCTGTCTTTGACAGGCGCTGCAGGGCTTGAAGCCGGTTTTCCTTGTGGACATTCCTGCCACACCAGGAGACAATGCCTCAAAAATCTTCAACAAAAAGGTCGCGAAAAGATCAGTCAAAAAGTGGCTGGGGTTAGCTCTCTCTGTATCTGCAATGACTGGCATGGAAAGAAAAGAACTGACATAAGCGCGCTGGGGTGGCACCTATATAGGCATCGCACACGTCACTTCTGGCATGGATGACTCGACACGGAGCTGAACAACACCACCTATAGACATGCAGGGGTACTGGTCACAAAAAATGTTCGCCTCCAATAGGACACCTGGGGATAATTATAAGTAAAGGAATCTACAGCTAGAAGCCTCTATCAGATTTCCCGCACTCTCCAGTCTAGGGGAAGGCACAGAACTGCACCATGTTCAGAACAGCTCCAATGAAAGGGAGGTGTTACTTCAACACATTGATAGTGAACCCTAATGATTTTAAGAGGTTTGCCGTCATCTGGAGGCGAGTGACGACTGCCTGGGGAGAGTCCACCTTCAGCATTCAGCCGTCAAGGTAGGGGGAAGACTAACCGCCAACCACCGAAGATGTGCTGCAACCAATGCCATCACTTTTGTGAACATCCAACGGGCACTAGTGAGGCGGTGGAAATAAATAAGTGGGTATAACCCAGCTGGACAATTTGAAGGATCCACTTGTCTGAAGTGATGGCTTGCCACCCTGGGAGAAAATACAAGATCCTGCCCTTTACAGGAAGACGCTAAGTGGTTGCTGCAGCAGCTGGGTGGTGGGTTTGTTCAGGGGGTTGGAAATTTGTATGTTCACTGCCCCTGCAGTCCACTTTATCTGTGGGTGCCAGGAAAAGGCTGAAAGGTCAGCTGCACTGGTTACATGGGTGGGTATTGGCTGTATTGAACACTCTTACCAAAGCTATGGAGGGAGTAAAACTGACGCATTGGAGTAGACAGGCCCAAGGAGGACTCTGTGGTCCTGCTGTCTTTAAAGTGCTTGAGGATCAAATCCACTTTCTCGCTGAAGAGTTGAGAGCCATTGAAGGGCATGTCAGTTAGGGAAAATTGGACATACCTGAAAAAACCTGCAGGTTTAATCTAGGAACGTCTCCAGAGTGTCACGCTGGTGCTAACTGCCCAGCCAAAATCCTGAAGGGCTTGTGTAAGGGTGGGGTGCAAGCCCTCCCCTACAGCAAGTAGTACCTGAGTGACAAGAGTCCCAAAGGCAATGAGTATATTGGCCCAATAGGCAGCTGGCATTCAGACCTCAATCCCAGGCTAGTGGAGGAGAACACGAGTTTCCCAAAGGTTTTGAGGTGCTTGGACTCTCCATCTGGTACGGTGGTAAGGAAGTTGTCTGGGTTAACCCTGCTCATAGATTCTTTTACCACTAAGCTTTCTGGGGTCAAATACTGCATCAGTAAAGCCAGGTCACCTGGGGCAGGGCAGATGTACCGGCAGTCCAGAAGGCGGCTTTTCACATGTTCCAAGAAGAGTGTCCATGAGGGCTTCACTGAAAGGCAACAGGGGCTCAGTAGTAGTCTGTTCGGGTTGGAGGATTTCGGTGAGAACATTGGTATTCTCCGCCACAGAAGGCAATTGGCGGTCAAGAAAATCAGCAGCCCTTCACTTCACAACTACAAAGGAGGCCCTTTCCTAAGTAGCTGGCCCAGGAGAAGAAACCAGCCAAGTGTCTGGAGAAGTATTCAATCCACTGGCATCATACCAGTTCTCTTCAGTGTAAGGTTCTGCAAACCTATCCCCTTCGTCATAGCTATCATTATCAGTTTGTCCCAAAAACATTGTAGATTATCTGGGCCCTTTCATTGAGGCAAGGGTAAAGTGTCAGTCTGATGGGTTGCTGAAAAGGCTGTGACCCAGAGGGATCAGGGTGCAGCCTCAGTCAAAGTAGAGTCAGCACGCACTATCGGTAGTGCTTCGTAATCGGTTGTCATTGCTCCAGAGTCTGGTGCAGGTTATAGCACCATGACCAATGCCGGTACCAAAGCTGGTGCAGGGCATGAAACGGATTCAAAGGTTCCAGCTAGTGCTGAGGAGGGACCCACCGGAAGAGTCCCAGACAGAGGTATGCACAGTTCCTTTGTGAGAAAGAGTTGAAGCTTAGCTTCAAGGAACTCGTGGATTTGCTGCTGTCGCTGAAGAACCCGGAAACTCTTGTTGCCCTAGTACCAGAGTCAGAATCGGCTTAGAGAGAGTTTGGCAGCGAGACCGAGAGTCACATTTACGCCCTCGTGCCTTCTCATAAGTTTGAGAGTGGCAGAATCCTGCTTAGACTTCTTGTGCTTCTTTTTTTACTAACCCGAGGATTTCGACCGCAACGAAAATCTGGCCTGGGAATGACTTCAGGACCTTCCCTTCAACTTTGACCACTCACAGCAGGGAGTCTTCCGATGTTTAGCGACATACAGCTTCACTTCACAGTCCCAGATAGCATTCGGATTCATCAAGATGCAGTTGCTACAGGCCAACCTCAAGCACCAAAGAAAAATCTGGTGGGGATCAAAGACATTTGCTTGCGACAGTCCTTATAAGGCTTGAACCCTGTGATTTTAGGAGGTGACATTTTCCCTTGCACACTGATATTCAGAATGCCTACATTTTGGGGAAAAGTAGTCTGTTGATGAGACCAGGAGTGCCCCCGGATTGGTTTCTGGTGACGTGGAAAGAAAGCGTCAGCGTGCACGGATGATGCCTATATGTGGCTCTGTATGTCACTTCCGGAGAGGAACGACGTCAGCAGGGAGCCACACAACACCACCTACCAGCGTGCGGGAGTACTAAAGATTTTCCAGTAACAGTCCAACGCCTGGAGAATATTCAAAAGGTGAGGCATCTGCGATTAGAAGTATCCATCGGAATTAAATGATGAATATGGATTCACTCTTTTGATTATGTTGGTCAATCTGTGAGGGAGACCCTGAGTCAAGGCCAGTTGTTGGCTTGAAACGTGTTGGCCAGACAGCAAGAATTGTATTTCTGAAAGGCTACTTTGAGGTTTTTGAAAAGATAAAAACAAGGACGTTTTTAAAGAATCCTTAGTCTGAAGAAACGTAAACGTAAAAAGTATTTTTAATGTAAACTCTGGCTACCAATTAAAAGTTTGTAGGCTGTACACAGCCAGCTTTAGTTTTAACACTGTACAAATGGTGACTGAGTGGGCATGCACATCATAGAAAAACTAAACTGTTGCGAGTTTTCCGCACTGCAGGAAGTAAGAATCATCCTTCAAAGACGTTTTCCGTTCTCTGCAATATTATTTTAACCAGTGCAGAATGCTTCTAGTTACTTCGAGGAACATTTGTGGAAGTCTGCAATGAGCTGGTATGGAGTTGTCAATGAGAAGGATATATTGGCATACCGGGAATGCTTTTCAAATTCACCCTGCCATTCTGATGGGGAAATGAGTGCACTTGGGCGGGCAGCGTACTTAACCAGTACAGTTTAACCAAACGTCTTCAGAGCTAGTTAGTGGAGTTAGATTCCTTCATTAAACCACAATCCCAGAGCTCAGCAGACCCATACTACTCTGTCCATAGATGCATAGTCTGTTTTACCGCTTCCCATACAACTTATTCCAATCACCTGGGCTACAAAAAAAAAAAGCCCTGGGAAAGGACGTAGGTCTGGCTTTAATCTAATATGCAAACTGTATCCATACATGCCTACTCTCCTTGCAAATACTTTTTTCAAAATCAGCGTGCAACAGAAAACGTACCAACCAGGCCACCTTCTGTTAGGAGGGTAAATAGTCAAATACTGTCAACCAACTTAAAGAAAAGTTGGCAAAAGTAGGATGTATGAGTTTTGCCTTCTAGTGAAAACAAACTAGGTGGCCAGTAAAGTAGGGGGTCTGCATTGTGTGTGTGGTGCAGCTATCAGTTTTGAGCTGACAACTCGAGCACGAGTTTTTAGGTCTCCCCTAGGCAACGCTTGTGCTGTTTCTTTGAGACATGCTGTATTCAAGATATGGCGATACCAAAGGGGATGATGGACGGAGCGCTTGAGCTAATCAAACACTCACCCCCAGTCAACTGATCTGGGTTTAATCCATCATCATACTTTAGCTCACTCCACCACCCCAGTTCAGACATGGCCATATGCAAATCAGTCTGACCCTGTGCCTCATGGGAACAGTCCAGCCCGAACTGCCAAGCCATGTCTTCCCTGGACCGGAAACAAGCATCCTGGGACCGGTCTGGGTATTCAGCGTCATCAGCCAGGCTAGCTTGAATCCAGTGGCAAAGTGAGCAAGGGACCCACGTCTGGGCATACCCTGCCAACTTAGGGCGAACAAAGCGATACCAAAGGGGATGATGGACGGAGCGCTTGAGCTAATCAAACACACACCCCCAGTCAACTGATCTGGGTTTAATCCATCATTCATTAGCTCACTCCACCACCCCAGTTCAGACATGGCCATATGCAAACCAGTCTGACCCTGTGCCTCATGGGAACAGTCCAGCCCGAACTGCCAAGCCATGTCTTCCCTGGACCGGAAACAAGCATCCTGGGACCGGTCTGGGTATTCAGCGTCATCAGCCAGGCTAGCTTGAATCCAGTGGCAAAGTGAGCAAGGGACCCACGTCTGGGCATACCCTGCCAACTTAGGGCGAACAAAGCGATACCAAAGGGGATGATGGACGGAGCGCTTGAGCTAATCAAACACTCACCCCCAGTCAACTGATCTGGGTTTAATCCATCATCATTCTTTAGCTCACATGGCTTGGCAGTTCGGGCTGGACTGTTCCCATGAGGCACAGGGTCAGACTGATTTGCCTATAGCCATGTCTGAACTGCGGTGGCGGAGTGAGCTAAAGAATGATGATGGATTAAACCCAGATCAGTTGACTGGGGGTGAGTGCTTGCAATGTTCAACACTCCGCCCATCATCCCCTTTGGTTTTGCTGTATTCAAGATATGGGCATGAAGCTCTGCCCATCTTTTTAATTGGCTTCTGTTACTGTCCTTTGTAAATGGTGGTTTTTCATTGGTCAATAGGATTAGTAGTCCCTCCTTAGTACCTCCCTTTCTCTTGTTGTTACCTCACACGAGGACTGACCCAGTTACATGCGTGGTTACCCGGGATGTTTTAATTAGTCTCAAGCACTATTTTGTTAAATGTCTTTCTCCTGCCTGCTGTTGCAGGCAGGACTTGCTCTCCCCCAACGCTTTTTTTCAAATGTATTAATTTAACCAGCGCGGCACGCCTCAGCTCCAATAATGGCGGCTGTGCTCATCTTTTGCGGCTTGCCACTCGGCCACATGCCCCGCTTTAGCTTTAAACATCTTAAGCTAAAGCGTGGGTGCCGCGATTGTAACAAAAGTAAATAAATAGGGGAGAAAAAAAAACCTGCAGGCGCCATTTGTTTTCCATTTCTTTACATTTGTAAACATCGAAAAACCAGCCACGAACACAGCTCTCTGAGTATACTTACCACCCCAGCGCGCTGCACAGTAACACCAACATACTTAGCGGGTAAACAAAATACATGCTCTTTGGGTATACTTACCCACATGCACATAACCGTATGGTTGATTCAGTGAAGCATGCCGCCAGGAAACCCTACTGCCTGCATGCTCAATACCCCCAACTACGCTGTGAGGCCCCCTCCTCATGCCCGAAGAGCAGACCAGTCTCCAACGTGCACGAAGATCCAAACAGCCAACTGGCCGGACTGAAAAAGCTGCAGGAATCACGAAGCTGGAGTCTGACAAATACTGCTTCTGGTCTGCATCGTCATGTGCTTGCTGGAGGGGACAAAGATGGCATCCCAGCACTTCCTCTGGCCTTAAATGTCCCTGTGTGGGCCTCAGGCCCTATGATTATGTCACTGACTGGGCCTCCGCTCTGATTGCTTCCAGTGCTACAAAGGGGTGGCAAGCAGGACTCCTGCCTGTGCAGCAACTAAGGGCACCCCACCCCAAAGTGCGAGTGCCGCCAAAACATATTCCCAATCACTACTGAAAATTGAAAACATCCACAAAATTCTTTGGACTGATTGAAGCTTCTTTAAAGCAATGGTTGAACAAGGGGACTGGCACAAACAAACCAATAGCTGACTAGGGTAACCCAATGCCACTTTCAGGGCATTATTCATGACAAAAAGGTGCATAGTGCCCATCACTTATTCCTCACAATGTGGGGTAAACCCTCACCGGAAAAAGCAAAGGTGATACTTATATTGTTTCTTCTGCTTTGCCTCCCAGATTCTGCTTTTGATCTTGTGCTCTCCCACAGCAGCAGGAAGCAAGAGGTCGGTCTTGCAGAGGTTAGCCTGAAAGATTGAAATTACCTGTTCTGGCCAGGCTGCAATTGGCATTTCCACTGTACTGATACTTGCGTTTCTTCTCCCCTGAGAGGTGTTCAGGTTAACTTTAAAAGTCTGACCGAAATTATAAAAGTACTGGTTCTGAACAGGTTGTAATTTTGCCAACTGTTTATCGTGCCTGTTGGTGAAGTCTGTATTCATTGTCTTTGTCTATGATATAAGGTCAGGGCTCGTAAAAGCAGGTAGTTATTTAGGGTTCTGCTCTCATTATCACTCCTTCACACCATAACCTCCTTAAATCCTCCTTCTAGGGTGTCCAACCAAAAGGCAGAAGTCTAAGGGGGTCTCCTGTTTGTTCATGGAATGGGAACGGAGTAGGGCCAGAAATCTGCCTCTTCACCACCAGCCTCCCAGGTAAACTCACCCTTTAGTAATTACTAATTTTCTTAAACAGTCAAAGAAATCTATATATACCCACACCGCTGTGAAGGCTCACCTGCGAAAGACATCAGCCTAGTTAATAACAGGATGGAGATGGTCTTTCCAAGATATAAACCCACCTCCGCTCGTAGGAGTGTCGTTGGCAACGTCTGGGTTTGAGGGATAGTCACTGCTAGGTATAAACCACATCCAGACCAATGGGGTGGATTAATCACCCTTGAGTCCAAAGGAAAATCGCTCTTTGGTATATCTCACTTTCACCTGTGGAGATGGCTGCTCCAAAGTTTAAAGGGGCTTATGTCTTGTGGGTATAACCCACTGCCACTGCTACAGAGCAGCAATAATCAGTCAAAGGTATACCCAAAAACCACCTCATCAGAATTCTGAGGCCTCCCTCACGGACAAATCTGGATCGACTAGCAACCTACGCATATGCTTGATCTACCACGCTTAATAAGATCGCACTGCTAAGGATAACCAATAACTAGACATTCATTATGTCGCCTAAATGAGTGGGATATAATCAACCAATCCACTAGAACTACCCTCTTGTTACCAACTGGACAGCCATGTAATGTTTAACCAGATCTGCTAAACATTGCTGGCCAATGAAGGATTTTAACATAGTCCAGTCTAGCCATATATTCTTACCACTACTCAACATGTTATAATTGAGAAGCATAACATGGGCGGCTTCTCCATTATGGCATCCTCCCTAATTTGCAGCCTAAAGTAAAATAATTCCAATCTGCCACCATGCAGATTAAACATGTAGCATTAAAATAAATATTGTCAGTGCCTGGCCTCTCTAACACTCGTGAGCCAGGCAGTGTAGGGCAGCAAAAACAGAAATATGTATGTATGCACTCCAAGAATGACGCCATGCCACAGGGGTTACCTTTTATCAGCCCTCAGTGCAAAGTAAGTGAAGCTGGAAGGCCATCAGTCTCTTCATGCTGATATAATGCAGTCCCTCAGCGCTTTCATGCACAGTTGAGTCCGAGGCTTTGGGTCACATTAATGTTTTTACGCAAAGCTGACCCTATCGCAGTTATCACAGGGTAGACACACAATCCGGGTGACTTGACCCTATTGTCTGGTCCTATAACTTCACCAGGCCTATCCTCATTTCATGGCCAGACGCCTGTAATTTAGTCTACAGTTCTGGGACTGAAAATGCAGTAGTGCAGCACGGACAGTTATCCAAACTTAAATGCACCTGAATCGGTGAGGCAGCTTGCTCTGCATCGGCAATCATTTATTTTAAAGATGACAAAACATAAAAGGCTTGCAGCCAAGCACATAAAAGCTGTCATCTTTTGCCTTCATCCAAAGAGACTGCTAAATGATAAAACAGTATTAATAATAGAAATTTCTGTTTCCCATTTCTCTTATCCAGCATATACCACAGATTATAGAAAAGACGAGGCAGTGGGCGGATTTCACATGATACGCTTCTAGTACACTCCAGGAACCTCTGCCCCACTACACTGGTTCCACCACCGGGTCACAAACACTGAGCGCAATGCAGAGAGCATGGAGGCAGAGGGTGTGCTGATGGTGTTCGGCTGTCTGAGCTCAGGATTCAGCACTCAAGACTGAACCGAATGATACTTGCAAAGTCTTCTGATTGGCACCTGTACTCTGCAAATGCAGAAACATTTGTGCTGGGGTCAGCATGAAATTATGCTGCTATCTATTTCACATCAAGGATTGGCTGAAGCTTGCTGTTCAATGATGGCTATGTGGGGGAGTGGCCAGTTTTCTCGTCGCCGTAAGTATGGCACCCTGCCATGAGGAGTCGGGCAGAGGGCTTTCCCACAACCCAGTCAACAGTCGCTGGGCAGGTTCCCCTATATACAGCCCATCCACTCAAGCGTTACGTGTACACTGCTGAATGGCGTGGTGCTCCAGCAACACAAAACTATTTGATGTGCTGACTGGGCTCTGCAAAGTAATACTCGCATTGAAGACTTATGTGGCAGTTACATTCTTGTGGGAGAATACTATAACCACGGGCTCGATGCCTCTTCTTCAGATAAGGCAAAAGACACGCCACTCAGACATGCCTCACCGAGTCTCGCAAAGAGAAAATCCCGACTCATAGTATGCAGAGCGCTAACAAGGGGAAAACTGCCTCGACAGTTAAATCAGCAAGTAGAGACCAATGAAGAATCATTAAATACTTCCCCTGACTTTGGCTTAAGGCAAAAAGCAAGTGCGATATCTCCGCAGGGGATTATTAACTCCACTGTTACTCTGCCAGGCAATAATTTCATGCAGGAGGGAGAAAAAGAAAGGGGCAGTTGCCGGGGAGAGAACAACGCAACTCCATCACAGGTCAGTCCTAATTTGGAGAGCTCGATAAGGTTAGCTAAAGGAATACCCGCTTTTTGCAAGATACTCAAAAGGCAGTGCTGAAATCTCGGAGCTCCCGAAATCTCTCCCAGGGTCTCTATCCGCAGTAGTGGCAGGACGTGAGGAGGAAAGTAGGGATATCTGCGATTGATCTCCCATTCAGCCCGTTGCAAACGATCCTCCAAGCAGCTCTAACCAAGCCTTGGATCAGCAATTCGTACTAACCCACAAGGAGCTAAGAAAAAGCAGCAGCCGGAAGTGAGAAACCAACACCCACTGCAGTCCAATGGCAACACTATTCCGGCTACTGCACTGAAAAGCCCAATTACATTGAATGAGCCACACCTGTCCCAGCCTCTTCTAGAGATCATGGTGGCAGAAATTTGCAATCTCAAGGAAATCCAAGCTCCGAAGGTAGCCTTGCACCATCAAGGGTTGAATAAGATAGAGGAGATTATGCTACAAATGCCAGCATGACTGAAAGAGGTGGAATAGAGGGTGTCAGAATTAGTAGACTGTTCCCTCATCTGGGATAAGGATATGAGCAACATTCAGAGAAAGCTGCTTGACTCTCAAAATAAAACCGATGAAATGGAAAACTATGCCAGGAGATCCAATCTACGCTTCGTAGGTGTACCGGAAGATGCAGAAAACACGAGTGGCCATCAAGACACTCTTCAATTTATGGAATCACTGATTAAATCATTCTTGATGCTGCCCCAGTGGACCTCTCAATCATGACGGCCCACCGGATCCCTGCTCAGCGCCCAGCAAATTCTAAGTTTGCCCATACTATTATCGTAAACTTCGCAGATTATCTCAAAGGAATGTATTCTCTTAACAGCTATTCAAAAAAGAGCGTTTATGATGGCTGACAATGTGAAAACTTATGTCTTTTCAGATATGTCCACTGTAGCGGACCATAGGCAGAGAGACTCTGTAGGAATCTTGGGACAATTTAAAGTTGCTGGGGCCTAGGCCTCGCTAGTGCAACAGTCTAAACTTAAGGTCCTGTTTAAAAGCCAATTCCATTTGTGCAAATCTCTAGAAGAGGCGCAAGGCCTACTGCAAAAAAGCAGAAAGCTGAAGCGTTTTTACTGGATGTCATTTCGTTTTCTCTGCGTTTGGTTGAAGTTAGCGGAGGGAGGGGGGGTTTCCCTCTTTTGGAGTGTAGATTGGTGCTGCAACACAGCACCTAATAAGAGACTGCGACGACAGGGGGTATGGTGGGCAATTCTCTTTTTCAGGGTGGGTGGGTCACTAAGTGTGTGGTATGCACTTGTGGTTTGGGATTGGAAAGGCAGGACACAGGGTGGGTCACAATTCGGGGGGAAAAACATCAGTTACACCAGAGATCAGTTCTAGGCAGATGAAAGGTAGAAGGACTATGCTAGCTCGTGGGGGTTGGAACAGTCCGTTTAGATTTTCCGATTGCTAGATGCGATGAAGGAGTTAAGGCAATAAGTATTGAGACTTTAATGGTCTGCAATGTGAGGATAGTTTTGTGCAATGCTAATGGTGTTCTAAATAGGAAGAAATATAGGGCCATCCTAGATTTTTTGTCCCCGTTCAACCCGGAAATAATCTTACAGGAGACCCATCTCAAAGACAATAGCCCCAAACTTACTATACCAAAGAAATAGGTGCATCTTGTGCATCAGCCGGGATAGCTATGCGTAAAGTGGCAATATATCTGGCCAGGTCCATAGACTGGGATGTGAGAGAGATGTGGTAAGGGATAAGCGGGGGAGATGGATTTGGCTGCAGGTGCGTGTACAAGACTTTTCCTTCCATCTAGTAAACTATTATAGCCCAGTATTAGATGAAGTAAGTGCCCAGAGGGATCTGTATAATCTAGCTATGGTGCAGAAAGGCACATGGCTTTTGGAGGCAACTTCAATTTTGTTCAAGATTTGAAGCTAGATACATCTAATACAACCCAAACCCAATTGGAACCCAAAACAGGCTCGATTCTTACTTCAATTAAACAAGATTTCTATCTGGACAATCCTTGCCGAGTGGATAGTCCAGGTATGGCACAATGTAAGTTTTGTCTCTCCAATTCTATGTCAGGACACGGAAGCGAGGATTAGGCTGTTCTTTCTTCTTTATTTTTTTTAACTGCAGCCACTTAAAACCAACAGTAAACAGAAACAAAGACTTCATTTCCCATGAAGCTTAAAAAAAATTATCAAGTTCGTGATCCTGACTGTTAGCCAATCAGGCGTCTCCTAGGACCATAACTGTTGCTGACTCCTGCTGAGCTTCCTCTTTCTTTGCTGCTGCAGCCTGCGTCAGTTAAGTGTCCACCTTTCCTTTAGGACTGCTTAGGATGGTGTGTTCGCTTTGTCTGACGAGTGTTGGTTGAAAATTTCAGATAATTGCTTTCGCTGGTGTTACGGAGCTTCCGCTCCTCTTGCGCAGCCGTGGGAACGCTTCGTCGCTCCTATGCGGCCGCGATTGTGTTTCCTCAAAGTGCTGGCTTGGAGGGCGCGCCACCCCCCCTTCCTGGAAGACGCTCTTTTCTTTGCAGTGCGGGATGGAGGCCGCGTCAGTTACGGCCATAGCGGAGCGCCTCCGCCTGCTGCTCCGAGTCTGTCCGCCGGCCAAGCCTGAGGTAGTACACCCCGCTGGGGTGAGGTTGCAGGCTCTCCCAGCCTGCTCACTGAAGACCGACCCAGGCTTGTGTTTTCAGCATCTCCAGCCCGTGTTAGATAAGGGCGTTTTGGTCTGCACTGGCCCACAGTACATTCTGGGCCTTTGGTAACTCTGCCTCCTCCTCCCCCCCCTCCCACCTGACATTTATGACAAGGGGGCAGGGGCACATTAACCTACCCCAGGGGAGATTGTAGTGCTCAGGTCCAAACACAAAGGGCTTCTTGGCAACAACCAGGGCCCCCTTACCTGTGCCCTAGGCCTGTTTGGGGAAGTGTCCCTCTCCAGGGATTTGGACATTGGGCCATACCCCACCCTATCTAGCCCTCTTACCTGGTGGGTGGCCACCACGTAATTGGAATTACTTACCTGATACCTACCTCTGGCACTCGGCTCCTCTGGAAGATGGAGGAGTTCGACGACTATTATGAGGAGGAGGAATCTCAGTACTTCCCACTCACTGACGACTTTTGTGATGCAGTAGATGCCTCCATTGTCAGGGCAGTCTCAGAGGCGGTTGCCCCTTTGGAGAAGAGGTTGATTGACATGGCGCAGAAGTGCCTTCAACCCCTCCCTGTGAGGGAAGATCTCCCCAGGCCTGCTGCCCCCGCACCTCCAGCGCTGGCCTCCGCTCCCCCACCTGAGAAACCGCGCAAGCGCCCACATACCGAGGGGGTAGACCTAGACGCTTTCGAAAAGTTAAAACAAGCGTTCCTAGATACCAAGGTTCCCTCGGCGCCAGCGGGTCCGGCTCCAACTGACCCCCCCGCCCTCAGGGAGCCAGGGACCAGCAGCTTCCCCGCAACCCTCCGACTCCCCCCAGGTTAGATTGGACGGCGATTCAGACCACGGTAGGTCTTGGCGCCCCTCTCCCTCCCAAGCTCCGGACCCACCTCACGACGCCCAGTCGGACCTCCTAGATCCGGAGGAGCTCCTCCATCCACGTTAGTCAGAGTGGGTCCCCTGCGAGAAAGTTGCCAAGTATGTGGCGAGTAGATTGCAGAAACCGCTGGATCAGGAGGTCCGCTCTCGCCTCAGGGAAGAGTGCCCTCGCCCTTCACTGGATGGTAAAGTAGCAGTTACCCCAGAAATCGACGCCAGAATGGTGACTTTCCTCACTAAGTACATTAAGGACCCGAAAAAGGGCATAGATAGGTCCTGGCGGGCATGCCAGGACAAACTGCTGGATGTCACAGGCCCCTTAGTAAAGATTTTCGACATGGCGGAAGACGCCAAAGGCCCTCATCCCGCAATACGTCCTCTCCAGTTGGGCCCAGAGGGCTATAATTTTCTTAGGTAACGCGAATTGCGCTCTACTGAGAGGCGCAGGTCGCTCCTCATCAAACTAGACCCAAAGCTAGGCGAGCTGGCCACCTCAGAAGCAGGTCAGGTGGCTCGGGGAGGGGTCTGTTTGGAGACCCGTTCATGAAGGAGTTGAGCAAATTCCTCTCCACCTTCAACTCCTTAGACAAGGCCCAGTCTACGGTGAAGCGCATTTTTAACACGCGGGTTTTCGGCAGGGCCGGCCATTGTAGGGGGCGCTCGGCTGGCCACTCATCGCAGACAACCTCCGGCAGAGGCCAGCAGTCCCAGAAAGGACAGTACCAGGACTCCTCGCGTTTGAGGGTTCTACCCCACTAGGGGCCGATCCCAGAGCAGAGGTCAGCGTAATGGAGCCCGAGGCGGGGCGCCCCCCCCTCCCACAGTGAGTTCTTTTATTCTCTCATGTCGATGCTGGGGGGGGGCAGACTGGCGCAGTTCCTCGACAATTGGCGGTCCCTTACTACAGACGCTAGAGAGCTCCAAACGGTGCAAGGTTTCCGCATAGAGTTTTACGGCTCCCCTGTTCAGGTTTCCCCCCCCCCGACTCCAATCCCCTTTTCCGGCAGGGCAACACTCTGGATTCAGCAAGAGGTGCAGGAACTCCTGGACAAACGGGCGATGTGCCGCGCCTCCCCTCATCCAAGGGCCTTCTTAAGCAATATCTTCCTGGTACAGAAGCAGGACGGAGGTCAGCGTCCAGTGATAAACCTCCGGGAGTTCAACGAGTGGTTGGTTTACCGCCACTTCAAGATGGAGGGTATTCATCTGCTCCGCGACCTTCTGCGTCCCAATGACTGGATGGTCTGCTTGGACCTCAAGGACGCTTACCTTACAGTTCCCATTTTCCCTCGTCACACTCGCTTCCTCCAGTTCCTGTGGCAGGGCCAAACTTTCAAGTTCACCTCGCTTCCCTTTGGCCTGTCGTCGGCACCGTGGTGCTTCACCAAGATCCTGCACCCGGTCGTGGAGAGGTTGAGATCCCGAGGGGCCAGGATGATGGTGTATCTAGACGACATGTTGTTCATGCATCAATGCCCTCAGGCCCTATCGCAACAGCTACAGACGGCAGTGCTTCTCTTACAGTCAATGGGATTCGTGATCAATCAAACGAAGTCCTGCCTCCACCCCTCTCGCTCAATCACCTTCCTCGGGTTTGTGATCAACTCCGTAGAGGCGACGATGCGCCTCCCTTCCAGGAAGATGGCAAAGATCCGCCACGAGATCCACCAGATCTTACGGAAGCCCCAAACCTCCCTGCGAAGCATCGCCCGGGTAGTTGGACTGTTGTCAGCCTCCATTCAGGCCGTATTCTTGGGCCCCCTTCACTTTCGGGCTCTCCAGAGACTCAAGGCATCTCACCTGTGCAGGGGTTTAACCTACGCCCAACAGGTTCCGTTGTCTGAGGAGGCAAAGGAGGAACTCCACTGGTGGCTTTCCCACATGGAGGCATGGAACGGCCAGGCCATCTTCGGATCCCGGCTGGACCTTGTGATAGAGTCGGAAGCCCGCGGTTCGGGCTGGGGAGCACGCTGTGGGGACTTCACCACAGGAGGTTGGTCCGCAGCAGAGCGATCACTCAACATCAACTGCCTGGAGCTGATGGTGAGCTCCTTCGCGGTCCGGTGCTGGACCAGGGGCAGAGTCCAGTCCTGCGTTCTTTTGAAAATGGACAACGTAGCGGCCGTCCGTTACATAAACCACCTGGGAGGGACTCGTTTCAAGGCCCTTGCGGACCTCGCCAAGGACTTCTGGGAATAATGTCCGTCCCATCAGGTTTCGGTGACGGCGGAGCATCTCCCAGGAGTGACCAATCAGATGGCAGACTGGCAATCCCGCCATCTTAGGGACTCGAGCTTATGGAAAGTATTTCCGCCAATGTTCCAGTCCCTTCAGGATCGGTGGGGACCCTTCTCCCTTTTTGCGTCTCGCCTCGACCACCAGCTTCCCAGGTACTTCAGCTGGAGGCCGGATCCGGGGGCAACAGCCACAGACGAGTTTCTGGTACCCAGAGCAGGGTTATGCCTTTCCCCCCTTTGCCATGATAATGCGGTTGACGACCCAGAACCGCCGGCAGAAGGCGGATCCGGTAGTGATCACCCCGGTCTGGAGAGCCCAAGCATGGTTTCCAGTTCTGATGGAATTTTCTTGGGCTTCTCCAATCCGTCTATCCCGCTCCCTCCTCTCCTGAGCGATCCAGCGGGCAATCCACATCCGCTGATAGTGAATGAATCACTTCCCCTCATGGCATGTAGGATTCCCAGGCTCGATGGAAGGTCCCGGGACTTTCGAGAAACGCTGCGGAGCTCCTCTCCCGGGCCGATGGCACGGTCAAGCGATATCGATCGGCCTGGTCTCAGTGGGTGGGTTGGTGTCTCCAACGGGGTCTGGATTCCGTGGGGGTGGACGTTGTCCATATCTTAAATTTCTTGGCACAGTTGGCTTCCAAGGGATTGGCGTACAGGACGATCAATACCTTCCGGTCCGCGATCTCGGCCGGTCATGTCGCCGTGGCGGATCACCCAGTGGGAGACCACCCGTTGGTGAAGAAGTTGCTACGCTGCATTCGCCTCTCTTCCACCGGAACCGAGATACTCTATTATGGGATGTTAATAAGGTCTTGCATCTGCTTTCGGAGTGGCCTAGCAACAAATATTTGTCATGCAAGCAGTTATCTTCCAAGCTGGCCATATTGCTGTGCTTGGTGTCCTGTAGACGTGTTTCGGACGTCAGGGCCCTGGATATCTCGGGAAGGTCGTTTACTCCGGATGGAGTTACCCTTCACGTGTCTCGCCGTACCAAATGCCAGTCACGGATCATTTCGTACCCGGCCTTTCCAGGAGCTCCCAAGCTCTGTGTAGGGAGATGTATCAAAGCCTATGAGGCCACGACAGCGGATGTACACCCACATGGCGAACGACAACTTCTTATTGCCTTGAGGAAACCATTTCGGGCAGTCTCATCCCCTACCATTGCAAGATGGGTTCGCTGGGTGATGCTGGAAGCTGGCATCGATACGAAGGTCTTGGGAGCACACTCTACAAGAGGCGCCATGGCATCAAAAGCGTTTGCGCTAGGAGCCAGTTTGGAGGACATTCTGAATGTGGCAGACTGGTCGTCAGACTCCACCTTCAAGAGGTTTTACTTTAAACCAGTCTCCTCCATTGCGGCCCTGGTGGTGGATAAGCTTTGAACTAGCCTAATCCTCGCCTCTGTGTCCTGACCGAATGAAAAATTTCCTAGCTTTCATAACGGAAAGTTTCAATTCTATTAAGGACACAGAGGCAAGGATTAGCCCACCCTCAGGACAAACCTGGACCCGCCCGGGTTGTGAGACATACGTCTAACGTAAGTAAAGCGTTTTCCTGGTCTTCCTGTACTTATTTGATACTGTGCAAGATAGCCTCAACACGCACAAGATGTTATGACTCCTTTTTCTACCCGTAGGTGCAGAGTCCTCGAAGCAGGATTAAGGAACTTCCGCAGACGGCCTTGGCACAGGAAGAAAGAGGAAGCTCAGCAGGAGTCAGCAACAGTTATGGTCCCAGGAGACGCCTGATTGGCTAACAGTCTGGATCACGAACTTGATAGTTTATTTCTAGGCTTCATGGGAAATGAAGTCTTTGTTTCTGTTTACCCATGTAGCTTCTATATCGAGTCTTGAACAGTTTTTCAGTTTAATTAGAATCCCTCAATTATCTATCGATCAAAAAGAAAGTTTACTAGAGCGCATCTCGGTGCAAGAGGTGGCAGTAGCCTTGCAAAAAATGCCTAATGCCAAAGCAAATGGCAGCAATGGAATACCAACTGAAGTGTACAAGGTATTTGCGAAAGAACTGCTTCCATTCCTGATTTAATTATTTAATTCAATAAGGAAAATAATGGATGGAGAATAGATTTACATCTACCTTTAAAGAGTCAGTAATAGTCCATTTAAAAAAAAAAAAAGACAAACCACCTTTGAACGTGAATTCTTACCGCCCAATAAGTCTGCTTAACGCAGACTATAAGCTGTTCGTAAAGGTATGGGCATCGCAAATCAATACTTCAAGTCAAACCCTGCTCCATAAAGACCAGAATGTTTTCCTAGTAGACTGATGGTTGCAAATATGCATTTCCTGATTCAATCAACAGATTTTCCCCCCTCCAACCATCAAGAGGATGCCACAATTGTAATGTTCGACACCTAGAAGGCATTTGATTTGGTTAATTGGTATGCCTTGTTTTTTACTTTGGGTACGTTAATTGGGATTCCTTTTTTTTTTTTTTTTACTTTGGGTAGGTTTGGGTTTCTAGATTCAATTAAAATTCTCCAAAATTTATATCAGGGTGCAGAGGAACAAATTAGAACCACAAAAGAAGGTAAATCTGTTAAAATCAATAGAGGCACCCGTCAGTGATGCTCGATGTCACCTATCCTCTTTGCCTTGTTCATGGAGCCCTCGGTGGCTAGAATCTGCATTGCAGAATCCATCGGTCCCTTTATAGAAAAGATGCCTAAGATCAAATTGTATTCGTACAATAGGATCATATACTTGAAAGCCGACAGGCCAATATTTATGTGGCTATAAATATAATCCAGGAATATAAGAGGGTAGGGGGATACAAGATTAATCAAAGTAATGGAGTCCCTTCTATTTAAAACCCCACCTATGTTGCAGTCTTTAGATTTGCAGCGCCTGTATCATACACAACTTCCAATTCGTTACTTAGGGGATTATCTAACAAATAAATATTCCAAATTGCTTCAGCTGAATTATAAAACTATGTTGGACAAGGTAAAAACTCTACTGGCTAGGTGGCCGCTCCTAGCACTGACGTTAATTGGCAGAGTTTTAAAATGTCTATTTTCCATTTATTTTTATATTTTTTTCTAAACTCCCCATCAAAGTAAATAAGTTATTTTTTTTAAAGAACTAGATTCTCTTATCAGATTCGTGTGGAACAGTAAAATTTCCAGGGCAAAATATTCTATTCTACAGCTAGATACGGACAGGGTGGATTGGCCTTACCCAATTTTTTTTCCCTATTATCAGGCCATGCGGCTGGATATCATAGGGAGGAAATGAAACGGCTTTAGGGACAGGGTGCCATCGTTACTGGCAAAGGTTTTTGCAGAACAGAGGATTCTAGGCAATTATCAAGAGATGAGCGAATCGATTCAGGCTCTTATTCAGTCATTAGCTAAAACTGAGCTAACAGGAATAGGCAACTGGTTTAGAGACCTGAGGAACTATTCCGACATGTCTTTGATCCTAGATTATTTAAATAAACTAGATAAGGATATTGGGTGTAGGGTGACTATCAGAGAATGGGAACATATCTCTATGTTTGGGGTATAAGTCCCTCAGGGCATCTAACTTTAAAAGAATGGGATTCCTCTTGAGATGAATGGCATATTATACCCCCCATGCAATACATAAAATGTTTCCAACTATGCTGACCCAGTGCTTTAGGTTTGCACAAAATTATAAATGGGACTGTTTGCATGTTTTTTTCTTTGCCCTAAATTGCTTCAACTCTGGAATGATGTATTTTGAGTCTTGAGTGAATGTTTACAAATTGCGATTACACCCGAAATTGTGTTAGTCCTATTTGGGACATATCATGCAACTCGGAAACTATATAAATATGCAATATTTTATACCAGGTGCCTTATTAGTAGCTCAATCCCTGGTACTTCTGTTTTGAGGTTAATTAATGTCCCAATGGTTAAAATCTGACTCTACAAATTGAAAAGAACCTGAGCCTTTGAGGAGGCATTTGCCTGGCGGATTGGAAATATTAAGAGGTATACAGCTGTTTGGCCAGTTAGTAGCTCGAGAATGATATGATTTAGGTATGCACCTCATTACGCCTATTGTGTAGTAGATGGTTATACATAATACACATTCCACATTCTTCTACTATATGCACTTTAATTCAATTGGCACTTTGTCTCTATGCTATGTTTCTTCTATACATGATATTGTATAGAATTAATTTCTACCCAAGGGCTGAGCAATGAATAGTGCAATGCTCGAGCTGTTAGATATGGGTGTGCTATGAATTAATGTGCATGATATTGTATAAGATTAACTTCTACCAAAGGGCTAATAAGCAATGGATAGTGCAATGTTTGAGCTCTTAGATATGGGTGTGCTATGAATTAATGAAAAAACATTATTGTGACTCTCCACTTCCATCTTACCGATAGCCTATTTTTGAGAAGAGTATTACTTTATTTACATTGTATGTATTTTAGATTTGCTAAGCACATATGAACTTTGCTTATTCTAATGCTGCTCTTAAGGTTCTTCTATTATATCCACTTTAATTTGATTAGCACTTTTGCACTTCGTCTTCATGCTGCTATGTTTCCTCTGCACATGATATGGTATAAGACTAACTTCTACCAAAGGGCTAAGTAATGGATAGTGCAATGTTCGAGCTTTTAGATATGGATGTGCTATGAATTAATAAGTGAATGTATTATTAATGGGACTCCTCTTGCCTTCTCATTGATAGCCTAGCTTTGAGAAGAGTACTTTATTTACAATGTATGCATTTTAGATTTGCTTAGTACATATGCACTTTATTTGCTCTAATGCTGCACCTAAGGCGACGACTGCTGTGATATGAGGGGAATAAGTCTGAAATAGCTAGGAGAATATGAACACAATTTTTCACTAACTTATGATGGTCACTGTCATTTTATTGCACTCCACCACTTTATGTAGTCACACTTTATGTAGTAGTTTGTGATGCTCTCTTGATAAATGTTGTTTCTGCTCAATAAATAAATAAATATTTTTAAAAACATACCTCAGATATATTTTGCCCTACCGCTTCAATATGACATAGCTGGGATTGTCTCTCATTGTTTAAGCTGAATTTCTCAGCCAGTCAAAAGCTAAATGCACTCCTGAAACCTTGGATGTTACTCACAATTTTTCACAATTCGTTTTTGGGAACTACAAATGTGGCACATTACTTCAAAAAGCTGTTCAGCATGAAATATCTAGTAAAACAAAAATCTATTATCAAAAGTGCTGGAGAAGTCATAGGGGTTGGCACTGTAATGTGGTGCAATTTGATTACTTGGTGTGTTGACTGCTCCCCTTCTCACTGCAATGTCTCCACTTGGCTTCCTTGCCTCCATGGCTCTCCCACACTTTCCTATCCCTGTGTCTCGCCCTCCCTCTTTGCTTTCTTTTACTTATGTACACCTTTTCTTCCTTATGATACTTTTTGCAATCTCCATTGTCTTCTCTCCTCTCTCCCACCTTTCCTCCTCCAAAGCACCTCTAACTTTCTACCTTCATTTACCTAGTCCTTCACCTCTCATTGCTATGGCACCCTGCCCTCCCTCATCTGTGTATCATTCTCTTTATTGTATATCCTTTCTCCAATATCTCACTTTCCATTCCCCTCATCACAGCAACAAATGGTCTCTTCCATGTCGCCAAATTTCCACCCTGCATTTTCAGCCACTTTTCTCCTCCCCTTCACGTCTCACCCTCATACCTCTCTTGTCCCCTCTATTATGAATGTTACATTCTGCTTTCTGTTCTACAAGTAACTCATGTGCCCTATGTTCCACCTTTGTATCCACTCTCTATCCCTCTCACCAACACTCCAAGCAGGAATATCCTGATATTATTGTCTAAACTTTCCTCGCTGTTCTCCTTTTATGAACTTCTCACTGTGCTTTTTTCCTCAATCTTCTAAATCCTTTTCCTGTTTCACTGACCTCTCCACTATGTATATCCCATTTTACTCTCTCCACTCCGCCGTGCCTTACTGTCAAGGTGACCACACTGCTGGGGAGGCTGACTTCCTTAGCAAAACCTGAAATTACGTCTTTCCATGGAGAAAATATGTTGGTAAAGGCACTGTGTGAGAAAGTGCCTCTTTTGATATGGTTAGACCCCACTTTTTGCCTGGAAACTGATGTGGTTTCGATTGTAGTGCACAGGGTCCCTGCCAACCAGGTCCCCTGTGCAAGTGATTCTTCCCTAAAACGGTTACACAATAGGCCGTTCAGACCCCCTGTAAGTCCCTAGTAAATTGTACCTGTGTACCTAGGGCATTGGGACTGAAGAGGGTCCCCATGGCCATGAAGACTGCCACTGCAGCATGCATGCCCTAGTGCAGAGAAAACGACAAAGTAGACATGACTAGCACTGCCTACGGTGCAAGTAAGTCATCCCTCTAGCAGGCCTTACAGCCCTAAGGCAGGGTGCACCATATCACAGGCGTGAGCAAATCTGCATGAGCAGATATGCCCCTACAATATTTTAAGTCTATTCTTAGATATTGTAAGTGCTAGGGAAGCCAGAGAGTACATGGGCTGGAAACTGTACAACTTCAGTTCCCCAGCACCATGATGGCTTCTCTGAACCTAGGAGTGTTTGGTACTGAACTACTACTTTCAACAAAGCCACACTGATGCTAGTGTGGGATTTATTGAAACATGTACTCAGAGGGCACCTCAGAGGTGCCACCTGAAAACCTACCAACCCTAGTGTGGTCACAGACTGGCATTAGGCAGCCTGCCACCACCATAAATGTTCCTGGACCCCCTGGGTCGATAGCTCCCGCTCTCGGAGACCAGAATCAAAGCACATCCTGAACGAGGTGTCACACTTCCTCCCCCAGGATGGGCACAGTGCTTGAGAGGGAAGCTTCAAAGGTCTGCCGCCTTTATAATGAGACCCCCCCTGCCTCTACTGCTAGCAGCAGATAGCAGCCCCCGGCTTATACCCTCACTTTGGGCAGGAAAAAACTAAGAATAGGAGGTGTGCCCACCTCTGCCAACTCCACCCCTAAGGCGAATGAGGCGAAGCACATCTTTCAGCCCCACCATCTTGAAGGGGGGGGGGGGCCTCCTCCAATTAGGGATAGGACTATGCCCCCCTCCCACAGGTGGGTGGCATAATAGAGGGTGTAGACACTCCAGGTAAGGTGCCCATTCAACCCTACCTGCCACTCCCTTAAAACGCCCCTAAATCTAATATTTAGCTGGCTCCCTCAGACCCTGAAACTAGTTCCTGCCAACCTAAGAAGGACGAAGAAGAAGTTTTTCAGAGAAGACTCAACGCCCACTGACTTGGCCCCAGGCCTACCACCCTGCCTGCGGCTTCAAAAACCCCGCAAAAACGACAATGCCTGTCCTGCAGCCAGCGACCTCCACAAACCCTGGGAGGACTGCCTGACTTGGAAGAAGACCAGAACTCCCAAGGACAGCAGATCTGGCCATAAGAAAGCAACACAAAGGTTTCTGGTGCACTCCGTATCAGCGTTCCCTGACCACTGCACTCCACGCCTCCGGCCTGTGTCCAGGTGGCCCACCGCTCCAGAAAAGGTTCCCCAGCGATCCTGAGTCCAAGTCAAGCGTTGGCTGACCCCCTCCTGGACTCCATGATGATGCCTGCAGTGTGAATCTAAAGGCTCCCCACAACCGGCTTCGGTAAGAGAAACCCAACGTCAAAGGACACCCCGCACCCAAAACCGCTGGGCCTTGAGGACCTCGACTGACAGTGTCCCTATGACCTACAGCATCCCAACTCACCTCTGCCGTCTGGTTTTTTTCGTGCAGCCTCCAGTTTGTCACCTGCAGCTTGTTTTCCAAACAGACTTTCTCCATTGAATTGCATAGTGCGCCCGACACTGTGCTTGCACCCGCCCGCCCCTGTGCCACTAGTGGTGTATATTTGGTGCTTCCTTGTGCCCCCCCCCCCTTCTTGCCTAAACCCTATGAAGCTTGAGCCCTGCAGCCACTTTACTAACCTGCAAGCAGTGTGTCTTCACTCACCCCCAGTCTCTAATGGGTAACAGTGGGCCTGATCTTCAACTTTGACCTTTGCACCCGGCCGCCCCTGTGCCGCTGCAGTCTTTTTGCCTCCCTGAACCTTGCCCTCTGCTAAACCTGCAACCAAAAGACTGGATTTGCAAGTTGTTCACTTACCTGTAAAACCGAATTACTGTTTCCCTCAATTGGTTAACATTTTTAAAAACTGAAAATTGCACTGAGTATCCAATTTTGAAACTGAAAAAAATTCTATTTAAAAACGTACTTACCTTTTTGCGAAGATCTGTCTCTTAAAATAAATCTTGAGCAAAGCTTAGTTTTATAAAATTGGTGTGGATCTCCTTTTTGAGTTGTGTGTCATTTATTGATAAATGTGTGCACAACAAATGTCTTACACTCCTGTGATAGGCCTAAGGCTGCTCGCCCACACTCCCACAAACAGAGCAGTTTGGGTTTGCATTGAGCCCTGTACACTTCTGGGGGAATCTCTGGACTCTGTGCACGGTATAACCACCTAGTGGTATACCATATACAAAGCCAGTTTCCTACACACCATTTGCCCAATATATTTTTTTTAAGTTAGTTTCCCATATTCCTTAAAATGGGTGTTGAGGGATTAGGTGGGCATGCTTGCTCACTACACTCACTTTCAATTTGGAGTATGAATTTGCCCCCAACACTTTTAAAGTTCCACAGCCGACTGCGAATAACAATCTTTTAAAGTAGGACTGTAACCCAGTTCATCCTGGCTTATCTCAGTCACTCGCCTTCCTCTTCATGCCAGCAACATCCCGCATACAACCATAAGATCTCAGAGTGGGCATATCAGCATATATAATTGGACTCTGAATATAAAAAAAAAAAAATGATAAACATAATAATGGGACCTGTAGAGCTAATCACAGCTGCCAACAGAATACAAGTCATGAATTGTGCGACTATCTCTCATGCCCCTCATCCAACATACCGCTATACGTTGCATCGAAAGACAAAAGCACCCCTTTTAACTGGCACACAGAAATTCTCCCCACGTAGGCTCAAAACAAAGACAACACACTTCCAAACATTCACCCCGCACGATGCAGCATGCTACCGGTTTGGGTAAGCACTTCAGCATCCAACATCGGTGTAGCAAGCAGTAACCAATAATGGTAAAATACAATCTTCCCCTTACTTGCAATTTAAAGCAAAGTGCTATATTAGAGATCAGGAGCACTGATGGCATTAGTCCCAGAGAAAAGCTTACCAGTTCAAGTGTGTATACGGACCATGGATCAGATGTTGATGTTTTCAAAAAGGAAAGATGCTACTCTGTGTAATTAGACTGCCCACTTCTGAATTCGTCAATCCCAACGCACCACCTCAAGGGGTCCTTGTACTAAGAGTCCGACGCAGCCCCTCGTTTTTGTTCCCCTTGGGCCTTATTCCTTAACAAAACGGGGCGATGGTTCATAGAGGATACTGATGGTAACAGAGCAGAGCGCAGCAGCTTTTCTTAGTCTTGCTTTGAGCTGCTGAATGACTTACTTTTATTTACATAACCTTTCACAACATATAAATACAAACAGTTGAACCAAACATGATCCATACTACCAAGTACTTTTGTCACATAACAAAATAATGACCCTCCCAACATTGTTTTTTTTTTTTTTAAACGCACTTACATTAAAAAAACCTTTTTTTTTTTAAAATTGATCGTTTTTGTGCCGAACCTGTAATGGTTCATTTCAATCTGAAATATCAAAGGAGACACTGGCAGCGGTATAAACAGTCTGTCACAGCTGACTGGCTTGTGCCTCTTTCAGTTCGGAACACGCATAGCGTATTTTCAACAGAAGGATTAGAACAGGGGTCTTGCACAACACTTTTTGGGACAGAGGAAGAAAGCGGGTGGTTAGGAAGGGTAAACATGACCTCAATGGACATGTGCTCACTGTTTCCTACCGAACTAACGTCCTTATTTCTTCTGTGCCTATCCCACTACACTGAGCCCCGTACAGCCGAACGCAAAAGGCAATTCTAGGGCCACTTTAAGACTATACCCTGAAGGACAAGTGGTGCTTGCTACTCTGATGTACACAAGTCTATAGTTATAGGATAGGGGACAGCAGCCTCTGCTGTAAAGTCTAGCATTCTTTGAAAACAAATTCACACAAGTGAGTCTTAAATGACTCCGTCATAAATAGTTCTAAGAGCCGACATCAAACCTTGCCTAATCTGTGTTGCGTGAAGTTTTAAAAAATATCTAGGATGGCTCCACAAAACAACTCTACAGTTGCTTG
Organism: Calotriton arnoldi; assembly: GCA_963921515.1. Taxonomy (NCBI): domain Eukaryota; kingdom Metazoa; phylum Chordata; class Amphibia; order Caudata; family Salamandridae; genus Calotriton; species Calotriton arnoldi. The sequence goes on from CAWUFW010004676.1 coordinate 63,091, forward strand.
CATAGGGGCTCATCCCTAGCGCTGACTGGAACAAAATCAATTAAGTGCGCAGGAAAACTTTCAAACTGTTGCACGAAAAGAAAAGTAGAGTAAACACTAAACCTAAGAATTATTTTCTATGAAAGTTTAGAAAAATCTTGCACAACACACGACTTTTAAATACCACATTAAGTTTACGATTAGAAACACGTCTCTTAGGGCAAGAACTTTGTTTAAAAAGAAAAAAAAATCGTTTTACTACTGGTAAAACAAAACGATCTTTGGATCACTTCCTGTATCTGGGTGAGGCAGCCAAGTGAACACTAATGTATTTTCTGGCTGGTAGTAGGCAGCACACTGGATTTCTAGGAGAAGCAAGAGCAGATGAAAAGACCACTAACAAAGTCAAGATGTGAAAGGACATGGGTGGAGGGGGCCTGTATCACACACGGAAATGTCAGCTATGGTAACAAACTTCAGTTAATGTGGCTGGTAGTGGTCAAAACTCCAGTGACCAGATGGAGCTCAGAGGGTGTTATTTATATCAAGAACAACGAGAAATAATTTCTGCCTTAGAGGAGTTAAACTAAAGATAGTTCTGTAGCATCCAGAGGTCCACTGCTTAAAGGCACTGGCCTAAACTACGAGTTCAGATACGAGGGTGTTTTTCCAACTTTAGAATAATTAGTACGTCATCTGCTTAGCTGTAGCATGTCAGGTTGAAGGAGCTGTGTTCCAGGAGAAGGTTCAGGTAGGTATTGAAGAGTGGTAACGGTGGAGTCATGAGGGGCAAAGGCAAAACATAGGAAAGGTTCTGAGCAAAACAGATGGAAGTGCGATAAGCTATGCAGCGAAGTAGGAAGAGATTCTATGCAGGACTGCACACTCAATTCAAATGTCATCGAGTCTCTGTAGTAATACATGCTGGTGTACTATGCTGAAGGCAGAAAAACATTCCCCAAAGAGGTAGGCCACACAGATGAAAAACAACCCGAGGGTAGGTGGTTCTAGGTTTCTTTGTTTGTGTCCCCGTTACTGGCAATCTTACTTTTGGTTCTACTCCATCGGCCATCAGGTGTGTAGTGTCACAAATTGAGCAGAGTTCCTTAAAAGCTTTTAGTGTTGGAAGGTGCAGCATTAAAAGGAGTGGGAGAATACACGGTCTCAGTTCCCTGCACTTGCCTATCTCTCTGAAATGTATAGATCGGAAAATAGTGATTCCTTTGGTAGTTGCTCAGGCAGACCATTGACAATGCCCATCTACATGAGACTTTCAGATTTATGATAAGAGGAAAGAGGGTGAAGCTCACCCACTGCTTTTGTTAAAGTAACAGACACAAAAAATGTAGTCTTACATATACCAGATAAAGCTCTAAGTGCATTTGAGCCAATAGAAGATCCAAAAAGAAGAGTGCACAAAGGAGAAGCCATGCAAAAGAACTGCAGAGAAAACTCGCAACAAGAAGTTTGGTAGACGGGGCTGAATCTGGGTAAGGCCATGCTGCAACCAGTCTTCATCATTTCAAGAAATATTCCAGCTAAGACATGGTCAAACCTCCATCCATACAGTCAGATTCACCCCGCTAAACTATGGAAAAAGATTAGGTCACAATAGTGCAAGAATAAAGCACGTTCACACTTGCTCTGGTTACTTGGAATCTGTAGACATAGCAACATGTTTTAGGGTCCCATGAACGAGCACCTGCACTTCTTGGGTGGAACCTATGTGAAGCTGAACAATACGTGTGAGAGAAACGTTAAAGCAGGAGAGGATATGCCTTGTCTATGGATGCAGTGATAATATAAATATTTGGCAATGCCAAGTACCCAATGTTCACATAAAACACCTACATCGCTCGAAAGCTCAAAGAGCTGCAACAGTGAAAACAGTGACATTAACAGATACCACAATGGTTCAATAGATCATATGTCTAAAACAAGAAATGTTTAAGACTAATGGCTTTATCGTAAAACCAGGGAAACAGAACAATGGCAGTAAATGGGGTCAGAAACTAAACGTTAGCGCAAAAGCATATATAAAAAGATAACATTATGTACAGTTTATTTTGATAGACAGAAGACAGTGAGAATATGCCCAGATACCCTAAAGATAAATACATTCTTGAAGGATCTGCATTAAAAGAAATCCATTTGTAGCTTCTCCTTCCTGCAAAACACCCTTTAAATACAAAATCAGATATCCATATTGCAAACACTTTCAGTTTTTCTGAAGAAAATCTGCCATGATGACCGTTACCTATAACTGTCTCTTTAGAACAAGGATTTAACACAAAATAGACTTGCTCTACATGCTAGAACTGTCCTTTTGTTTGAGGGACTGGGTGCTGCCTTTTTCTTTTTTTAAAAAACACTTAGCTTCTATGTGCTACACACAAACACATAGCATAAGAAAACACTCAACCGGATGAATAGTTAAAATCTTCATTAATACACTGAGAAAAGTTGACAATAACTCGTGCTTTTTTCCTTTTAAATCAAAAAAAATTACAAAAAATTAATTTTTCCTAAAAAGATTTCTCCATATTGTAAGGGCTCCTTTTAAAATGAAGCTGTGTGGATTTATACAATAGGTGTACAAGTGAACATGTACTATACATTTAAGAAAAATTAACTCATCCTCTCGTTTTTCCACCTTTTAAACCCAATACTGTACTTTCTTAACAAGCTTACAAAATATCAAACCTCTTTAGAAAAAAAGTGCCTTTCTTTAAACATACTTTTGCAAGATAACTGACAAATAGCCTGTGTTGTGTCTCAGCGCAGTCAAGGTCAAGAGGCAGAGCAGACTGCCAAAGTTTAGAAATTTCGCCCTTCAAAAAAGTATTCCCACTCCAACCCCACCCCCGCCCCCTCTCAAAGGGGGAAGATTATAGTTATAAAAAGTGCCAACCTCTTACAATGACTGCTTTTGCGCCAGGCTTGTAGCACACTTTTCCAGAAGCTTTAGGACAATATTGATGACAGCCAAGTAGCAGACTGCACTGTTGAATACGAGAATGTGAGTCACTGTATAGGCAAACAGGCCACCGCTACCCAATTGATATAACGGCAAATGTGGCACAGGAGCTGCTTCCACCCATCCAGTGCAAAAAAAACAAACATTTTTTTTATTTTTTTAAAAACACTTACCTTCCCCACCTTTTAAATATTGGCTCCGCGATGTTGAATACCGCCTTTCGGAAGAAAAGGCAAGAGGGCAAAGAAATGCATAAAGCTGCTTCGGTGGTGACCGGTAGACAGCCACCTGCAGAAGAATATGTGCAGGACCAGTTTAGAAGCAATTCATATACTCGGTTCATTGAGACCGGTGACTGTGATCTGTCAGATCTTGAAGTTCTTGTATATACCCGGTTTCTTGATTTGATTTCTTTTAAAGGTTTTGACAACAGTAGAATATTACAGGTACAAAATATAAATGCAGCTTTTTTCTAAATGGAACTTACATGGACTAAACCTAGAATTTTTTTAAACAAATATACAATTTGCAGGCAGACAAAGCAGGAAAAAAAAATGGCCATTCAATTATATGATAAAAAATCCTAATAAAATTTGGCTAGGTCCAGAATAATCTATGAAGCGTCTCGACTAAAGGAATGCATAACGAAATCCTATCCTAATACAGGTCAAAAATGTAAAAAGGTTATAAACCTGAACAGGAAAATTAAAAACAACGTTTACTGGCCATTCCTGTTGAAATCGGACTCTAAAAGGTAACAGAAAAGTGGCTTAAAAACCCACTCGGGAGCACCAAGCAGAGGGGAGAGAAAGTCTGTTTCCACCCTGCTATGTCATGGGAGGCCTGCATCAGAGCAGGCCACACTTCGGCAGCAGCGAGGAGCATCCCCGTGCTTTCACAGATGTCCTCCTCGGAGCTGCACACACGCCAGTTCTGAAGACTTCTCGGTTTCAAGCCCCGATCCCACGGTAAGGAATGGGCGACAGATCGGCAAGTTTATCTCTGCATGTCTTGATTATGGTTGGGCACCAAATATAAGAAAAGCTAAGAAGGGGTACAAAAATGCAAAAATTTCAACAGTAATGGGAATGGGATTCTCGCTGTGTTTTCCAAAGTTCAGCACAGTCTGGCATCGTCTTCCCTAAACCCCTCCAGCGATCTGACAAGGCCTGATGTTTATTCCTGGGGTAGCAAGTCATGCAAGCGAAATCTGTCTCTGATATGAGGCCGCACATCCTCATTCTGTAAAGAAAGCAAAAAACATAAGGCAAAGTTAACTCAGTTTACAATATATTTGACATCAAGAGCAGACCACAGAGAATGTTCAAGTGTGCACTTTCTGTGGGACGGATAGAAGGGGTGGGTAGTAGTCAGGCCCACATACATATATTTGGGTCACAAGCTTCACAAAAAGGGCAGAAAAGGAGATACAATAAAACTAGCAAGAAACGTTCATTACCAAATTAAAATTCATGACTGTAATAACATTGATATCGCAAAGATCAGAAAATGCATATTTGTTCAAACATCTCCTTCAAAAGTTTTCGACTCTTCCACAACCCCCAGTTATATTTTATACGTTGGTTACTAAGATGTTGTTGCATGTGAAGCCGACACTAAAGTGGAAGGCGGTGGTAATATGAAGGAGCATCGGATTATCTATGCTAAGTAGAATGCTAAGTAGCAGATCAGTAGCCCAGCTCCATTACTGTGAGAATGTCTAATAAGAAATAAGCAAGAATCAAGTCCTAGTAAAGGATAAAAGAATAAAACGCCAGCTTGCTTGGAATGTTCAGTAGTGTTTACAAAAAATACGAGTGCACCTCAAGAGCCACCAACACAGCCTAGGCTCTGGGGGCTACTGTTGAAGATATTGGTTTCGATAACCAGAGCATCAAGAAGCTGAAATCTAAATGTGTGCTAAAGTCTCAAACTAAAAGCACGTTTCTAAAGAAATTGGCACTTGGAACACCAAAACAACAGCTATGTTGGCTTTGCATAAAGTTATTTTTAGGACGACTGCTACTTCTGTTGCGAAGGCTCATTCTCTTATTCTTCACATCTAGGTGTACTGACACCTAGTGGCCGGAATGAAAACTGCTTTGAAAAAACGATTTTCGCTAACAGGTGGGCACTCTGACTAGTCTACTTCAGCCAAAGTATGAGAGAATAGAGAGGGAAATAAAACTCCCAATTCAAAAAGCGGGTTACCCTTAACAATAGGACTTCTCACTGGAGCGAGCACGTGCAACAAGCCAGTCCGATCTAGACTGAGTTCATCTAGATGCATAAAATGATTTCTGTGGTCAGTTTCTGCAGTCTGGACGGTTATCGCATATATTCTTCAAGTGTCCACCTATTTAGTACCATGTAATGCAAAAATAAAACATTGTGGGTAGGGCCAAGGGCAAAAACTATGCCACTTGTATTTAGACTTGGGGGCAGATTTAATATTTGGCAGATTGGTTGTACTCCATCAGGGCAACGGAGCAAACTACTCCATTGCCCTGAAGGAGAACCTGCCTGTCAAATTTAGAAATGCACATCAGCCCGACAGACATTTCTACCATTCACAGGAACTGCAGTCAAGGCGGTTCCTGTGAATCTATTGGAGCTTTACTTACAGCTATGTCAAACATCAGAGCCCTACGGTAAAGTTTCAAACATTTTTTATTTTCAAAGACAAAACATCAAAGTGGGTTTTTGTTATTGAAAATAAGAAAAAACAATGCCCCCTTCGCCTTGTGATTCATCTCCCATGGCGAGGGGGGCATTTTAGATTTTTACAGCCTTGACGCCTTCCTTTTCCTGGTTGTCACTGGCAGTAAAAAAAAAAAAAACGGCTGTGTATCTACCCATCTAAATTGGGCAGGCAATAAGCCATTTTTAGGTCTCGCCTAGCGTTGCAGCGCATGCGCTGCTCGCTTTACGAGGCATGCAGTATACACTATGGCGTGGAAGCTCTGCCCACTCTCCGCCCATCTTTTTAATTGGCTTAGGTCGTAAATGCTGCCTTCCCGTTGGTTTTAGCCTTGTTAGTCCCTCCTCCTGACGGCCATGTCGTCATTTGTATACTTCCATGGCTACTGGCCCCATTACTTTAAACACCATTTTGTTCCCGTGGCTCCCCCCCCCTCCCCTCCCGCAGTCCGTGACTTCTCGGCCCCCCACCATCCCCCACGCACTCCCGTTTGTGCCTTTTTGCCCGCCCGCACTCCCGTTTCAAATGCAATAGGACTCACGTAAATGCGAGTTCTATTGCATTGCAAATGCTTGTTTTTAAAGTAGTGCGCAGTTAGTTACATTTTATATGCGCGGGATGCCTTACATCGTACGCATGCGTGCCAAAAGTCTGGCACGAGGAAAAACAGGAAGTGATGTGGATAGGAGGGTGTTTACAGTTAGCACTTAGTAATTGAGATTGGAGAAGTGCATGACGGATAGTTCCATAGAGATAGAGTTCAGCTTGACTGCTAAGGAGTTCTCGGGTGTTGAAAGCTGCTTTGACAAAGTGTTGTCTGCAGTAGATCGATCTGTTGTAGTGTGTTGAAGAGGTGGGCCTTGCAGTTGCCTCTCAGCGCTCTTTTATTCCTACTTCAGGTACCTCAGCAGAGCTGTGAGCTCAGCGATGCAAGTTAAGGCGGCTATGCATCGGCAGAGCCGGGAGCGGACAGCCGCAGGAGTGCAGCGCGACTGACCGGATAAGAGTGTTTACGTCAATTCTCGACATATGGTTAGAATCGTTGCTGTACAAAGTGGGTAAAAATCTTTGTGACAATGTTTCACTGACAGCGGGGTTGGAAGCTTTCCTGGGCCTCATTCCCGCTCAGTTTACTCACCCTCGCAAGGGTCCTAAGTAACTGGTCCGTTCCTACACTCTTCCTCCTTGAGCGGTGCTTGAAATGGGAATATAGAAGTGCGGCCGGGTACTCCTATTTTAATGTACCAGTTTGTTCCTGGGACGTGCCGGTACTCTCTCTTTCAAATTAAAGATGTGCGGGAAATCAACACCGCACAACCCCATCCCATTTAAAGCCCTACTCTTGAATAAACATCACTTCACCTGGTTCTTCAGCGGTCTTTGTCCGGTGTGAGACTACAAATTGCAAAATAAATTAAACTAGAGTTTAACAGTAGTTTGCACGACGGTGTAGTTCAACGAAAAGAGACCTACAAGCCGCGTTTTACCCAGAGCACAGGGAGTAATGTACCGGCAGCGAGGCACAGTTTCGCTCGACAATCCGATTCCGGCCTAGAGGTCTCTTGTTAGCAGAATTGTAGATATACTAACTCAAAGTGCTGATTACCAAAAGTAAGGGTATCGTCGGTCGCACAGTGGCCATCTCAGACCCTGATTCCGGCAATAGCTCGTAGTTTCCATTGGTGCAGCCTGTGCAGTGACACCGGGGCCCACTGAGCCGTGATTATTCTTATATAGTGCTACGAGAAATATGTTGGAGGATGTCTTCTCCTTTTCTTGCACCAGGGCACATGGCCCCCTTACTATGCCACTGGCTCTTAACCTAGGAATCTCAGCTATCCGTTTAATCGTATTCGATGAATAGAGGTACACTGCGACTACAACACCCAGAATGCATTACATTATTTCCTGAAAGGACAAGGCAGGAAACTGTGTCCATGGGAAGCAGTTAGCTGACCAAAACCTGAATTTCCCTTGTAGCAATGTTATCTCTTCCTCCAGGTCCTCTCCCCCAACCACCCCAGAAATAAAGGGACATGTTAGCCAGTTTCCTTTGAAGGACTTTAAAACAGAAGAGACAATTGTAAGTTCCTTGCCCCACACAGACGATACTCTGTGTGACCCCTATATATGTTCATGGAGCCTTAACTGGAGGGACCTCCTGTCGCCCTCGTAAATTGCATTCTCTGAACCTCATTCGGTCGCTAAAAAGCACAATAATGTTGGGAAGCGGTGTGGGAGTGGACACGGTCACCCATATTTTGGGAGCTGCGCACCTCCTAAAAGAACTATCGCAGCCGCTGCAATGAACGGTGAGACCCTCGCCTGCGTTTTGTTGGAAATGTCTCCTCATTGCGGTGAGGGGCTGGCATCTTTGTGCGTGCGCACCAACGGGCCAGGCTAGAAGGACTGACACCCCAAGGCATCCTTTTCAACAGTGTCCTGTCTCCCAAGCATTGCACCGCCGACCCAATCCATTGTGGACTTGCGGGCGGATACCAACCCGCAACACACCCGACACCGCTTACTCTCTTCGTTTCCAAAGTACCTGTGTTTGTTCCTGGAAAGACAACTCCCCCCCCCCCCCTTACAGACTGTTAGCAATAGACTACAAATCTTTGAATTAACGCACCTTTTTCCAATGTATACTTGTACTCGCCTCTGTTCTTAATCTTACTGTTTGTATAGCATGCATTTTACTTATAATTAACACCGTAAATTACTATTAAATGTACAGCTTTATTGCTAATAACACTATTTGTTTATTGCTGTACTTTTATCTCAGTGTCATTTTTAGGTCGAGCTTTGGACTATACCATTTTCCGCTGAAAGGCAATATTTCTCTCCATATGTTCCCATACCTGGCGTGTCACGCAGTTTGGTGCCTACTTTCCCTCCATGTTAAAGAACAGATGTTTCAGCACCCAGGCTAATGTGCTGCATAGCTAAATACATATAAGGTCCCAAAGGCGAGATCGATTGCATTGCAAATGCTTGTTCCAATGGCATTTAGTCAGGCCGTCGAAGAAGTTGGGCTATGGCGGGGAGTAGTCTCCACCGTTGCCAAACTATGGTCTACCCACATACACATTCGGCGGACGGACAATTATATTGGCAGTAAGGATTCTCCGTCGCAACCGAGCATGCTTACCGCCAATAGATCAATTGAGCTGGTGGACTTCCTGACAAGAATCAGAACAACCATGTTTTCAGAGAAGAGGCACAGGTGTGCAAAGGCTAGCACCTTAGAAACCAGTCAGTAAAAAGGGATGAGGATATTCCCCTCGGCCATAGTTAGGAGGCCTTACCCAAAAGGAGGCTAAATAGCTGTAACCTAAATGAGTTGTAAGGTGCTGGCAAGACCAGGAAAGGCTAGGCTGGGGCCAGCAGGATGACAGACCACGCAAGACTGTGCGACCTAGTGAGGATCCCTCAGAACAGAGTTTGTTTGGGAGTCTGTTTACAGGAACTTCCAAAGCAAGACCAAGATTGCCCGCTAGAGAAATGGAACCTGCATCTATCCATAAGGCAAAGTTATTAGATTTTATGTGCAATGTGTCAGAAATGCATCTGTCTGCTTGCCCCTATGCTTCATGAAAATAAGGAATGCCAACTTAAGCTGTAGCTTCCTGATCGTGGAGCGTAGTGGTGAAGTCAGTGTGCATCACTATCAACTGGGCACTACCTCTTCATCTTGGAACCTCAAGTTCAACAACATGGAGTGACCCTCTTCCAGTGAACATTAATAAGTACTTATGTCTCAACTATGAAGTATACAAAAAACTGATTGATGGAATTCTTGACTTTATTTCAGCCACTGCTAAATACTCTGGGCATCCCAGTCCAGTGTTTAGCACACCATGATAAGTATCAAAGGGAGAGGGAGGAAAGGTACTGGAGCCAGTTCACTAACCCTGGTATATATGCAAGAATCAAAGAGAACTAGCTCTGGAGTAGGTGCTCCTAGCGTATGTTTATGTTGAAGGAAAACACATTTTGTTTTTAGGAAGGCCCTCACTAACCAACCTAGTTGGTGACATGCTTCATCATTGGGCCCCACCCAAGAAATCGAATGCGCCTCGGGTGTGCTACGACGCCTGGATGCGGCAGAGCAGGTATTGTGCCGTGAGAGTGCAGTGAAAGTGAGTGAGTAAATGTTAAAAGGACTGTCCTAAGGGTCCCACATTGCAAAAGTAATTATTTTAATGGATGGGCCCTTGGCAGTAAATAAAAACGAGAGACGGATATTATGGGAGGTCTAAGGTAACTCCAATATCCTAGTCGGTCAACATGTTTCAGCCATGCTCCCTTTAATGGTATGGCTTTCTTCAGGACCTATGTGTAGTGCAAAGTGAGTGGTCTAAAAAAATATTGTTTTTAAAGGCCAATATGTGTCACACGCGCGAAGGTGTGGTATATGGTAGAGGAGGATTTCCTCTAACGACGCATTCTCAGAAAATTTCTGGAAAAAGCCCGATGAGTTCCATGTGGGGGCCCGACCTGTAGTCACACTTTCATCAAGGTCTAGGACCCTGCTCGATACCTGCTGCGGCCACCATGGAGCTCCACACCTTAGCGCGTGACACATATTGGCCTTTAAAAACAATATTTTTTTAGACCACTCACTTTGCACTACACATAGGTCCTGAAGAAAGCCATACCATTAAAGGGAGCATGGCTGAAACATGTTGACCGACTAGGATATTGGAGTTACCTAAGACCTCCCATAATATCCGTCTCTCGTTTTTATTTACTGCCAAGGGCCCATCCATTAAAATAATTACTTTTGCAATGTGGGACCCTTAGGACAGTCCTTTTAACATTTACTCACTCACTTTCACTGCACTCTCACGGCACAATACCTGCTCCGCTGCATCCAGGCGTCGTAGCACACCCGAGGCGCATTCGGTGCCTTGGGTGGGGCCCAATGATGAAGCATGTCACCAACTAGGTTGGTGAGTGAGGGCCTTCCTAAAAACAAAATGTGTTTTCCTTCAACAAACATAAGCTAGGAGCACCTACTCCAGAGCTAGTTCTCTTTGATTCTTGCATTTAGCACACCATGCCACCTCAGTTTGGTCCAAGCCACATGCATATCAGTCTCGACTGCTCCAATACGACGTCCCTAAGCTAGAGCACAAGCAACCCAAGGCTAGTTTTGCCCTTGTTAGGGCTCATCAGTCGGGTATAACTTGGTTCTAGTGGGACAATGCACACAGGACAGGTCTTGGGTTTCTTGTAGTCCAGTTCAGGGAGGACCGCAGTGGGTAGCTTGGGCTGGGCTGTTCCTATTGGAGCAGGGCCAAAACTGATTTGCATATGACAGGGTCCAACTTCGATGGCATTGTGTGCAAAATAACGATGGACTGGGATGTGGCCCCAGAGTATTACCAGTGGCTGAGATTTCAAGCATTCCATCCATCACTTTTTTTGCGCACTTCTATCTCAACTATGGCACTTGTACAATTTGTTGCATCTTCCACATCATTAATTTCTATTAAATGCAACTTTCATTCCACTTTTGTCTACCTGGGTTTCTTCCGTGAGCCTCTTCACCTTGTTAGTTCCTTTTTGTTGAGGAACCTGACCTGCTCTCCACCACCATTTTCCATGTTTCTGCTCTCCTGTGTCCCGCTTGACATTACTACCCATTTCCTAAGGCTTTTCAACCTGGTTCCACTGTCTAAACAATGTCAACGTTTGACACTCGTTCGGTAAAGTAGGAGGCTAAAAGACGACAGCAGTAAAACAATGATTTCTGAACGGGAGATTATAACCCTGATCTAGTGCATTCTAGGGATCTAGTATGAGGCATTTGAGAAGTGTGAAATCTTCACGTCCGCATCAAATTTGTGCTATGAGAGGTCATGGACGGAGTTTGAGTAAACTAGGACCTTGCCCGTGGAGCGGATTTCTTCTAGCAAAAAGGAAGACTACTGTCAATAGTTGGCTGATCTAAGAGAAAGGAAACTGCTGTGGACCCAATGGTTCCAAAACATCAAGTTGCGGATCACAGGCTGCAGGCCCATGGATGAGCTATTGTTTAAAAGCCCTGCAGGGTTATCATAGTAAAAAGTAAAATGAGTGTTTAAGGGACAGCCGGTAAAGACAGGAGACTTGCCAAAGAATAGCAAAGGAAGACTTGAGTGGTGGGCTATTCTGGGACTGATGGCTGTAGACCGAAACTGAGAAAGTAAGTGTTTTCACCTGTGCCAATGATTGGAGAAGCTTTAACTACGTGACCTGCCATTGAGGGGACAACATTCTGATCTCAGGTGAAGCATGAGGAACAATGAAAGATCTGCATATTCCTCTTGACAACTTCCCACAGTTGGGATTTTGGCAAATGCTAAAGAAAAGGCATTTCAAAATCAGAGAGCCCCCAACAAATCAGAGGCTAAAGATTTGAGTTGTTAAACATATCTAGCAACCCTATCCATTCTTAACAAAATGAGCTGAAGTGAACCCTCTCGGAATATTAGAGCAGTCAAAAATCTGCCCCACTGAATATCCTGAAAGGCTGCAGTGTCACAGCAGCAGGAGCAGATCCTGTGATTGTCAACCGTAGAGAGGCCAGCTTATGCTTCTCATCTTTGTGTTGGAGGCATATCGAAGACCCTGATGAGAAGAATCTTGTCAGGATGGAACATGCATAATCCTGAGCTGATACTAGTTACACCTATTGCAACTACTGTAACACGTGCCCTATGACTTCTTTGTTGCGGGAAACCACCTTTAGAACGCATGCATTACATCGCATGCCACTAGATTGCGGTTTTTACAACGAAAGTCGTTACAACGACTTGCACTGGAGGGCGCTATAGGACAAGGAGTAGTTTAAATTACTATCCAACACCTTCCCTACTGTACGTAGGCTGGAGTTGGAATAGTAAATTAAACTACTCCTAACGCAAGTCGTTGTAACAACTTGCGTTGTTAAAACCGCGATCTAATGGCATGCGATGTAATGCATGCGTGGTATCGTCATACATCCCTTTGTTGCACACGGAATGGAGTGCTGCGCCCTTACTGGACCACAGCCCAGCAGCACCTACAAGTGCCCTGAACAAGCAAAGAGTTTCTCAGATCTGTCTGAAACTCCCACAGAAACCATGGCCTATTTGGGCAAGTTCAGGGGAACAGGCTATTGGTGAATAAGAAAGACATGATAGAGAACAACAGTACTAAGCAAGAATCTTTTCCTCCATCATAGGATCTCCAGCATGCAAGAACTGGAATGTAATACCAAGCAGAAAATCCATCAAGAAGGAGGGATAAGGAAGACAATTTTATTAATTTATGTAATCTGTTCATAAGGTTTGCTTACCCTTACAAAGTTCGCTTTAGTATGCAAATTATGCAATATTTGGAGTAACTGTGCCCCATTTTCATGTGGCAGCAAGAAGACCTGCTAACTGTGAATGTTATCCAACAGATCCACTGTTTAGCATTTCAGTAAACAAATTGATAGAAATACTGATCTAGCTATTGTCTACTTTGACAGACGTGATCCTGCTTCTGTGGCAGCAAATACGATGGACAGAATTATCTTTATCGCCTTAGGTCTTTAATGATGTTTATTATCACCTGCTTAATCTAGAATGTTTTTTAAACATTGCTCAGCTAGTGCGCCAAAGGGCAATGTAAATAATACACAGATTGCATAAACTATATCGAATCTCGGACAATATTTACAAGCACTGAGAGGGGTCAGTATGTCTAATATTCATATATAAAATCAGTTAATATTCTCAAACAGAAAATCCTAAATCTTGCAGCTTGATCATAGTGATTAAAACACCAACTACGAAGGTATGCAGTTTATTTGTAACCAATGCATACCCTTAAAAGGGTCTCTGTACTGTAGGGTTTCAGGTGCCAGACTGCCTTACTTAACAGAGTGCAATGGAATAGCTTATCATGCTGTCACTTCCTGCGTGGCAGCCTCCAATTTGGTCAGTCCATTAATTCAAAAAGTCCAGATTACACTACCAGCAGATTGAGGCAATTAATCCTTTTGCAGCAGATTTTACTGAATCTGGGTTACCCTGCATAACCTGTGAATTGAAGGACAGGTTTACAGTAGTGTCCTAACAAACTAGAGAGTGCATTCCCCCATGTACTTTGGTTTGGAAACAGTTTGGGTATTGTATCTCTTGTGTAGCAAATTGCCAGGCCTCACGAAAACTGAATGCTTTAAAGATGATGTCCACTGTGTTACTCTTTTCTCCTGAAAGTTGGATTGCACAGTAGCAATTTGTTTTTCAGAGTCCACATTTCCCGGAAAGGGGGTGTAACATTGTTCTGGACTGGTTTCCTGTGTAAGAAATTATGGCTGCATGGTTGGACAGGTTCAACACAGACTTTTACTTAGTCATCCTTCAAACACAGGAGGACTACTTTGAGTTCCAGCATGTTTGTGTACTCTTTCACTATGGTGTTCAGCTGGATAGGCTGTCCTGAACGCAGTAGAATCACATTGTATGGGTATTTCTTCTTCATGTTCCAGAAAGGCATCCATTTAGTTACCCAGATAACACAACACATTAAGGAGTACTGAGCGACTTCAGTATTCATTTTGTTTTATTCAGTTTCTAGCTACTCTGCGACACAGACTATCAAGCCATTCATGACGCAGTTTTATCTGCCTTCCACTGACCCAGAGTCAAAAGACTGCTCCTTGAGGGAAATATGCCATTTCTGATGCATGTAGGGACATCTCCTCCCCTAAAGGAAACCCCTTTCCTGCCTTTATGGAACAGCTCCAGAACCACTACCTTAAGGGACATGGGGCAACTTCACTCGATGCAACACCATGCAGAATAGAGGCCATGATCGTGAAGGATTTCAATGTCCTTTCTAGGTATATAACCAAATCATACCACTGTCCAAATATTGGTGGAAACAGAAATAGACCCTCAGGTACATTTCTGGCCAAATATTGAGCTCCTGAAATGATGAAGTCCAAACCCTACGCCTGGGATCTCAGCTACTGTATAAAGGCTGTTGAGTCTTTATACAAAAGCCTCCAGGATGCGCTTAATGCCCTTCTGGATTACTAAGGTAAATTGTTTGAGTCCACGTTCTAAATTTATCCTTGCTTAGACATGTTGACGAATACTGGAGACAGGATAGTTTATATACCCAAGGCTGGAGAGGCAGTACCATGAAGCACATTGAGAATAGTTACTTTTGTTGGTAAATTATATCTTGATTGTCTCCCTGTTAGACTGCATAGCTACTGCTGGAGCAGAAGTAGGAGTGACTGCAAGTAACTGTTGCAATGGAGGTGCAGAGTGGCAAAGCTATGAAGTGCAGTCTTCTCTCCATACCAACGCATACAGAGTATCCCTATCCAAGATGTGCCGCCATGCCTTAAGGAAATTATATTCCTTCTCAGCAGAGTGCTGAATAGTAGAAGGGGTAGGAAACAGTATTTGGGTTTGGAGTCCTAAGAGGGAGCGTTTCTAAGGGCTGTTGATGGAGTAACAGCACTTTGTTTCTCCTAAAACATACCCTGAGGTTTGATATCTGTGCTGCTGTTGAAAAAGAACCTGGGAACCATTGAGGAAGGCCACACCTGTTCCTGCTCAGCGCAAGGCGGTTGCTTATAAAAGCAACAGGTCTCCCACGGCGCGCATACTTTGCCTGGTGGGGGGGCCTGGACTTCATTGCCCACGATACTTTGTGGTAGGAAGGCAGCACCTGCTCAGCTCAAGGTGGGAGCTTATAACGGACCCGGGATTCCAGTCTTCGCCAGTCATCACCCGGAAGAGGCTGGACTGGGCTACCCCTCTTGGCTGCTGGTTGCAGAGTAGTTGAAAGGACGTGCTCTAGTTTACGACAGTGACTGCTGGCTTGTGAGGAAGCTGCTCTTGTGGAAGGATTTACTATCTTTGTCTTAGTTGCTCATACTCTCTGATGCTCTCTATATCCAGCATCCATCCCCCACCCTTCTTTAACTTGGTCAAGGAGTGAGCGCCAAGATCTTTGCTTCTCCTTCATAACGAAAATGGGGAAAAGGAAAGCATCAGTGACTCCTACGGGGTGGCTTTACGAAAAAAATCTGCTAATCAACCTTCCAATACCAACACGTTGAGAGAAAGTAATGAACTGATCGACAAAGCTGAGACTATTTTAAAGCCAGCTTCTTCCTCCTCACCTTCTAGACTTAAAACAAAAGCAAAACCTGTGGCAAAAATATTTATTAAAAAGACCAGTAAGCAATGCAAGTCTCTTGGCCCTCACGCAAGCCATCTATCTATTGACAAAAACAGGTGCATTTTGATGGAGCCCCTCCCAAATTGAAAACTTGTGAACTTGCCTCTATGGTGGCTCCTTACGAAGTTACAGCGGCTTGTGAAAATCGTTTTTCTGCTTTGCCTGTGCAAGAACCTGTTATTACCTGTGATTCCGACACTTTATGCAATCCCCTTCCTACCCCCAATAGTACTATGCAGCCAGTTTCTAAGAATTGGGAGATGTTCCAGATCGTGAGTGATCAAGACTCACGTACTCATCAGTAGCAGAATCGGCAACGCACTCTATGCTGGCATCACCCAGAAACTCCAGAACATTCAGAACGCCTCCGCCAGACTCATCCTCAACATCTCCTGCCGCAGCCACATCACCGGCCACGAGAGACCTCCACTGGCTCCCAGTCAACAAAGAATCACCTTCAAGCTCCTCACACGCCTACAGAGCCCTACACGACGCGGGACCTGCGCACCTCAACCACCGCCTAACATTCCACGCACCCACCATAGACCTCTGCTCCACCCAACTGGCCCTGGCTACCGTCCCACGTATCTGCAAGACCACAGCCGGAGGAAGATCCTTCTCATACCTCGCAGCAAAGTCCTGGAACAAACTACCTCTCCACCTCAGGCAATCACCGTCACTGCCTTACTTCAGGAAGGACCTCAAGACCTGGCTTACCGACTGAACCACACTGCCCCGTCGGAATAGCCGCTACACCCAGCGCCTTGAGACTCTTACGGGTGAGTAGTCGCACTTTAAAAGACATCTGATTAATTGATTGAGCTCGAGGAGCTTAAGGCGTAAGTCACGTTACTAACAACTAATTTCTCAATGATCCCTCTTCCACAGCAACTGGCGCTGCTAAACTCCCAACCTAAAATCCCCCTTAATCAAGATAATCCAGTTTTCACAGCTAATCAATGTCATCAACCTTCTGAGGAGAGTAGCCATTCAGGTTCTCAGAGTTCAGCACCAACTTCTGCTTCATTGTATAGGGGAATTTCTAACACCAAGGGTGGTTTGGTCACAGACAGAACTTTTACCCCTACTTTGTGTTAAAGATCTTATCCCCGTGTCATGGGGCAAAGTCGCACCTATTTTGAACCACCTAACTTGGTTACACAGCCAATTTCAACCGAATGTTTCACAAGCAATGCTTCAGTTCCTTGTCTTTACTCAACAAAGTTCTTTCTAATGCCCTGCGGGTCTGTGTTGATAGCTCGGGAGGGGTTATTTATATATGCACAATGTGACCAGACTCCCTCGAGGTACAAGAGAAGGCAATGACTCAATGACTAAAAGTGACTTATTGGATTCGGAATGTTCTTCAATAATCCGCTCAGATATAGTTAGGACCACCCGCCATGAAGCAAATTGTGGCAATTCAGACTATGTCGAAATTTTGCTGCCATCCCGGGATATGGCCGATGAGTTAATTGCATTGGATGTCCAGTCTTAGAGCCCAGTGTCTACTAATATCTGCCTAAAGTATAACCCACCATTGGCAAGGGCCGTTTCCAAACAAGTTGCCCAAAACACCATTTCTAATCCTTCAGAGGATCTGCACCAGGCTAAGGAAATAGAGGACTGACTGCACGTATGAACTTAACTAACCTATTCTTCTACCTTCTATGACATCCAACGATGAATGGAATGTTCCCTCTTGGAACATTGCTGGGCCCCAAGTCCAAACTTCCAGATCGACTTATGGGACTTTTGTTGCTTCCTTTGATATTTGTTTATTTCAAGAATTCTGGAGCCGGTCTATAGTTCGGGATTCACAAATGTCTGTTGTACAAGTGATTGTGTACCAGTGACTTCGATCCGCCTTGAAAAAGTCCAGGAGGACGAAACACGTTTCGGCTGCTGCATGTATAACCATTCAAAAGTGTTCCTGCAATAAACAAGACATCCGTACCGTCATTGGTTGGGACTCAAATTGACTAAAGAAATTGTATGCATATAGAAACAATCTTTGGTGATAGTAACTGCAACGTATGTGCTTCGGTGCCTTTTTGGATTTATTGTATTGTACTGCACTGCTGTGCGGTACAGTTGATTTACACCTAAGGTGGCTGGGTGGTTGGCGCCATGAGAGCACCACAAAACTGACCTTTCCTCATACTGTGTCTTTCTCGCCGACTAATGAATACTGGGGATAGATGTGCAGACATCAGAGCATAGTCACCGTATATCTAGTTGTGTTGCATTCTTAAACACTGGCTGAAATCCATTATCACACCTGAACACTTCACCTGCTTCATAATTGAACAGGCACCTAGAGCACTGAGCACAAAACCGTCACTCGGAGCCCCACCAAGACCGATCATAGCATAGTTCCCTAATTTTCTAGACCGGAATATGATCTTTTGCGAAGCGCGCTGTATGGGAGAAGTCATGTAAAACAACAATATCTCAACCGGTATAATTAGTAAGGGCAGTTAGAATTGCATGGACAACACATTACAAAAAGGAAAAAAGGGAGACTCTGAAAGAAATTTTTGAAAAGTGCACTTGGCATCATATATTTTAAGAACACAATAATGCAGGTACAGTTGTAGCAGCACTGTAGGCAATGAAATGCAAGAGCAACCCGAATTGGACTTGGTGCTGAATTGTGTTTGTCACTTGCGTCGCCACTTTGTGTGTCACAATGTGGAATCAGCGAAAACGGCGCAAAGTGCAATTCGTGAACAGATATATACAGTGAGTATATGTGGTTCACAACAGTAATTTTCAATTTGCAATGGAGGCAGTAATTTTTTAGTTGAACCACAAAGGGTAATGCGCCATCAGTTGCGCTGAGGGTCGACGACGTTTCGATCCTATGACTCAGGATCATCTTCAGGACCGAGTTGCTGTGTATAAGCGGTGCTGAGAAGGACTCGTGTACCAGGGGGGGATGGCGAATGCAGTATACATCAGGTTTCCAAGAAAGGAGATCCTAGGAGCAATCCACGTCAAAAGAGCGTGGAAGCTGGTGCCGTGTCACGGAGAAAACATCGGCGGCTGGACAGCAATTAAGGGAACTCCTCGGTGTACCGTGAATCGGTACTGATGGGGGAGATCTTGGTGTGATGAATGGATCCTGGAAAAATAAGGGGACGCCGGAATCAGCGTCTGGCCGCCACGATCGCCAGACGCTGATTCCGGCGTCCCCTTATTTTTCCAGGATCCATTCCTCACACCAAGATCTCCCCCATCGGTACCGATTCACGGTACACCGAGGAGTTCCCTTAATTGCTGTCCAGCCGCCGATGTTTTCTCCGTGACACGGCACCAGCTACCACGCTCTTTGACGTGGATTGCTCCCAGGATCTCCTTTCTTGGAAACCTGATGTATACTGCATTCGCCATCCCCCCCTGGTACACGAGTCCTTCTCAGCACCGTTTATACACAGCAACTCGGTCCTGAAGATGATCCTGAGTCATAGGATCGAAACGTCGTCGACCCCTCAGCGCAACTGATGGCGCATTACCCTTTGTGGTTCAACTAAAAAATTACTGCCTCCATTGCAAATTGAAAATTACTGTTGTGAACCACATATACTCACTGTATATATCTGTTCACGAATTGCACTTTGCGCCGTTTTCGCTGATTCCACATTGTCACTTGCGTCGCCACTTTGTGTGTCACAAACACAATTCAGCACCAAGTCCAATTCGGGTTGCTCTTGCATTTCATTGCCTACAGTGCTGCTACAACTGTACCTGCATTATTGTGTTCTTAAAATATATGATGCCAAGTGCACTTTTCAAAAATTTCTTTCAGAGTCTCCCTTTTTTCCTTTTTGTAATGTGTTGTCCATGCAATTCTAACTGCCCTTACTAATTATACCGGTTGAGATATTGTTGTTTTACATTACGTACCTACCCACATCTCAACGTGGTTTATGGGTTATACTCCTGTTGTTATTTACAAGTATGGGCGAAGTCAGACATGAAAATACCAGAATCATGATCTTCCTGGACTATAGCCGGGAAGCACAACGCCAGAGGAGGACTTTCGACTCCGTAAAAGTGAACCTTCGAGCACTGCAAATACAATACATGCTTCTCTTCCCAGCAAAACTGAAAGTCATATACAAGGGAAAGACACTGTTCTTTCAGCCACCGGAGGACGCATGGGCATGGATCGAGGAGAGACAGATCCTGCTTCCCTCCGGAGATCAAATCTGGGGTGGAAAGACACCGCAATCCACGGAAACCAGACCTGTAAAGAAAACACGAAGATCCAGAAGGAACAAGATCAAACTAAGGAGAACAGGACAAGGGACTGCGTACACACTAAGAGGGACGAACAGTAGGGTTGGAGGGCCGGAGAGGAGGGGGGAGTACACTGAAATTGTGGATTAGGCGGCTACGGACAGGTCCAGCCAACGGAGCTCACATGCAGATTCTGAGGGACCAAGGGACTCCTAAGGTGACGAAAGCACACATCCTTTGGATGCCTAAATAGTAGCGCTGGAGGAGGAATGGAAGATGGCTGATCTCTGCCGATGAGATTCGGCAGATCCTAACCGCCCGAACGTTTGAATCTGGCTTTGTTACACTGGCCGGGGTCAGGTAATATTGAACGGACAGCTTAAAAGCTTACAGCCCGCCCTCTGGCATTACCACTAAACACTGTAGTGTGGTCCACGAAGGACCCGTTTTGATTCTTTTCTTCAGCCCACATGTAGTGGGAATTAATAGGGTTTGTTTATACATGCAGAGGGGTGGGCGATAGTCATCTCTTTCTCCTCTAATACACAGTTGCTTTATTGCCATGGGTTCAAGTGTAGGGAGAAGGACTTGGGGGGGCAGGGAGGGGGGTGGGGCGGGAGTAATGGGTTGTTTGTTACATTTTGGACACACTAGGTCAGAGGAAATACCGGAAACATGGCAGATCCCTCTCCAGTCCCTGACACACGAGAAGGACCGCCCCAAACTCTTGATATACCTATGCCTACCCCTGTAGAGAAACGGATCATGTCGGTCCTGAACTAGAACGTTAATGGTCCGAGACAGGACTAAGCGGGGGCTGGTCGCCCAATATATAAAGCGCATGCGGCCAGACGTAGTGTTACTCCAAGAAACCCACCTACAGGGCACCCAGTGCAGCTTTCTGGGCTGGGGAATGTACGCAGTGCTGGCACATGCCAGGTACACATCTGGATCCAGAGGGGTCGCAATCCTGATTAAAAAAATCACCCCCTTTTGAAGTAACTCATAAATGGGTTGATCCTGACGGCAGATTTGTAGGTGTGACGGGTACATTGGGCTGACGACTTACTACACTCATCTGTGTTTACACCCCCCCCCCCCAGACTGCAACGCCCTGTAGTACTCCTCAAAGTGGCAGACATACTCCTACAGACCCCAAAATCCTTCCAAGTGCTAGGGGGAGACTTTAATGACGTAGCAGACCGGTCAGGGAATCACGAAAAAAAAGACTGGTACCACACCATTAGCCGCTTCGCAGGCACACTTGGGTTCACGGACACATGGAGGTCACAACACCCACATACCAGACAATGTTCCTACTTCTCGGGGCACACTATGTATACTCAAGGCTAGACTACCTCTTTGTCCCTTCATGTGAACTGGGAGAGATCAATCAGACAGAATACCTGGCGAGAGGGCTGCAAGACCACTCACCTCTCTGGGTGCAAATGGGGGTTAAAACCAGAGACTCACTGCCAACATGGAAACTAAATGCCTGAGACCTACAAAATCCTGGGACCATACGTGGCCTCCGGACCAATACTGGAATTTTCTTCAAGGAAAACAAGGGCACTGTAGCCTCTGGGTCACGGTGGGGGTGTGGGGGCTGTGTTTGGGGCGGGGGGGGGAGGGCGGAGGCGGGGGGAGGGCGGGGGGGGGGGGGGAAGTACAAAACTGTGCATATGGAACAGCAAATACTTACACTGGAGGGACAGATAGTGGTCAGGTCAGACTGACCTCACGACAGCTGGAAACCCTTAGAATAGAATAGAATTTTGTGAACTGGCCCAGGAAGAGATAAGGCAACAGACTGGCCACACTAGGGTAGGAGACAAAGCCGGAAAATTGCTGGCATGGCTTAGCAAGAAGGAAGCCGAAGCTAGATGGGTGTGTTCAATCATAGACGATCAGGGAGTGACTAGCACAGCAAAAAGTGTCGGGCATTTGCCATACACTATGAAGAATTCTATGGCAGGAAGACGTTTAGTGACAGCTGCCATTGACAAATATTTTAAAAATATACAGGTTCCCTCCTCTATCTGGCGATATGAAAACACTAGATGGGGACCTGACACTGGCAGAAATGGTTGAGGCTATTGCCTAGCTTAGACCGAGAAGAACCCCGGGCCCAAATTGAATACCCACTGAGCTATATAAAAAATGTACATACCCATTGAGCCCTCACCTACTGGGTCTCTATCAAGACGGATACAAAGACGGAATTCTCCCAGTAGACCTTCGGACCGCCACTATCGTGACTATTCATAAAAAGGGCAAAATCCAAAACAAGAGACTTATTTCGCCCCATCTCTGTTGAATGCAGAGGTCAAAATTCTAGCGAAAATCCTAGCCATGCGACTCCTACAGGTCATAATGACCCTTTATTATTTATAAGTTTTATATAGCGCTAACTAGACCCGAAGGTATCAGAGCGCTCTACAGAATTGAGAGCACGGTAATAATCCAGTCACTAAGTATATTACGCGCAACAATCTTTGGTTCAAGTACAAACAACAATATATACACGTAAAAAATATTTGGCAATGCAGGAAGAATACAATATGTACACTGAACGGAAGTTCGGCCCTGAGGGCAGTTACTGATTGTGGACAAAATCCAGAGAGAGAGCGACCTTTTAGGCAAAGGAGGCACACAAAAGAAAAGACCCTTGTCCACTGCAATCAATCAGGGTTCGTGCCCAGCCGGGCAACCAGATGGAACCTCCGCAGATCGCACTGTTGGATGATGGCTGTTATAAACCGCGATAATCCGCATGTTTTCCTTTCGTTAGATGCCGAGAAAGCATTTGGAGCAGTGCATTGACCCTTTTTAGATTCCACTCAAATCAAAATCGGATTTGGCCCTAAATGTAGGAAATGGGCGAATTTATTGGATAGCGCACCCATAGCAGCAGTGCGAGCCAATGGGAAGACCTCCTGCACATTCCCGATATCCCACAGGAATAGGCAGGGATGCCCTTTATCCGCAATCATATTCGCACTTGTGATCGAACCATTAGCATGTGTGATTAGACAACACCATGGGGTACTCTGCTTCAGAGCCACACCTGAGGAAAAAATATCACTCTCTGCAGATTCTATTCTCCTGTATTTAACGAAACCAGACAACGATATCCACCGTGTTCCAAATAATGGAGGAATATGGCTGGTATTCAGGATATAGGGTAAATCGACAAGTCAATTTTATACTGCCCGATCCACATATCGAAATGGCTGCTGCTGCCTGGTGATTTCCAAATCGCCACGGAAGGATTTAAATACCTTGGGGTCTCTCTCACACCGCAAGCAGAGGTCTGCCGACGCCACAACATCCTGCGGGTCCTCGAGAACTTTAAACAGGACGTGGACAGATGGAAAGACCTACCTCTCACCATAATGGGCCAAGCGGTCATGTTTAAAAGGATTTCCCTGCACCAATTCTTATACGCTCTCTAGAATACATATCACCCTCTCCAAAGAACAATATTCAGGGAAATAGATTCCGAACTCCGAGCACTACTATGGCTGAAGGGTCACCCAAGGATTGCCATAAAAACACAACAACGTAACCCATACAACGGGGGACTAGCACTAACGGACAGTGAAGGGTATTACTGGGCGGCCAACCAAACTCCTGTAAACGACTGGATACACTTAACATGGCACCATCCCGTATATAGACTAGAAAGGGAGACTGACGCTGCACACATTCCTACATTACTTGTATGGAGGAAAAGGGGATCCATAGGCTTCTCACAGCGACAAGAGTCACCGTGGAGGCATGGGAAAAAAACCACTGGCACTCTGGGGTAGTCCCACAAGATACCTAGGGCCACACCACGGTGGAAAGGAAACTGGTTCAGAGAAGTGGGCGGGCTTAAGGGCTTCAAAACATGGGATATACTGGGGATCTCCACGGTGGGAGATGTAACTGCAAGAGGAGAAATCAAACCCTTCTCTACTCTCCAAACTGAATTTAAACTACCTAACTCCCAATTTCTCAAATGTGCCCAGCTGCGCCATGCATGGGGAGCAGAGGGAATAAGGGAAACAGAGATACCAGAGTGTGCACCACTTGAGGGGAGACTACTGCAGGAGGAGCTCACAGCAAAGGCAGTGTCACCTACAAAACAATAAATAATAATATGCCGGACACCTTGGGTAAACTAAGGGAAACCTGGGAGAGAGACCTAGGGGAGCTAGAAGAGATTGCCACTTCTCTAGGGTGCATCCGGGCTGCCTCCCAGTCAATTAAAATCAGACTGCGCCTTATCCAGTTTAATATCCTTCATAGGTCGTACTATGACAGAGTAAAACTTCATAAATGGGCCGGGCCGAGACTCCCCAGTGCCTGCGCTGTTGAGCCCCTGCAGGAAAATTTCCTACACAGGATATGGGAGTGTCCACATTTCCAGGTCTACTGGGACGAGATACTCAAAAGAATTAAATGCAATACTGAGAATATCCCTTCCAGCAGACCCAAAATTTATACTCCTGGGAATTCCAAGTGACGCTGATGTCCCTAGACCCCAATTGCGCTTTAGCTCACTGGACTTGCTAGTGGCGAAGCGAGATCTAGCATGGCACTGGGGAACACAAGAAATCCTGACACTACATGAATGGAAACCTGGGATGGACATTTACATGGTAGTGGAAAGGGTTACATTAAGGAGCAGAGGGTGACCCAAGAAATTTACTAAAATATGGATTAACTGGATGAACCACTACGGCTTACCAGGAAGCAGTGATGATATTCAAACTACTGCAAATGGGACTCGGGACTAGGTAGGACCCAAAGGACTCAAGACACCAAGAGGCAGCGAGTGTGGGAACCAGGGTATTCCAAAGTATAAGGGAATGGTACACCATGTTACTTGCCTAAAATGTCTTAAAAGAAAGTGAAATACCGGAATTCAGAAAACTGAACTAACATGTCTGACCTAAGTGCGACTTGTTATTGGTGAAATGTTTTTTCTTCTTAAACTGAAACAAAAATATATTTAAAAAAAAAAAAAAAAAAAAAAAGAATACACATTTATAAGGTCCTTACTAAATCTCCCACAGAGCGCCCCTTGCCTACCTCAGTTACTTGTTGCATTAAACTCAGACCCCTACTGTATTGGCATAGATTGTGGTCCACTGATAAGCTATCCACCTATAGGCTACCACTCATGGAAATACTGCAATTGAATGGTTATTTGAAAATTCCCTGGCTAGTATATGCTAAAAGAATGTTATAAGCCTTGATTTTGCCGCTCTCTGGGAATCTCCTACTGACGCTGTCTTAGTGCCAAGATCAGCGATCAAAGTGACATTAAAGGCTGTTTTATGGGATGAGGAAATACTTAAATGTAAGGCGGATAGCTTGACGGACAGATTCTTAGATCATAAGGTTATTCCATCATTTAAACCTTTTTAAAGATCACGTGTCCCTTAGCTAAACAGTTACACTAAGTTCAGACATGAGATCCTGTCAATTAACTGCTTGTGCATCCGCTGAGGTGAGAAATATTGCACTAACACTTTATGTCCATCATCCAGCTCGGAGATTGAAACCTTGCATCACTTCCTTTCCTTTTGTAATGCTTATGCAACTCCTTGTAAGAAGTGGATTAAGCCTGTCTGCCATCTCTTAGACATTGGACACTATGAAATTGCTCTGAGAATTTTGAAAACTGATAGATGAAATGATCTACATCAGCGCCGCCACATTTTTATCCTCTGCATATTCTGCCAATCACCTTTTTTAGTGTATTCGGTACTTAGGATTGGACTTTTAATTTTATTTTGTATTTTATTGCACTGCTAGCACTTAACTTTTGATGTGCATTATCTTTGCCATTCTTACTGCTTATATGTAAAGTTTTGTGCCTTTTCATGCTGTTTTTATTTAGGAAGCATTTTTGATTGCTAATATTACCATTATCCTGTTGATTGTATTTTATACTTTGGCTGTTTTGCACAATGTATCTGTAGCAGTTTTTCTACTTATGTGATATTTTTTAGGGTGACTCATTGAATCTTCAACAAGCTGAATTCTTGGATGCTTTATACAATGTATCTGTAGCACTCTCGCTATTTAAGTAATATTTTTAGGCCAACTCGCTGAATCTTTTACAAGTTGAATTCTTGGCTGGTTGATCTTTTGCTTAGTCCAATATTGTTGTGATTAGAATGCGATTTTATCATTTTCATTATGTATGTTTGTTCAAGGATTTTTAATCTGAAATAAACAAATTGAAATTCAGCCTTTTTGCACTTACATGAAGGTTTTAATGGATCTATCTTTTTGGATCTACTGCTATATAGGCATCAGATCTGGCCATAATTTGGTAAATCTCTCCATCAGTCTATGATCTAAGGGGGTGTTAGCTGAAAAAGGGAGATCCATAATCTTCTAAGACTCAGATTTAAGACATTCAGATGTTGGTAGGTAAAACAGTGCGAAGACTCTGCATGGGCAACTTTTATGACTGCAAGATACACATCAAAAAGACTACTGCCCAGCCTCTGAAAGAAGATACCTCATAACTGCCCATTCTGTGTAACAGGCATCAACCTTACCTAAAGTAGAAAACTGATATTTGCCACTAGGTTAGTCATGGCACTAATGGCATAAACCTTCTTGCCATTTGCCCATGTTTTTGCTTTCTTTACTTGGAAATTCCAAAGGAAGACTAGAAGACTAGAATTAAATTCTCACTGCCACCAAAACCATCAGCTCTACAGTTACACCTTAGCATTTGAAAAATTGACTTGTATTTGCTCTTTAGCCTGTTGGGGGCCTGGAATGATTAATAATGTGGAACACAAAGGCTTGCTTCCCTGGACCTGAAAACTGAACCAAAAGCACATTCTTGTTGGGTAATGTTGTGGGCCCCGAAATTTGAAAGACCAGTCCGTGTACATGTGATATGAACATTAAGCAGCCCAATTGCCTAACTGGAAACCCATGTAAACTATGTATCAACCAGTGGGGATGCTTTTGCAGGTTTATCATTGGTGGTGAAAGGAATAAAGTGGCAAAAGCTCTCCCTGTCCAATTATGAAAATGTGCCCCAGAGCAGTGAAAATTATATGTCCCACATTACTAAGAACCTTCTTGCTCAGGTAAAAGAGTAATTCAAAATAGTTTTTTCTAGTTTGAGTAGAATACAATTACTTTTAGGGGGACTCAGAGTCCTTAAACTCTTCCCATTTTTACCTTTGTGGACAATACCGCCTAACTGTGGTCCTAGAAACTGCTTCCAAAGCATTTTACTTGAGCTTAGCATACCGTCACCAATCATGTGGAGGGCAAACAAAAAGCACCCCACTATTTTGGCTTTGCCAGTTCACTTGGAAAAAGAAGCTCATGAATGTCTATTTTTGGAAGGAGGGAATCAGCAGGTGGGAGAGTCTACGGACTGAGGCAGTCACCCTAACTAACTATCATACGCATACAAGGACAAAATATTGAAAAGACAATCTTCTACATGAAGCTCCAACAATGCTTTGGGAACACAGATGGGATAAGTTCAGGACTGTACTGTTCCTGTGAAATACTATGAAAGGTTCTGGTATGCAAAGGGCTTGCAGTTCACTGCTACAGAGAAAGTTATGGTTTCATGAAAGAAATTTCAGGTCACAAGAAGCGAAAAGCTCAAAGGTTTTTGAATCAGTCTGGGTAGTGCAAAGACGAGTGAGAAGCCTGGCCTGAGGGCACAGTTGCTGCAGGTTTGTCAGATATATGGACAGCGTCACTTTCGTAGCAAATGATTCTCAAAGTCTGCTTCGGTAGACCAAAATAGCCACAATGTAAGTCATGCAGGCATCCAACTGGTGATGTTGACTAACTGATTTGGTCAAAATGAAGGCCATAAATAGCAGAATTATGATTTTAAGATCAAGTTGGCACTTGAGCCAAACTAGATATTACACTTGCTATCAGCATTTTGCTTTAAAGGAATTTAACCAGAAGGCACACTTGCTGCCGGATATGGTTGAAAAATGTATTATATGGGTGAAGCAGTCCCTTTTGTTGTCAACAAGGACAATCTTAGGTAGGAGTTCAGGCTCTACAATCAATGTCATCAAAAGGTCTGACCGTTTTTTAATGATTGGCTTAAAAACCAAAGAAAGCAGCAAAAGCACTGCCAAACCACACAGGAAGTCAATGGAAGCTTTAGTAGCATTCCAATGACCGGATAAACAGCACTAACTGCAGACAAAATACGAAAATACTAAGATTGTAAAGAAACAATATAACCTGGCAAAGGTAGAGAGAAAGTTACACCCACCACTCACCAGATTTACAGACTGTGTCACAGCCCCCCTCCTTTTAAACAGGGTGTGATTTCAGCAAATTGCATAGCAATGTAGAAATTGATTTGCCCCTTAGGAATGGAAGCAGGCAGCATGTTTGCCATAAAATAGGGTCTAATGTGATCTTTTTCCTGGTGCTGTTTTCCAGCATTTCAGAATGATGAACAGTCACCTGAGAAAGTTTAGAAATTGAGGGCAAAAGTGAACAAGAAGAGTAGGCTGGTTTATTATCAGAACTGGTTCTCTGGGAGAGGGAGGCAGAAAACTGCTTGTCACTTCATGTGTTCTCTTAAGCTGGGAAAAAATGCAAAGTCCAGAGGATCACAAACATATCAAAACAAAAATGTATAAAGACACTGCATAAATGAACCCCATCCCCACCCCAAAAACACATGGACATTTAAGAAAAAGATTAAACGAATTACATTGATGATTAAGCTGATGAGTCAGCACAAGTTACAATTACGACATGCTCAAGTCCTCATTGGTTTGGAGAAAATATAAATGGGGAGCTAAAGAGAGAAGACTACATGTAGAAAATACAAAGACAGCATGAATCAGGGGGCATGTGAGGGACATGATGGGTAATCCTCTGCCCCCACAAAATTAGTTTCCATCCAACTCAAATTGCTGATGCTGGGAATGTAAATAAACCTGATTGCGAACAAATTAATCAGGATAATCAGCAACTAACTGATAGCAAAAAGGGAAGCCCAATCAAACATAGTTCCAAAAACAGCATGCAGCTTAAGCCCCCTCCTCCTCAGAGAATGAAAGCATGCCA
Organism: Calotriton arnoldi; assembly: GCA_963921515.1. Classification (NCBI taxonomy): domain Eukaryota; kingdom Metazoa; phylum Chordata; class Amphibia; order Caudata; family Salamandridae; genus Calotriton; species Calotriton arnoldi. The sequence continues at coordinate 92,301 of CAWUFW010004676.1, forward strand.
TTTCCAGTTACAATTGAGGCATTAAAAAGTTTCAGCAAACAGAGCAAACCTCACCAGTTCTACCAGCTTTTCCAGGAAGGGGATCAATTTCAGAAGCTCCTTGTCGTTTTTGTCCATGAACCAGCTCTCGATTGGAATTCCGTTCGAAAGCTGTACAAACGCATAAAATACATCCCAGGGAGATTTCATTGAGTACATAATTCTTCGACATTAAAACATTAATTCTTTAAACATACATGGAGCATACATTTATTCTCTATAGCTAGCCATATGATGTTTCTCTGAAAAACAAGAAAGATGGACACAGCAATAACTCCCCTTCTCACTGCTATGCGCCTAAGCCAGATTTGGGAACCAAAAGTTCTAGCACAATTTAGCTCTGCAGGTGTATTCTCAGTGTACTCCCCGGCCTTTCGGGAGACACTGCATGGAAAACAGCAGACATTTGAGAGAGTGCAGTCTAAAAGTTCTCTCGTATCTGACTCACATGACTGGTTGGGATACAGTATGAATGGACATCACTGGTGACTGTGCTCTAGAGGATCAATAGAAGTTGATGACGGATTAGAAATCAGCCTTCACTGCCATTCAATCATGACCACCTTGGCGGCAAAGGACAGAGTGGAAGAGGGGAGAACATTTAAGCCTTTAAATTCCTGTAGAGAAACTACTACTAGTATAAGACGCAACCGGCAATACAGCAACATTCCATATTGAAAATGTATAAAGGTACAGAGATAAAAGGTCTACGCTTTCATATTGATGTCGAACAACGTATAGGTATTAAAATGCTTTTTTGCTGCATCTTGTGTGGAGCAGAATGTCACAAAATATTTAATGGGTAATTTAGATTGCTATGGTTTTACATTTTAAAACGTGCAGATTACCAGTGGCGTATAATTTGATTTTAAAAGAGGGAAAACTGTAGGCTTCAACTCCACCCATTATGTAAGTTGCACCCCACACCCGCACTGAAATTTACGATTCATATATCATGTAGATGTACTGCATTGGTTTAAAAGGAGGGAATATAATAGGTCAATTTTTCTTAAGTAAATACTGTAAATGCTCTGATGAAAATATTGCATAATGCAATATTAGCGGCCTTCTCTGCTTAGATCTGTGCGAATGCTTAGTCACGAATACTGACATTTTCACATCCTCTCAGTTGATTGTGGGACAGTTATTTGGAAGACCGTCAAAGAGAGAAAGTCTGCCCCAGCACTGGCTCTTAGTGCAAAGAGTTGCTATCAAGCCTGTGTGCATGAATACGACTGCCTTTAGAACTAGGGTCAGCTGCTGAAGGACTTTGGGAGAAATTAATTGTTAGAGGGTTCACTGCTGTTTTTTTCACATTTTGAGGAGGAATAGCTATGTTGTTTCAAGAGGAGTGGTATACTGGCTCATTAAGAATATCATTAAGTTTCATAATTTACCAAAATACGACACTGAACACTTACAAAGATATGAAATCTGGATCCTCCCGACTTCCCCTAGGCAGAAAAAAACAAACCCTTTGTTCCGCCTTCAGTCTTCAGAACTGCAGCTCAAACCCTGGTTCTCACAACTAGATGGCAGCAATGCGATGCTGGCTGGCCTTCCCTAGTGGGACCTAGCATTAAAACCACCTTTTATGCTGCAGCTTGCCTCAAACTCCTATTGTGAGACGCCCTTTACTATCTCTCCTTTGAAGTCAAAATCTACGTTAAAATGTTAAGCAACATTCACAAACCAAAACCATACAGCCTTAGCTACCCCAGTGATTTTAAAGAACTCACCATCACAGGAGAAGAGCTCTGAAAGCTGCAAACTAAAAAGGTCTAAAATGATGAAACAGGCAGTCATAAAACTTTGGAACCGCTTACCTGACAAACTCAGACACAACCGTAACTTGCTTTCTGTTCATAAATACCTGAAAACTCTCATATTCATGTTCTACCCTAAGGACTAATTCCACAATTCGTATCAACTTTTTCGGTACGTCTGATTTTTGTTTTTGCTAACTAGTTGATAAGTTTCCCGTTCCCCATGTGACTAGACCTGCGCTATGCAAACACTTTAATAAAATAAATACAACTAAAGGTTAAAGGACATCTCACCAATGACATGTGAACGTTCAAGCCTTTTAGAGGTGGGTGAAAATGCTCTAGTGTGTTGCTTGGCTGCTTTTAAAAAAAAAAAAAAATAATAATTTAAACTTTGGTTGCAGAAGACTTTTGTCCCAAATAACTTTAGGAGGATCTTTTAAGGATCACTGGAAAGAGCAGGGCTTCAGACTGATGAACCATGCACTCCAAAATCTCAGCGTGCCCGCTTGTTTTTAGCTTCTAACAGGAGATTTCAAGCTACTGCGCATAAGCAGATTTCTGAATGACTGGAAAATCTAGCACCCTAGAGCGGGCATGACGTAGGGAAAATAAAAACAAAGTTCAGTGTCCAATCCCTTAGCACTCTGAAGATCGATTAAAGGCCAGTGTCAGTCTTTAAACATAAGAAATGTTATCAAAAGAAATGTTATCGCCATTAGGAAATAAAATGTCTTCAGAAGCGGTGCTAAGAAGGTGTACTCATCTATAAAAATACTTCCCTCTAAAGCTTTGCAGCTCATGCTTTAACATAGAACAGGAAGACACCCGAACATCTCAGCAACATGGACCAGAGTCACTTCCAAGCTATGGTGTCCCTTTTACTGGACTTAAAGCTCGAATAGCGAGGGCTGAAAGTACAGCTGTGGGTCTCAACTTGGCAAACAAGATCAGACATATCCAGGCCAAAGTCAAAGGATGACCCATGCCCTGGAACGCAATGCATGGCTCTGTTGAAGACCTTTATTTTATCAGCATCGGAAGAGTCCGGTTCCTAAGCAGATCGAGAAGACGGGGCCCAGCTGACAATATTTCGTAATATATACCTTCTTCTCTGTTGCAAATGTTGCAGAAAATCTTCTGGCAAAATGGCTTACCACTTACTTTGTGCTTAGGAGCACCTGCATTGTAATGCAATATTTTGTGCAAGACATGGCACAGAGAGGTTTAAGAAGCGACCGGTCTAAGCTCCAAATCCAAATTACGAGGGACAAGTGAGATCATTGTCACTTTTTACTCACTGATATCAGTGCAGCACTCAATACAGTCCACCACTCCGTGGTGTGCCAGTTTTGGACATCTGCCAGGCTGATATGGGGGCTTCCCTCCACACATTCATGAAGCACTACTGACTGGGCAGCCTGGTCCCGTGGGGCAGTTACTTCATCCCATCCATCCTACAGGATTTCCTGGTTAGTTATTCCACACACCCACCATCTGGAGAGGTACGGTTTTGGTATACATCCACAAGATGAGGAATCTGAAGTTGGAAGTATATCAGAAGAACAAGTTACTTATGTTTGGTAATTACTTTTCTGGTAGAGACTCTAATGGCAGATTCCTCACCAAACCACCCTCTATCCCGTTTGGAGGAAAGGACTCATACATCATTAATAAGGTTCTAATCTAGAAGAGATCTCGCCTGTGCACTAGCACTATTTAGATTTATTTGTGAGCTGCGTGTCTGATACGGTCAGAAACTGACAGAGCGGAAGTGGCGCAGATATAGTGGCCCTATTGTCATATCTGGGGTGGGATGGACCTGATGCAGAGCCATACAACGCCACATACCAGTGCACAGGGAAGTTCTAGTAAAATCTTACGGATCGAGTCTGGCCCTTGTGGAAATTCACAAGGTGAGCAATCTGCAGCTACCAGTCTCTTTAATATGTCCTTATTCATTGAAACTTTTCTGTGCCCTCAGAGGTGGATCAACTGTGATGGACTGCAAGTATGACCATATGCAAAGTCTAACTTGGGACCTTTTTAGAAGTCCACTCCACAGAACCCGGATGTGGGAGGCAGTGAAGAACATGTGGTTAGAAACAGTATCAAACAGTAAAAACCGTACTGAAGGTACGTAACTTTGTTCTTCTGACGGACTTTGAATAGGTACATGGAGGGTCTGAGGAGTAGACTTATTTCAGGAAGTCCTGCAAGACTAAGCAGAGGAAATGGCCCTACCTGCAGACCTGACCGCAGGTGCAGACAAACGCTAATGTGGCAGCCGTCCAGCACTAGACCACCTCTCGCCAATGCAGCAGTGGTAGCTTTGGCTCTGGTGGAATGAGTCCGAAAGTCCTCAAGTGGTTTATTTTTGGCCCAGTGATAATATTTTTTTTATGAACAGGATAGTCCATCTGGACAAGGTTAGTTTCTGAACTGCCCTTCCTTTCAATGCACTGGCGAATCCAACAAAAGCTGAACATCCACCCAGTACTCCCATGTAAGCTCTATGTAATGTGATCTAACAAAAAAACTAAGGATCATCTTTGGATGCAGCCAATGTTAAGGATCATCTTTGGATGCAGCCAATGTGGGAGAGCGAAGAAAGCGAGGAGTGTGATGACCTGTCCAACACTGAAATGCGATACCACTTTTGGTAAAAATAAAATTAAAAAAAAAAAGATGTCGGACTCCTAAGCGCCAATTTGTCAGGGAAGAACTTGGTATATGGTTGTTGCACAGACATCACCTGCATCTCACTGACAGAGCGGCCAGAGAACAGCTGTGCATAGGATCAAAAGGCATGCACTTCAAGAACACAAGGACAAAGTTAAGATCCCCCTGAGGCTTGATAAAGGGAGTAGGAGTTGACATATGACAGCCCTTTAAACAAGCATTGGCATAGCCAATAGGTCTCGCCTTTGGGACCTTCTAAGTGTTTAGCCATGCAACAGTTGATGTTGTTGCACCAAGGATATTGTGCTGCATAACTAAATACTTATAAGGTCCCAAAAGCGAGACCTATTGACTATGCCAATGCTTGTTTAGTAATTTTGTAGTGGGAGAGTGCCCCTTGTTGCACATTCTGGGTCTGTGGGTCATATAAAAAGCATGGTCTATAGTTTTAAGGGCAAAAAAAAATCCGATGTAAAAAGAAATTCCAGATGGCCTGTTAGAGAATTTAACCCAGCTAAGTTGACTAAGAATAACTTGTTCAAACAAATAGTTGTAAAGCCGTGGGTACTACAGAATTGTCATGTTTCAGAATGCAATAGGCATCCATGACTGGGTTAGAAGAGCTGTGCTACCGCCCAAAGAGGACCGACCAGTGCTGCTGCTGACTAACAACTCAGTTATGCTTTCTAAATTTTTCCTGGGCCTGAATGAAGATGTGAAGATTGCAAGGTATGAAGCCCTGCCTTCAACCATCAGCTCACGAAAGGTTCAGACACATGCTGCAGTCCTCCTTCTCCATGGTCTCACCACAGCTGGAAACCTTAAGATTTGAGTCATCCTGTGATGTGCACAGGATGCTGCTTCACAGTTGGTATTGCATCATCATCATCTCTCCTCAGGAGAGCACATCCCTTTTCTTTTATAGACATGATCTGACAAGATTCCTGCCAGTGCAGTTCTCACCCAGTCACAGTGAGGCACAAGCTGTACTTCTCGAGCCTTCCTGGAAGAGGACATTTAAGCTCATTTTACCTGAGGGTCTTTAACAAGCAGCTCTTAGAAATCTTTTCACAATGTGTCCTCCTGAACCAGACAACTCAGGGTAGGAGTCCCCTAAACAGTAGGACCAGTGTAATTGCGCGCAATTTTGCGTTCGGCTTGTCACACAAAATTCTTGAAATTATGCCCTTGTGCCACGCGCATCATAGCAACATTTTAGAGTGGGATTACAGAAAGAACGCGACCACCCAGAACACAAACAACGTAGGTTTGTGGGACTAGTGGCTTTGGACGCAATTCGCACTAAAATAAAACAATAAATGCCAGCTCCGCTTTGTGTGGATTTTCGTGTAATTACGAGAGGAAGCGGGGGCTAATTGTGCACATTTGGGATACCGCTACTTAAAAGTGTTATAACCCTAGAGTAAGGACACAATGTGAAGCTGAGAACTGAAATGTACTTGCATTATGTCCAATAAATAAGCTCACATGACCACTTTTAAATTGTGCCTTAAATGCGCAAACCCTTAAATCATCATCGAAATTCTCAACAAATAAATCCCTTGCATGGATTCGTACCTGCTTTCCCAGTTCCCGAACACAGATTGGACATGGTTCTGGATTAACAGCGCGCAAGCGCTGCTTAGGAGGGGACCTTTAGCAATCGCTCAGGACTTTTGGTTAAACGCGTGCATGTTTTGCATTGGTTTGTATTGCAACTCGTGCACGTTTGGCGTTTCCCTTGCGGGAGCGAGCAGCGGCACCATCTGTTTTGAAGATAATTAAAAACAGATGGCGCCGCTGCTCGCTCCCGCAAGGGAAACGCCAAACGTGCACGAGTTGCAATACAAACCAATGCAAAACATGCACGCGTTTAACCAAAAGTCCTGAGCGATTGCTAAAGGTCCCCTCCTAAGCAGCGCTTGTGCGCTGCGTAGGCGAGACCTAAAAACTACATGACAACTGGTGACCTTAACTATGGTTAATCAGGCAAATGCAGAAAGGATTGACAATCAACTGTTAACGGTATCCACAACAAAGCCTTGCCGGGTCAGTGACAACACATTAAAACATCTTCTAGAGAGCCTCAGATGGGAGAAAGGCCTTCAGGCCCACAATCTACAGTTTCAGAAAGTTTGATATGGTGCAGCTGCTCCACAAGAGATCAAAGGCCCCCGATTTCCACCCCAGACACAATGAATCAGTCACTATAGTGAGCTCAGAAGGGAGAATGGTCTACCACAGGACAGGCTGTCTGCGGTCAGTCACCACTGAAGGTCCCGGGCTACCTTGTCAGACATACGGATATTGTCTGAGAGGCAAACCCAATGCTGAGCCCACTGCAGGCGGACGTTGCACTCAATAGCCGGCATGAGCTAACTACCACTAGGAAACAGAGGCATACATGAGGCTAGGAGATCAAGGAGTATCAGAGCTAGACTAGAATGTCGTGACTCTCTACAGAGGTGGAGAGGCCTTGAAAGCCACTGTGCCCAGGAAGGCCCTGTGAACAAAATTCTCTGAGTCGGTTGCAGATGTGATTACAGCTCATTGATCGAAGTTCCAAGAGATGACAGTACGAAACATGACTGCAGGTGGTCTGCGACTGACTGACAGGCCTGCCTTCAACAGTCATTCATTAAGGGAAGTGAATATGTGCATCATGGACCTGCAAAGATGGGTCTCAACCACCACCATGACTTTAGTAAACATGTGGGGGGCCAAAGGGTAGGCTGGTAAACAAAGTGTTCCAACCTTATCATGAATCAAACTAAACATCTGCGGAACAGCTGGATGGGTACATGACTGTATGCATCTTTCAGGTTAAAGGACACTGTCCAGTCCCCAAGATCCAGGGCAGAGTATTTGTGAGAAAGCAGGCCTAATATCTGCCCGAGTTCACAGACTTTTCGGACCACAAAAAAGTACCAGGAGTAACGCCCTTTACATTTCTCTGCTTCAGGAACCTTCTCTATGCCCTCTTGGGCCAACAGTGGCCGAATAGGACGTCTGAATAAACAGGAGTGTGAAGGACACAAAAGGGATAGGGTAACTAAGCAGAAAAACCAGTCGGTCTCCTAATAGCTGCTGATGACAATGGGTCGGAAGAATCGGTGTCCTCGCTGCAGCTAAGCAGGCAATGATGAGGAAGAGGACTGTTGTTCCTGCTGGTGGACACAGCCTCCTGGTCTTCTGGTGCCACCAAATGGCTGTATGGGCTGTCTATGGCAATAAGCAAGATCCCAAGAGCATCCTATGAACTTTCAGTACTGTTGGTGAAATTGGCAGGCTGGAGATGGCAAGCCTAAGAAAAGGATCGTAGCATAGCTGTCTATGAAGCACTCAAATGCAGAATCAGCTTTTTCCTCTAATAAGCCTAGAGCCAACAAATGGTATATCCATAAGGGATGACTGCATGTCCCAAGAACATCCTGTGGTGTGCCTCCACGCATCAAAACAATTAAATAGGGTAGTTCCTCTTATGGGACTCATTTGACCCTATACAGTGTGGAATCAGTAGTCTGATCCACAGGATCTCGAGGGACCCGAGTGGTCAGATCATAGAGCCCTCACACACGCAGTAGGGTGTCATGCTTCATCATAGGGCACTCCTCGTCATGCCAGCGCTGCAATGCCTGACAGGCCTGGGGGCTGTTTATCTGACATCTTTTGATCCATAAACGCAGTTAGATGCATGCATGTAAGGAGTCATAAAAAATAGGATGGTGAAGAAAAGTGAGGATAAAAGAGTCAAAGGGAGCCTAAGAAGTTTTACTAGGGTGGTGGTCCCTTGACACATTAAAAACAAGGGTGCCATCTTGGAGTCACAATGGGCCCCAATAGCTAGTATGCGAGTAATCTGGTGGGGTCGACATGTTGCATGCTCCGTTTGCCTGGAGGGTCAATTGGCATTTCATCAGGACCTAGAAATAAATCCTACCCTGTATGTAATAGTATAGGGGTCCCTGCTAAGGTCATGGGTGCCCACTAGAGTAGACAATACTGCACCAGCGTTGTTGCAGTGGGGTTAATTCCACCTGGAATTCAGGATAGAAGTACCCCTTAGGTCTGGCAGAGGTCCGCGAATAAACTGCAGGAAAAAGTGATACTCACGGGAGAGTCTCCCTAGACCTACCCTCCTCTGTCAGCCTGTAGGATAACCACACTGGTGGCATGACCAACTGTCTCTCGTGTCTAGGCTATTTCTCAATAAGTATTTAGGTGAATCCTTTCCATCATGGATCATTTGCAGGAACGTATTCCTGAAGTCCTCAAGAATGGCAGGTAAAATTGAACTGGCCATGTTCCAAAGGGTGTGTGTACAGCACTCTAGCCGGCAGATTGCTTGCAGGGATCTCAGTGGCAAAGTGGCATGAGGAAAAACCTTCCATTCTATAGGTGTCAATGCATATTGTTCCAGAGAACTGGATAACACATCAGGACTGACCCTACAGTAGGAACCTTGCTCACCAAGCTTTCCGGAGTCAGTACTGGGTTTATGAGGCCTGGATGGAGGTTGATTCACCAGTGGGGCATGGCTTAGACCAGGTCACGGCCAAAGCCATCAGTTAGAACCTCATTAAAGGGCAGTGAGGGCTCTGTAGTTGCAAGTCACGGCTGCAAGACGTTTGCCAGCAGATTTGCCTTGGTTTCTACCATGGTCAAAAGTAGGATCAGCACCTATGTGGCTATGGGAACTAACAGGACAAAAGAGACTCTCCCCAGTGAGAAGTCTCAGGATTAAGTCAAAATGCACTGCGACAATGTAATTGGGAGGGGTGGTGGGGGGAGAAGGGGTAAAATTATCTGCCTCATCATCATGAGGAACAGTAGTGCCCACATCGAGAAAGTGGCACTGCCTGAGAATACTCCTAATCCCACAGGTTGTGCCTCAGCTGTTTACTACAAGACATTGACTGAACCTGAAGTCGGCTCCAGAATGGGGGGGGGGGGGTGGCCTCAGGTTCATAGTTGGCACTGCTGGAGCGTAGGCCAGCATGTAAATGGCCTGTTCGGATGAAGCCTACAGCGGTTAGGAGGTAAGGGCCAGCGCCAGATGGGCCAGACGTCAGATCCAAGGGGACCAAAGGCGCTCCAAAGGAGGCTGTAATCATTTGGAACAGTTGCAGCACGGGCTCCTTGAAGGCCTCTACCTTCTGCAGGGTAAATAGCCCAGGTAATTCATATCACAGCAGGAGCGCCTCTGGGTCGTTCTGAGTAAGATGATAGGACCAGAGACTGATTCTTTGAGTGCCAATAGCGTGACTTCACCACAGAGAAGTGATGAGGGAGAGGAACAATTTTGGCAAGTTTTGTCATTAGATTTTGGCTTAGACAAGTGGGAGCAAGCCCAGCACAAGGAGCATGGCCTGCCCCGCTTCTTGTGCGTGGTGACATAGCTTTGCGTTCTATGATGGGCTTCAGATGCATCAAGCAGCACTTGTCACAGGAAGTCTCATGCTAAAACCCAATACACCAAAAGCCGACATTGTGTGTTTCATTATATCAACATTTGTTTCCTGCAGTGGTGGCAGGTTTGAAGACTCTTGTCTTTGGGGGAAAACATTGTCCTAGCAAAGAGTCTGAAAAAACGTTTGGGGGTAGGTAAGACGCAGATAAAAGTTAGTGGAGCTCCAGATTCGTGTGGAAAGAAAGAAACTGATGTCTGAGTGTAGGGGTGGCTCTTATTTAAAGCTCGGTGCTATCACTTCCAAAGGTTGTGCAAAGTTGTCACGGAGTCCAATGGCACCAACAACCAGAGCAATTATTGGTAAAATTCCAGATCGAGTCAGTTGCCAACAGCAGGAATATGTCATTTTCCCTGTAAGCATCTGTTCGTAGCTTGTAGTACTGTAGATTCATATGCTTGGCATCTCCTGCCCGTTAGTATTGGGCTTGGACGCTGCAAGTTGTTTTTCTTCAAAGAAGTCCTTTCTATTCACAAGGTATATACTATGACTCCTCCCTTGATAGGGAATGGATGTGGGCACTGGCTCCACTGTTAAGATTGTTTTTCACACAGTGGGTGACTGCAAGTATGAAGCAGCTGGTAGTGAGAAAGTGGTGACCATGTTTAATGGTGTTTAAAAGTAAAGCATACTGATGTTACAGAGATGTGCAAGCAAGACATGACTTCAGGAAAGAAGGTAGGCACATGTGAATAGACAGGACTAAAAGCAACTTACAAATGCTTACTGAGTAAGTAATATTCCATTCATAGCATGTGTGGCTGTAGATACACATGCCCTGCATAGACTGTAAATGAGTGCTCCCCTAAGCTGTGATAATAGATGATGCAAATATTTGAAACAGAGTTCTTAACACTGTTTGGCCAACTCTAGCCTGTTGAGGGGCGAGAATATCCACACAAATGCTTGGCAAAGGTGTGTGGAGTTGACCAAGTAGCAGCTTTCCCTGGAAATGCCATGGTTGCTTTATTCCTCCTAGTAGAATGTGTGCTAGGAGAGGGAAGAATCCTCTTTGTTGTAAGGTAACGCGTGGATGCATTTAACAATCCATCTAGCTATGCAAGCTTTTGGTATTGGATATCCATTACGGGATTTAGCAAAGGTGACAAAAGGTTGTGGAGGTTATTAAAAGGTTTCGTTCTGCAAATATAATACATCAAAGCTCTTACTTCTAGAGTGTGAAGAGCCCTCTCGGCTGTAGTCTGGCCAAGGGAAAAAGGAGTTCTATTGTTTAAGGTGGAAAGGAAAGAAATTTTGGGTCCATTCTGAAGACACCCCAATTCATATGGACCTACATAAAGGGCTCTTGTAATTAGTGCTTTCAACTCACTTATGCACCTTAGCGTGGTGATGGCTATAAGGAAAGCTACAATCCAGGAAAGGAATTGCAAAGAACAGGAATGGAGCAAGTCTAATGAGTAATGTGTTAAGGTTCCATAGAGGGGAAGGTGGCACCCTAGGTGGAATTACTCTTTCAAGGCTCCCCATAAAAGCTTTAATGACTGGAATCTTGAAAAGAGAAGAATGCAGTCTATTTGGCATGTAAGTGTATGCTAATCCGACTTTTTGTAGGTGAAGCAAATATGAAACCATGTCTTGAACCGCAGGTTAAAGAGGGTCTAAACTCTGAGTTACAATAGTGGATAAACCTTTTCAACTTTGCTGTGTAGCAGGCTCTAGTCGTTGGTATATGTGCTTCCTTAAGAACATTAATATATAATCTTGAGGAAGACTTAAGTAATCAAATTCTAAGAACTCAGGTGCCGGATTACAAGATTGAGTTTCCTGGGGTCTGAATGGCTGATCTTGCCGTGTTCCTGAGTGAGATGATCCGGCCTACTGGGAAGCTTCTTGCATGGACAGACACATCTCAAGCAGGACCCCGAACAACGGTTGTTTGGCCCATGTGGGAGCTACCAGGAGGAGGATAAGAGACATTTGCCTCAGCTTCCTGAACACATATGGAATAAGTGGAAGAGGAGAAAAAGCGTATGCAAAGATTACTGACCATTTCATCCATAGGGCACTGCCTGTGTGGAAGTGGAAATCTGGAGGTGAAGCATTTTGCATTTTCATGAGTGGCGAAGAGGTCTATGTGCAGAAACACCCACAAGGTAATAGAACTTGTGGGTGGAGTTCCCACTTGTGGACTTAGTGTGTACTGCTGATCAGGTCCACAAAGTTGTTTTCCACTACTGGATGGTGCCCTGCTAGAATATGTACCCAATGCTGGATCACCCAAAATCAAACCTTCTGCACCAGTGACGACAGCTGTGACAAATGAGTGATCTCGGTTTCTGAAGAACGCATGGCGGTCATATTGTCGGTTTTTATCAATACCACACCTTGCCTTGAATGCTTTGAAAGAATGCTCTTAGGGCTAGTTTGATAACCAGATGTGAAAACCCTGTTGCTGGGGTGACTAAAGACCCTGAACTGTAATGGAACTTAGGTGCCCACCATCCAGAGAGAGGAGCCCGCGGTGATGGTCAATTGCGGAATGGGGTTGGTAAAGGGCCTGCTCACAAGCAAATTATTGTTCCACCACTGCAAAGAGTGATTAACACTGGCCCTTGCCAACACTGGATCCTGTGGATTACCCTCCACTGATGATTATTGTATTGAAAGACACCCCTGCAGTGGACACATGTTTAATCTGGTATGGGGAACTATGAGCATGCAGAAAGCTATCATCCCTAGGAGGTGCATGACTGTTCTGACTAGAAGATTTTAATCTGGTTGGAAAACGGGCAGTAGCTGTTGCAAAACTAGCACTCTGAGGGTAGGGGTAAGCCTTACCAGTGACAGTTTAGTACTGACCCCAGAAAAGGCTGGATTTGAAGAGGTTGGAGGAGGGACTTGGCAGCATTTGTGAAACTCAATTTGTGGAGGAGGGAGATGGCCACCTACGTGTGTGCAAGTATTGCTGTCTGCCCACGTTCTTGATCAGCCAATCATCTAGGTGGGGGAAGACCGGTATTACTCCCACCCCGAGACAGGCAGCTACCACCGCTAAACATTTTGTGTGGTGACTCTAAAGCGCTGCACCTTAAACTGATAGTTTTGTCCACTTATCACGAAGTGGAGGCAGCACCAATGAGCTGGATGAATATGTGAAAGTATGCATGTAGGAAGCTGGCTCTTTATTTAGTGGACCAAGAATCCAGGCAAGCCCCAAAGACATTAAAGAGGCACAAATGACACCCCAAATGCTCTTTTGTGGTAGTGTGGGCATATCAGAGGGTAGTGTTAAGCATTTATTGCATACACAAAGGCAGTAAGTGAGAACACACTCCAAGAAATCTGATGCCAATTTATAAAAATATGTACTTTTATATGAATTTAGATACCAAGATCATCAGAATCAGATAAATACTTTGAGTTATGAATGGTTTAAATTTTTAAAAACGGACAGCAATTTCGAAGCGGTAATGTTATCCTATGGAGGAAAGACACACTGCATACAGGTACTTCACAGCGACTTACGCGGCCAATCTACTGGACTGAAGGTAAATATGGGGCAAAGGTTCGAGGTAGCCCCAACAGGTCACGTTGGGCGGCACTGGGGCGGCTGGGTGCAGAGGTGCTTTTAAGCGTCGGGTGCCCCATGTTATCCTATGGGGGAAACATATACTGCATTCGGGCACTTCACAGCAACTTACGGGACCAATCTCCTGGACTTAAGGTGAGTAGGGGGCAATGTCCAAGGCCACACCAACAGATCACTTTGGGATGCTCTGAGGCTTCTGGGTGCAGAAGGTGTTAAGGCGTCCGGTGTCCCATTCACTTTAATGGGGAACGGTCCGTTTGCAAAGTGGCTGAACCAACAAGGGGGCTCAGGTCTCATGATGCTCAGGGACGTGGGGACACCTTTGGTCCTCTTCTCCTCAGTCCAGGGCGGCCGGGTGCAGAGGTGTTCCGAGGCACTGGGCTTTTGTCACAGGAGACACTTGCGGTAGAGAGGGCCTGCACAAAGAAGCTGCAGGTGTGGCATCGGTGAGGCCACTGTAGGCAAACCCAAAATGGGCTCTTTCTCTGCAGGGTTGGTGGACCACGCTGGCACCGTTGCCTCACTTCAACATAGGCTAGGCAGCACAGGTACAGAGGTGCTTTCCGGTGTCTGGTTTGCAGCGGTCCGGAGTACTCTCAGTTCTTTTGGAGTGCCTGCAGGATGCAGGTAAGCAGCTCCGCTACTCCACAGGAGTTACTGGGTCTTTGTTGAAGGCAGGCAGTCCTCCCAAGCTTTTGGAGGCACAGCAGCTGCCAGAGGAGACTACTTTAGCGCAATCTGGTGAGAACAGCAGATAGGCGGCACGGTTGGCACCAAGTCAGTTGCTTCTCTACAGTCCTTGCTTCTCGCGGCTCTTCAGTGTCCATAGGTCGGCTGGAATCTGATTTCCTGGTGCCAGAGGCTCTCTTAAATACTAGATTTAGGGGTGGGCCGCTATAACCCCTATACAGCTGCTTCCTGTGGGAAGTGGGCATAACCCTGTCCCAGAGTTCCTAATTCTGCCATCACCAAGCTGGCAGACTTACATTTCATAGCCACATCAGGCAGCCCACCTTAGGGGTGGAACTAGCCTGAGGGTAGACATAACACTATCAATTTTCCAACCTGTCCTGGCACCAAATGGTTCCTTGTCAGTGGGGATGGCATTCTCTCACCTCTGAGGGAAGCCAGATTCGCATACCGAAGGAGGTGGGCTCTTTGAAGCTCCCTGCCTTGGAACGCTAATTTACCAGCCCTCCTGGAGATGTGAAACGCCTCCCTCCAGGGCAGGGATTGTTCCTGAACTCCTGAGAGGGTGGACTCTCACCCCTGGGGGTCAGAAACCAGTCTGAGGTGGCACGCTGGACTGAACCAATCAGCCAACACACTAGAGGGCTGGTAGGTTTCAGGGAGTTACAGAAAGGTACCCTCTGGGTGCATTTATTAATAAATCCATGTGTGTTTATTAATACGAGGTGTTTGATACCAAACACCATAGGTTTCAGTGGAGCCATTATATAGCTGGGGACCTAGTTTTGACCAGTGCCCAGTACATACCTTAACATGGCTTCCCTACTCATTTGTAATGTCTAGTAATAAAATATAATGCACCCTGTCTTAGGGCTCAAAGTCCTGCTCTAGGGGTGACTTACATATAATAGATGCAGTGACTTTGAGATGGCGCACAGGAGTGAGTCAGGTCATGTTTCCTCTCATGGTTTGACCATGTAAAGCAGCCTGCAATGGAAGCCTGTGTGGAATTTGTGTTTAGGTGCCTTAGGGTGGCAAAAGATATGCTGCAGCCCTTTGGTGCCCTTTTTAGCACTCATTCCCTAGGTACCTGGGGTACCATTTACTAGGGACTTACTGAGGTGCTAGAGTCCTTAGCCAATTGTAGCACAATTAGACAAACACCTATTCTTGGAGGAGCTGAAGGTGTTTTGCAGTTAGGGTGTGTAGAGAGGGTGGTATGTCTGGCGGGGTTGAGAGAAGTTCTAAGCAGTTGCCATTCTGTAATATGCTGAGCACCCATTGGTCCAACATGATCTCTTCCCATTAAGAAGTCTTACCCTGACAAGTGTGGTATAATTGGTAGCTCAGTGCTTTATGGTGGAGGCTCCTTTGTTAGGAGTGCCCCTGCCTTAGCCTCCGTTTGAAGTACCCCTATAGGAACTTCCTGAGTAACCCCTGCCTGCCGAGAAGACTGTTGCTAGCGTTAGTACGATTGTGGGCTGTTCTACGGCCTTTGCTGCACCCCTCTATTGCTGCCTCCGAAAGGTGTCTCTGGAGATAGATGTTTGTAATGCCCCCATGCGTTCAGCTATCTTTGGGTCTATTTTTTATTTTCTCTAATATTTAGTCTACTTGTAGACTAAAAAGATGCTCCCCATCAAAGGGTAGGCTGACCAAGTGCTGCTTTACTTCTGGTTTAAAGCCAAAAATACCTCCCCATGGTCAGAGTTGTTAACCTCCCTGGCTGCTTGTCTGCAGCATCAAGCGCGCACCTTATGGTGGCTTTAGAAATTTTCCCTTGAGAAAATTTCCTCCCCCTTCTTTCTGAACCGGAAGATGTAATAGGCTTTCCATCTCATCCCATTATGCTCAATCATATCTATAGAGAAGGCCCACTGAGTTGGCAATTCGCCAATGAGTGGCGAACACTCCAACTCTGCCCAGCAACATCTATTCTGTTTTCCTTATCTGGTGGAGGAGCATTCCTTGCAGAGGCCCGTTTACGAGCAGTATGCACCAAGAAGGACAGAGATTCTGAAGAGACATGCCCCCTGATGTACCTGGGCTATGAAGGAGAAGGCTTGTACTTCATTTCTACTAGGGGGCAACAATCCGTGTCCTGACTGGTTCCTTAGAAATGTCTGGGGCTGGCTTGAGCATCGGGAGGAATTGCATGGACCGCTCTGATCTAGAAAGTTTCCAAAAGGTAGTCCTCTTTCTCTGGGATGGTCTGCATGTCTACCTTGTAGAAGAGTGCAGCCCTCTAATAGGTGACAGTGTCACCAGAGAGCCATGCCCCGAGTGGGACAGGGGGTGTGGGTAAATCAACATCGTAATCCGTCCTCTAGAGGGGCGGTGCTCTACCTCAGGGTATGTCTGTTCTGTGTAGGCTGATCTTTTCATGGATTTCCTCAGTGGTTCTGTTACAAAAATGGAGGGGAGCTGACCTTAGTCGAGTTCCTTGAGGTCCAATCTCTTCCTTCTCATCGCAGAGATGTGTCAACAAATGTGTTGGCGGATTGGTGCTGCAGAGTGAGATGTGCTAGGTGGCGATCTCTTCGCTGCCTCAAGGACTTCTTGCAGCAGAATGCCAGAGTGCGCACTCTGTCCTTATGATCTGTTGAGAAGCATTCTAGGCATCAGCTAAAGGGTATTTAGAGTGACAGTGAGGGCACCTTTTAAAAAAGGATCCATTCTATCGCCCTACAAAGTTCTAATTCTCCAGAGTCGATGAGCGGCATGGAGACTTAGGCCCGCATGGAGCATCAGCATCTCAATAGTCGGGGGCGAACATTTAGATATCCCGGTGTTGGTTGAAAGCTTCCGTTAGGCATCGGTGATGAAAATCATTTCGGCGACAGATATGAAAGTTCTTACCATGGAGCCCAATGCAAATGTGTCGAAAGCATCAATGCCAGGAGCCTCGCCAGTATGCATCTGAAGCTGATGGCAGAGGAAAAAATCCCAAAATGGAGCTGCTGTCCAGTGCATGCCCTACTACGGGCGAAGTTTAACTTGTGTCTCGAAAAGACTTCCTCAAGGAAAAACAACTTGGAACATCCAATCCCAACAGTAGATGGTAGGAGGATGCTAAGCATGCATATCAACCGCCACACATGCTAAGAACATGGGAGCTCTCTTTAACTAAAAGCTTTCCCTCACTGTTGAAGTCCAGACTGTCTGGTCAATTGAATGTTTACAAATGAACACAGAGGCGGGTGTTCATCCCTTCATTCCCCAGCCACGCATGCTAGGATGGGGGGAATCTGTGCACCTATTTAAATTAATTTATCTCCATCCATCTTGGACTTCCAGAGTTTGATTTCCAAACTTCAGCTGCTTCAGATTATGGCCGCTGGTCTTGCTTGTGCAGTTCAAAAGTTTTACGACATCACATCTGCTCATCAGGAACAGGTGTCTTTCAGGAAAGCAGCATATTCAGTTCAAGACCCTCCTGCCTGATTCACTAGGCCTTTTACACAACCTTCCTCGGTTCATGTCTCTTACTATAACACTATTTGAATGCAGGTTCTGTGTGTTCCAGAGCATTGTTGACGCAAATAATTCTCCATTCAAACAGACATTAAAAACAATTTTTTATTTAGATCTTCTTGATTTTGACTGCGTCTTTTCAGCTCTCTAGAGTTTTCTTCCACCAAGAAAATTCTAGGTGTATATGCGCTACACAAGTAAATAAATAAGATGAAGAATTCAGTAGTATTAAAGAAAAATCATTGTGATGGCAACACACCAACCCTGAACCAGATCACTATTTGGAGGCGGAACAGCATGCCGGTCTGGTGTGATTTTTGTTGGCCAATAGGATGCACTTTCGCTTTCCCAGGGGAAAAAAATCCACAACAGCACTACGTGAAACTTCAATAGGCGAGCATTACATTTATCCCTCTTCCGTATAGAGGTAAGATGTGAAAACCTTGGCCTGCATCTTTTCCAAGTGTTAGACCTGGAGTTGTGGCACTGAAAGGTAGGAGGAAACTAGGCTACTGGGGAGGATGTGAGAATGGTCAATAAAACCAAATATTTCCTTCTTGCATTCAGTGAAGGGCTTAAACTCTGAGGAATACTGAATAACCGAAAAAGCAGTCAAAGTGAGGATACATTTGTAAAATGCCCAACATCAGGGGAAGGTCAAACTCAGTGTTTGGGAACCTAATGTGCAAGCAGTAGTACCATCACCGATGGATCAACTCCAGTGGAGATAGATCTACTCTGAGTTTATGCAAAATGTTTCAACATCCTGTTTTAGGCTGTGGACCTTTCTAGATAAGGATTCTACAGGTTAAAGTGGCCAGTGGAAATGGGAAAACCAATGTCTCAGACTCGTCAAACAAATCAGTTTTTTACATTGCTAAGTCCTGATTTTTTTCTGCCTCTGGTACCAATTTCTCAAGGACCGTTCAAATCGGTGTTCTCACACACCGCAATTACACTTGAACCGGTCTTGAGCGAATATAGATGCTCAGGCAAGGTTTATGGACAAGCTGAGTTAGACATTTGGCAAACTGAGTTTTCATTTGCCAGTTAAATACATGTCTGGTGTTGCCATCACTTTTTAGTTTATTGCTCCCAGTGTGATAGGTAATCTCTCCAGGGAAATGGGACTCAAACTGCAGCTCAATGAAGACCATGAAATGTTAAACATGTTGGAGATTGCTTCCATTCCCTTGAAGAGGAGACATGGTCTGACAAATTAGCGTTACATAAATATAATTGGTCCACATCTGTGACTCGAGGTAAAACAATAGACTGAAACACAAACCACAGTTGGTGCTAAGATTAATTCAAGCATTCCACCTATCATATTTTGTTTCAAAAGACACTTGTGCAAAATTTTCAATCTCTGATGTGAAATCGATTTCTGGGAGCTCTGGCACAATGCTAACATAAATTACACTCTACAAGCAGCCCGCAATTTAGAAAGATTGGATTTAAATGCTCCAGTTGCATTTTGACATTTCTTGGTCATAACAGACCCAAGCTAAGCTAATCTAGTGGATGAGGCGAGAATGTGCAGATCTGTAAGTGTTTGGGAATGCATACAGTAAGTCAAATGACTCAGTAGAAACTGCTAAGAAGGCTGGTCCGAAAATCTCAGGAAGATTGGCTCTCGCAGCAAAAGTATAGGTTTCAAGTACCACATTGTAATGTGCTGTAGGTTCCTTAGGGTAAGCAAACATTTTAGCTTAGTTAGATAAAATGACATCACACTAACATTACGTACCTAAGCAAAAGTGAGAAAGCGTGTGATGCTGCTATGCAGACTTTATAGGAGAAAAAATGCAACTGAAAAAAATCTTACAATAAGCTCACTATCTTGACTGGAAGTAGAGTGCCTTTGAACAACAAGTTACTTACCTTTGGTAACTCTTTCTAGTGGATACGCTAACCGCATATTCCTCACTTTTAGATGATCCACAAATGCAAAACTGGATCCCTTAGATTTAAGTTGCATTGATCTTGTGCACCAGTAGGTTCGGTTGTGCAGCACTGCATTGACTTTGACCCATCCCGGAAGTGAAGATGGAGCTGCAATGGCCTCAGTTTCTTTCTCCACTCTGTCCGCACCTCAAACGAAGAGCCCAATAACAATCAGAGGTACCAGTGTGCATTTGGTACCCTCTAATATGGAAAATGAGAACATTCTACAAAGTGGGGACAAGGGAGGGTGGTGAGGAATCTGCAATTAGAATATTCACCAGAAAGAGCATTACCAAATGCAATTAACTTACAGATTCCCCACCTTTAGAATAGATATCAAAGCAGTAGCTCCCACAGTGGTGTGTGTGTAATGGCTCAGACCAAAAAGTCCTGTAGGACCAAAAAGTTGGAATGCCTTTCCATTCAGACCTCGATATGAACAAAGTAGTGCTTCGTCAATGTGTGTAATGACTCCCACATCACAGCTTGACAGATGTACCTGTGCATTAGTAGCAGCCTTGGCAGAATGGGTCCTCAACCTCCCCAAAAGTTACTTCTTGGCTAATGCATAGCAGATCTTAATGCAGGGGACTATCCACTTAGACAAAGCCCTTTCTGCACTACTGTGCCTTTCGTTGACCCAGAGAACATTAAAAAGAGCTGATCCCCCCCACCCGTTGATCTTTGGTGCAGTCAATGTAAAAGCTTATAACTCTTTTTGGGATTCAGCCAATGGAGTCTATCCTCCTCTTTAAGAGACGGAGAAAAGCACTTTGAGAGTGTGCCCAACATGAAAAACAGTCATGACCTTTGGTAAAAAGGCCGCCCTAGTCCTCAACACCACTTTGTCTCGGAAAAAAGGTAGTGTAAGGCTGCTGCACCGAGAGTTTGGAGTTCATTCACACGACGAGCCAAAGTAACCACAATCAGAAACACAGTCTTCAGTTAGGAGACACAGTGGACAGCTATGCACTGGTTCGAATGGTCTGCACATAAAGAAAGTGAGGACAAATTAAGATCCCACTGTGGCGTTATAAAGTGTCTGACAGGAAACAAATGAGTCAAACCTTTTAGCAACCTTACCACAACAGGTGATTTGCACAAGAATGGCTGATTTGGTAAACTTAAAAAGGCCTAGAAGGCAGACCAATAATCTTAACTGTGTATACTGCAATTCCTTGTTGGGCCAGAGGTAAAACAGCAAGACATCTGACAGTCTGGTGTGTGTAATGGGTCACTATTGCAAGTAAAACACCAGGCTGCAAACCTCCAATTGCCAGGCGTAGACAGACTTTGCAGAGAAACACCTAGCAGACAGGATGACAACCGCAACAATGGAAAGAAGATCAAACCATAGTCAACTGGAGCAGCTCAATCCCCATACATGGTGTTTATGCCTCACGTTACGGTGCAGTACCCTGCCCTACTGCTGCAATAGGAGATCCTACGAAGCAGCTGCTTAATTGGAGGACAGATACTTATGCCCAGAATTTCCAGATACCAAACTCTCCTTGCCCAATCTGGAGCTACTAGGATGACTTGGGCCTGGCAGTTCCTGATCGTCAGAACACAGGGCAGGAGAGGTAGCAGTGAAAAGGCTCCACTCAATTCGGAATACGTCTCAAAGAGACCGCTTTCTAGGAAACTCCAGCGTGCAAAGGTTTTGACACTGCATGATTGCAACAGTGGTGAAAAGACCTAGCCAGGGTTCTCTTCATTGCTGGAAGATAACCTATGCTACCTCAGGGTGTAACCGCCATTAATTATCCACCATGTGAAGCTGGCAGAGTTTGCCCATTCTGGCATTCAAACATCACACCAGGTGGTTCATGACTAAGGAAAATGCCCTGATGTTCCAGAGGCGAAGTGCCTCTGGTCACCGGACCCCCACCTAGCCCTGCTTGTTGCAGTACCACATGGCTGTTGTGTTTTCCATTAGAACCTGAACCAGTCTCCCTTTGAATGACGGTAGGAAGGCTTTCAGTGCCAGGCAACTGGCCCTCAACTGATAGATTGGATTCCAACAGACATGTCTCCACACCAGAGCCCTCTGAGCTCCTCCTCTCCCAGAAGACATCGCCAGACCAGCAGGAACAGTCAAGTCAAGCCGTGCCAGAGAGGGTTCTGCCACTGGTACAACTGCGGCCTAGCAGCCACCACTGCATATTTTTTGCAGTCTCCACCGAAACGTGGATGCTATCAGACAGGTTTACTCTGGTGCTGGGCCCACTGAGACTTCAGGTTTAATTGCAGAGACCACAAATGCCACCTGGCATAGTTGAGAGCAGGACGGCAAGAGGCCCAGAAGGCACAGAGTTACTCTCACCAACACCCAGGAACAAGGGTGAAACACTGGGATCATAGCCCAAAAGTTCTGGACTCTTGATGGAAGGAAACCCCAAACTGCACAGTATTCAGAATGGCTACAATGAAAGGGAGCTGCGAAGGAGTCAGGTTTGAGTTTGGCACGTTGATAGCCACAACGATGTCAGAAGGTTCGTCGTCGTCTGGAGGTGGCCTACCATGGACTGTGGAGAGCCTGCTTTCAACAGCCAGTCGACAAGGTAAGCGGAAACCGATGGTGTGCTGCGACTACCACCATATCACTCTGAGCATCCAAGGGGCACTGGTGAGGCCAACGGGGAGCATGGAAAATTGAAAATGCTCATGGCCCACCTTGAGCCGCAAGAAGCATCTGTGGAACTGCAGGATGGGTCCTTGAAAGTAGGCATCCTACAGGTCCAAAGCCACCATCCAGCCACATGGATCTAGGGCACAAAGAACCAGGGTTAGCGTGGGCATCTTGAATTTGTCTTTCCGTTTGAAGGTTATGTCGGGGCAGAGATCTAAAACAGAATAGAGGCCTCCGTTCTCCTTCGGTACGAGAAAATGGTGGGAGTAAGGGCAAGTCCCTATTGCCGGGGGCAGACGTGCAGAACCCTCGTTGCAGCTCCTATGGCCAACAGAGCCTGCATTTGTTGGAGCATAAGGGACTTGTGGTCCTTTGAAAAACGCTCTGTTGTGGGATGGAGGAGCAGCGGGTCTAAAATGAATGGCAGGGCATAGCCTTGTTGTATGATTTGAACTACCCAGATGTTATCTTTAGCCACTATTGGAGTAACTGTCCGATTCTACCTCCCACAGGGCGGACATGTGCAGCTTGAGGTAAATTAAAACGGTTTGAAGGCTGATGCCGCTGGGATGAGTGCAGTCCCTGGTGGTTTGGGAATTGTCTATTCAATCCCTCCACCCAAAAGGACTGGGGTGCCTGTTGTGGGAACGGCAGCCTTGGCATTGCGGGTATGCCAACCCTCTTTCGTAACTTCTAAAGGGGCAACACTGTTGAAGATGCGGTCTTGCAGGGGTAGAAAGGCTTAAGGAACAATTAATGGCCTGGCTTTCATTTAAGTGTTTCAGAGCTGAATTGTTCATCTTACTAAACATGCACGATACATCAAAGGGCATGTCCATCAGAGGCTTGCACATCATCAGAATAGCCCTTGGATCGCATCCAAGCACGTTGCCGAAGCACAAGACTAGTACCAACTGCTCTGCCCAAGCAGTGGGTAGTGTCCAGCTAGGAACAGATAATATATTTTGCAGCATCCTGACCATCCTCAGCTGACTGCAGGCAAGATTTCACCAACCATTTCCCATAAAGCATAGTAATATCTTCCCAGCAAACAGCTGGCATTGACTGACTGGAGGGATAGACTGCAAAGGAAAAGATACACTTCCTGGATGTCTATTTTTTACTCTGTCTGGGGGAGTTATAGGGAATGAACTGGGGGCACCCTGCTGGTGGCAGCCTGAACCACCAAACATTCTGGTGTCGGGTGCTGAATGAAGAAATCTGCAACTCATGGTTCCAGCCTGTGCTGTATGGCAACCTACCAGTTCACTAATGGAATAGAAAAAGGCTTCATTAAATACAAGTAAGGGTTCAGATGAATTTTGTCCAGGTTACAAAACCTCAGTCACTATGTTTGGCTGTCCATAGCTTGCAGTTGTAAATCCAATACCTCTGCTGCCAGTCATTACCATGGCAAAGGAGCCACTCTTCCATTGATGACCCAGGGCGAATACACAACTCAGTGCCCGGGGAAGTATCCAACCCACTGGCCCCTTGCAGGTGCATGTATAAAAGGTCATCATATTGTGGGGGGAAATAATCTCCATTGTCATCTTCAAAGGCTGGCTGACTCTGGTCAGAGTCTAAACCAAAAAGTTCCTGGCATGCTGGGGTGTGGTTCAGAGGCATAGTCATGGTCCTGTCAAAAACTGATTGGCCTGGAGTGTTGATACAACTTCAAAATGTGACCTCAGTCAGGGGTCGAGGCAAACTTGGGCAGGATATTCTTCTGGGGCAGTAGGGGGTCAAAGGGACTGCCATCAATTTTTGGTGCAAGATTGGAAGTTGGTTCCGGCATCGGAACAGAACCGGAGACTGGTTCAGGAGGCAGAGATGGAACAGAGGGCAGATCCAGAGAAGTTAACCCCACTGGAGCTTTAGTGGAGCCTTGGGGTCCAGAGACATGCCACATGACCTCTGTAAAGCCCTCAATCTGTTGCGACGTCGCCGAAGGGAGCACGAACTATGGGTGAATCGGGATCGGCTGCTGAATCTGCTCCTCGGTAGGGTAACGGGAAAGAAACCGAGGCACCCTGACGTCCTTGTGACTTCTCAGGCTGAGAGAGGAAGGAAAGGACGAATCCCATTTAGCCTTCTTGTGCTGCCACTTCGGCTTAGAGGAAGAATTGGACCATGACTAAGACTTATCGTGGGAACTGTAGCGGGAGTTCTGTGACTTTTCGGTGTTCTGCGAAATAGAGTTTTGTTTCACGTTCCAAAACTGCCTTCTAATTCATAACACCACACTCCTGGCAGGACTTGGAGCAATGCCTCAAACACTAACACCAGAGACACCTCATGGGGGTCTGTCTCACACCTGCTGGGACAAACTGAAGGAAGTGTGCAAATTTGAAGTATCAACAGCCGACTGACCACACGTAGAAATGTTGCTCTTTACAAGCCTCATCCTTTAGTGAATCTAATAGATGAGCAACTAGATTTTTCAAGATAAATACCTTTAGAAGCAGTGACTGGTTTTCCTACTCTTTCCTTTGTCACCACCTTTTTCTGTAAATAAATCTTTGGTTGTGGCTGTAAAGTTAAAGTTCTTTGAATTAATGGCAGTTTTAAAGTATATACTGCCTTTATTAAATTACAATACTTATTAACATGGTCCTCAATGAACAAGTTACTTACCTTCGGTAACGATATATCTGTAAGAAACATTAGTTGGTGATAGATTCCTTACCTTCGAATAGCCCCAGGCGTCAGACTGGATCCGGAAAGTTTGTCAGCAGTACCCCTGCGTGTCGGAAGGTGGCGTTGTGCGGCTCCGCGTCCGTCGTTGGCGTCGTGGTCGCCGAGATGACATTGCGGCAGCTACTTCGACGCCGCCCTCGCGCGCTGAAGTCAGTTCTGTACACGACTTTCCGCACCAGGAACGCAGAGCCATGCAAGATACTGACCACTGGTGCATTGAAACTAGGGCCCTGAAAGGGATGACCTTGACCCTAGAAATCAGTTCGCAGAACGGGGAGGATGGGTGGGGCGGTAAGGAATCTATCACCAACTAATGTTTCTTACAGATATATCGTTACCGAAGGTAAGTAACTTGTTGATCTGAAAGAAACACGTTAGTTATAGATTCCTTACCTTGGAATAGATACCCCAGCAATACCAACCCCGGTGGTGGGTCTGCGAACCAAGATCACACCAGAAAGTCCTGGAGAACAGAACGGCCAAAGAAGCAGTCTCTCCGGACTTGGCTGTCCAGGCAATAGTGCTTAGTAAAAGTGTGCAGCGAGGCCCACGTAGCTGCCTGACAGATGTCATGTAACGGGGCCACCACGGCCCAACGCCGTAGTGACAGCCGTCGCCCTGGTAGAAGGGGCGCGCAGCCCCAACGGAGGCTCCTTCTTTGCCAGAGAATAACAGGCTTTAATACACAAGACGACCCATCTGGAGATAGTCCGCTTGTGTACGCCCCACCTTTCTTGGCGCCAACGTAGCCAACAAAGAGCTGGTCATCCACCGGGAACTGTTGTGTGCGACTCAGGTAAAATGAGAGTGCACGTTTTGGGTCCAGACGGTGGAGCCTCTCTTCCTCTCTTGAAGGATGCGGAGGCGGAAAGAAGGTGGGCAAAGTGATGGTCTGCCTGATGTGAAAGGCAGTAACAACCTTCGGCAGAAAGGATGGACGTGTCCTGAGGACAACCTTGTCCGGATGGACAGACAGAAAAGGAGGTTTGCACGAAAGAGCCTGGAGCTCACTAACTCTCCTAGCAGAGGTGATGGCAACCAGGAAAGCAGTCTTCAGAGTTAACAGACGAAGAGGACAGTTGTCAAGAGGCTCAAAGGGAGCACCATTAAGTATGTGAGAACCAGGTTCAAGTCCCACTGTGGCATTACGAAGGGAATAGGAGGGAAAAGGTGAGTAATGCCTTTGAGGAATCTGTTAACAGGGGACTTGAAAAGAGAGGGCTGATCAGGGAGCCCACGAAAGGCCGAAATAGCAGAAAGGTAGCCCTTGATAGTGCCCAGAGCAGAGCCCTGCTGGGCCAAAGAAAGAAGGAACAGTAGGACCTCAGAAAGAGGGGCAGAAAGGGGATCCACAGCCTTTGCTGTGCACCATGCCACAAACTTGTTCCACCTGCAGGCGTATATCAACTTAGTGGAGGGACGCATGGCTGCCAGAATGACATCACAGACTTCAGGAGGCAAGTCGAAAGGAATCAACTGCCGCCGCTCAATCTCCACGCAAGGAGGTGGAGACTGGACACGTTCGGGTGGAGGCAAGTCCCCTGCTGCTGCGACAGAAGATCCTCCCGAAGAGGCAGTCGGATTGGGGTATCGATGGTCATACTGAGTAGCTCGGGATACCAAACTCTTCGAGCCCAGTCTGGAGCCACAAGAATGACTTGGGGCCCGGTCGCGCCTGATAATCTTCAGGACTCTGGGCAGAAGTGGTATAGGCGGAAAGGCGTACAACAGACCGCAACTCCACTCGCGACCAAAAGCGTCGCCGAGCGAGTGCCGCCTTGGAAATTCCAACGCGCAGAACTGCTGACATTGCGCGTTCTCTTCGGTGGCGAATAGATCTAACCAAGGCTCTCCCCACTGTTGAAAGACCTTGCGCCACGTCCGAGTGAAGACGCCATTCGTGATCCATCATGCACCTGCGGCTGAGGTTCGTCCGCCCTGGCGTTCAGTGAACCTGCCAGGTGTTGAACCACCAGGGAAATGCCCTGATGTTCCAGCCATGTCCAGAGGCGCAGAGCCTCCTGACATAGGGTCCACGACCCCACCCCGCCTTGTTTGTTGCAGTACCACATGGCGGTGGTGTTGTCTGTGAACACCTGCACTACTCTCCCCTTGACAGAGGGAAGGAATGCCTTCAGTGCAAGTCGGATCGCCCGAAGCTCCAGAAGGTTGATATGGAGCCTGGACTCCGCCGGAGACCAGAGGCCTCTGATCTCCGCCTCTCCCATGTGGCCGCCCCATCCCAGGAGGGACGCATCTGTCACCACTGTGTGCTCCGGTTGGGGAAGGGAGAGGGATCTGCCATTGACCCAATGCCGGTTCGTGAGCCACCACTGCAGCTGTTGTGCAGTGCCCTCCAAGATCTGGACGTAATCGGACAGGTTCCCCTGATGCTGCGCCCACTGGAACTTCAGGTCCCACTGCAGAGCCCGCATATGCCATCTGGCATGAGTGACCAGCAGGATGCAGGAGGCCATGAGGCCCAGCAGCCTCAGGGTCATCCTGACCGAAACCCAGGATAGAGGCTGAAAGATCGGAATTATAGCCTGAATATCCTGGACTCGCCGTTCGGGAGGATAG
This sequence comes from Calotriton arnoldi, assembly GCA_963921515.1. NCBI lineage: Eukaryota > Metazoa > Chordata > Amphibia > Caudata > Salamandridae > Calotriton > Calotriton arnoldi. The sequence continues at coordinate 119,829 of CAWUFW010004676.1, forward strand.
ACCCGAAAGTGCGTCGTATCCAGAACCACTCGGATGAAGAGGAGCTTCTGAGAGGGAATCAGGTGCGACTTCGGCACATTGATGGAGAACCCCAGCAAATGCAGGAGGTCGGCCGTAGTCTGGAGGTGGGAGACGACTGTCCGGGGCGAGCCCGCCTTCAACAGCCAGTCGTCGAGATAGGGGAAGACTGGAACCCCTGATCTGCGCAGATGAGCTGCGACCACCACCATCACTTTGGTGAACACCCGAGGGGCGCTGGTAAGGCCAAAGGGGAGCATGGTAAACTGAAAGTGCTCCTGGCCTACCGTAAACCGCAGGTAGCGGCGGTGGGCCGGCAGGACGGGAATGTGGAAATATGCGTCCTGCAGGTCCAACGCTACCATCCAGTCTCTAGGGCCGAGGGCAGACAGGACCTGAGCCAGAGTTAACATCTTGAACTTCTCCTTCCGGAGGAAGCGATTGACGTCCCTGAGGTCCAAGATAGGGCGCAGGCCCATGTCCTTCTTGGGCACCAGAAAGTAGTGGGAATAACAACCACGTCCTACTTCTGGCGCAGGAACGCGCTCGATGGCCCCCTTGGCCAAGAGGGCCGCGATTTCCTGTTGAAGTGCCAAGTGATCCCCCGACATGCGGTGGTACTGGGGTGGCATGGCTGGAGGGGTAGTCTCGAAGGGGAGGGAGTAGCCCCTTCGGACTATTTGTAAAACCCACCTGTCCGAAGTGATGGTGCGCCAGTGGGAAAGGTGATGGCGAATACTGCCGCCCACTGGCGCTTGGTTGGCCTGAAAAACCGGACTAGGTAGGTTTGGAGGCAGTGGTGGCCGGGGTGGAGGTGGACTGACCCGTCCGCTGGCCCCCTGACCCGCCTCGGCGGGTCCCGCGTCCGCGCTGAGACTGTTGCTGCGCAGGCCTGTGGCTCTGAAATGAACGTGTCGGGGCGCCCCTTCCGTGGCCACGAAAGGAGCGAAAAGCAGAAGGCGGAGGAGGGTGCGTGGCGGACACGCCCAGGGACTTAGCCGTAGCCCGCGAGTCCTTAAAGCGCTCCAGCGCACTATCTGCTTTGGTGCCAAAAAGGCGAATGCCATCAAAGGGCATGTCCATCAGGGTGTTCTGGACATCCCCAGAGAAACCAGTAGTCATCAGCCAGACGTGGCGACGAAGCGCCACTGTCGTGGAAATTGCCCTGCCCAGCGAGTCGGCGGTGTCAAGGCCACATCGAATCGTGAACTTAGCTGCATCTCTCCCTTCAGCAATAGCCTGAGAGAGCACTGTCCGGGCCTCCTCCGGACACTGAGGCAGCACTTGCGCCACCGTATCCCACACAGAGTGGGAATAACGGCCCAAGAGGCATGCGGTGTTCACAGCCTGCAGCCCTGAACTGGCGGAAGAAAAAATCTTCTTACCAAATTGCTCCAGTTTCTTGGATTCCCTGTCCGGAGGTGCGGTAGGGAATGCGCTCGGGGACGCAGAGGCTTGGACAACCAAGCTTTCAGGGGTGGGGTGTTGGGAGAGGAAAAGGGGGTCGCCCGGGGCCGGGCGATGGCGTCGGGCCACGTTCCTATCCACAGGAGCCCCTGTGGTGGGCCTGGACCAAGTGCCCAAAAGAACGTCGGAAAGTGCATCATTAAAAGGCAGCAGTGGCTCCGCAGAGGTAGCCGCCAGCTGAAGCACTTCTGTCAGGAGGTTAGTCCTGACGGCCACTGTAGGGAGCTCGAGGTGGAGGGCCTCGACCGCCCTACGCAACACCGCGGCGTAACTTGCACCCTCCTCCGTAGCCACGGTAGGAGGAGTGAGCATGCCAAGGTCAGGAGAGGTGTCAAGACCACTGGCATCCCCCAGTTCCTCTGCCCAGTCCGGGTCTAACTCACACTGTGCTGTGAGAGGGTCCTCAGACCCCTCCCAGTCCTCCCCTTTCTCCAAAGGCTGATGAACAGGCCAAAAATAAGGAGGATGGACATAGGGATAGAAAGGTCCCATCGGCATCGGAATCAGCGTCGAGTGACGCCGTTCCGGCGCTGTGTCCACTTCGGGGCTGAAACCGGAGACGTCGTCGTCCGGAGGAACGGGCGACGTCGGAAGTGGTGCCAGAGGGGTTGGTGGAGGTGTTACAAGGTCAACCGGCATCGACCAGGATCCAGGCCTGGATCCATGGGGGCCCAGCGGTGCCGACAGCGATGCCGGAGCCGTCGGCAGTAAAGGACAAGGACGACCAGTCAGACCCGCGGGGCCCGACGGCCCAAAGAGGCGAGCCATGGCTGACAGAAATTCCATCAGCTGGGCCGGAGTCGCCGACGGACCCGGGAAGGGCGGGTAGGCCGGCAGCGACTGCGTAGGCTACGCCGGAGCCGCGGGAGTGGCACCACCCGCACCCTCAGCCGCGACGGGCGAGGGGAAGTCGGAGAGCGACGTCGCTTCTTCGACTTTTTAGAATGCTTAGTCTTACCTGACCCAGAGTGTGAAGACTTCGATCCCGACGAACGATGGTGGTGGCTCCGCGACCGGTCCCTCGACCTCCCACGGGACCGGGACATTGAGCGGCGCAGAGCCGACTGCCGGACTTCAAGCAACTTTCGGGACCGCTCCCGCAAAGTCTTCGGCGCCATGGCCCGGCAGTCAGGGCACGACTTTGGGTCGTGGTCGCGCCCCAGGCAGTAGAGACTCAAACGGTGCGGGTCCGTCACCGACATCATGCCATGACATTCCTCGCAGGACTTGAAACCGGGCATCCCTACGGCACCAGGAGTCGATCGACTCGAAAAAAGAGACAAAAAGACCTCGAAGAATTCAGTCAAAAAATGACTGGGGGTACCGCTCTCTCCGGATCTGCGCTTGCTGGCGCGGAAAAATTAAGAACTGATGTCAGCGCGCGAGGGCGTCGTCGAAGTAGCTGCCGCGACGTAATCTCGGCGACCACCACGCCAACGACGGACACGGAGCCGCACGACGCCACCTTCTGACACGCAGGGGTACTGCTGACTAAAACTTTCCGGATCCAGTCTGACGCCTAGGGGTATTCTAAGGTAAGGAATCTATAACTAACGTGTTTCTTTCAGATATATGAAAATATTTTCAGAGATTCTGAGTTTACAGCTGGCCCTAGAGTGCACCTATGGGGTTTCATCCTTCCCGAAACATGTCCTCTACTTACCTCTATCCACTTTAAAGAGAACGACAATAACTACACCAATAAACATGCACCATTGAACCAGACACTTGATCTGCTTCAATTTAGTATGCTCTAAACTTAAAATCAGGAAAGATCTGCTGGACACATGTAAATCAACAAGCTTATTTGGTTCTCCTTTACCATTTCAAGACATTCAATACCATCAATCATAGTTCTAGGGAGTTAATGAGACAAACAAGCTTGAGCTCAACATGCCTCTTCAGGGCTACAGGCTAGCTTCAGCCCATGTTTCCCAACTGGATATGGCATACCGGACACACAACAGTTAAATTGAGTGAAAGGGAATTGAACAGATTTTCACTGTGAAGTGTAGAACTGTTGCAACTGAAGCACGGCCACCCTCCACACCAACTCAAACATGAAATAAAGCAATGTGCAGCCTATCACTTTTCAATGGGACCAACTGAATCAATTTGGCATTGAGTGGCTCCACAGAGGCTAGTGGACAACACAAAGTGATAGGGATTGCCAAGTAGAGCAGGGAGTAGTGCAGGAGCTGCTGATGGTGGACTATCAAAGTGCAGCAATTCACCTGGCAGTAACATAAGGAAAGCAGTATGTTTTGACTGGAACCACCTAGACAGGAATTAGAGTGCCAACAGAAACAGCTGTGAAGTCACAAATGGTCGACTGTGGAATATACAAGTGCTAGCTACCAATATCAACAGTAACGCACTTGAAAGATAATGATTTGGCATATTGTGGAAGAAGCAACACCCACCAGCATAGCAGATATGGTAACAACCAAAGGAAGCTGATGGCACTAAAGAGGCCATCTTGGAGATTGTATTTGTTCTTCCAGATCACAAGATCGCAGAGAAATGCTGACCAATCTCAGAGGAACAGTCAGTCTTCAACCTTCAGTACCGAAACAAGCAGTCATGGACCTCAGCTGTGGGTAGACTGAAGCAGATTCTAATGCATGTGAAGAAGGCACTTCACAGACAGCTCAGATTTGCCAGCATATGGGAGAATGAATGAATATACCAATTTCTAGAGCACGCGGCTACTCTGAAAAGTGTTCCCGATCCTATGCAGAATATAAGATAGCAGAAAATGCTGAACTACTAGAGTATGAAAAGACAGGTCTTTAATTTCTTTCTTAAAGTTCTCTCGCTTTCAATTGGACACAGTTCAGCAGGAAGCTTATTCCTAGCTTGTGGGCCCAGAAGGGAGAAAGATCTGCCTCCTGCTTTCGGAAGTCAGACGCTAGGAACATTGGCCAGATGGCAATAGGAAGTGCGCATGATTCTAGGAGTATAGTGATGTATCCTAGAAGACCAGAAATCCAGACCAGAATGGTTAAATGCTCTATGCATATGAACAAGAGTCTTGAACAAGATCCTCTTATTAACTGGGAGCCAGTGCAAGTTTCTCAGATGTGGCGAGACCGAAGCTTGTCTAGGTAGATTGAGAACCAGGCGAGCCACCGCACTCTGGACTGTTTGTAATTTCCTCACCACATATTGTGGAAGACAATAAAGGGCATTGGTGTAATCCAGCATGGACATTATTAAGGCCAGGATCACTGTTATCCTCATGGGTGAGGAAAGGAAATACAAAATTGTGTTAGCTGTGCGCATAAGATGAAAACACATGCAGACTACCTTGTTAATTTGATTGTGTAGTGTTAACTCAAACTTGACTCCCAAGTTTTTTTTTTACTACGTCAGCTTGTAAGTTGGGCGGAGAGGCCCCATCGAGCCAGTGTGCTTGCAAGTTGAGATTGAAATTATAGCCGAAGCTGATAACCTCTGTCTTGTCAGTATTGCATTTGAGTTGATGGACACCCATCCACTGAAAAACTGCGGATAGGATTTAATAGCATCCTGAGCAATTGGCTTATTCTTCTTAAAGAAAAACACAATCGGAGTGTCATCGGCATACGATATCTTGGCCCCAAAATACTTGACCAATGCTGGTAAAGGGGTCATACAGATGTTGAACATAGTAAGGCTAAGGGTCGAGCCTTGCTGCACTCCTACCAAGACACTGCTCTTGCAGGACGAGAAAGGTGGCAGCCAAACTTCCTGGCATCTGTCTTAGCGGAAAGATTTCAGCCACTTCAACGCTGTGCCCCAATGCAAATATCATAAAGGCAGGCGAGAAGCCTGGAGTGAGGGAAGTTGTAAAAACACAGCAGACAGGTCTAGCAGTACCAGGACTGCCTTTCCTTCTGCATCTAGGGTGCTTTTTATCAGTTCAGAGACTTCCAGAAGCGCAGTCTCTGTACTGAATTTTAGCCTAAACCAGACTGGTGGGTAAGGCCAAGAACCATTGGTACAGATGCAAGTTAGTTTCCAATTATAGTTGAGTCAGGAGTAAACGGAAGTGAAGGTAAACGCGTTACCCACAAACATCTAGGACAATCAGTAAATCTATTGTAGAAAAATGGAGGACACTTCTTACTCTGTAAAAGAGGATTAACTGGAGCCAAATGAGAAATGGAGAGCTTGAAATACACACCACATACCTGCAGATGGTGCACACAGGGAAACAATCATTCCTGTGAAACTACAGTATTATGTCAGTAAGATCAAGGACCTCTTTTCCCCATGGATGAATACAGACAAAAAATCCACACTATATATTTAAAAGGCTTTATTTAAAATAAACAATGCTCTACATTTAGTGCAGATTATATGAATAGATATTACTAATTACTACAAAAAATAACAGTTCTAATTAAACAGGTGATTAAACAGCCTAATATGAATTGCAACATTTTGGATGCCATTCATTAAATCAAAGCAGTAAATGATAAAATCGGAACAGCAAGGTTCGCCCCTGGCATTCTGGTTAATGCAGTCTCTTGTTGCTTGCTTTGCTCTAGTATTCAGAGTGTTTCGCCAGAGTTGGCGCAGATAGTGCTGATCTCTAGACACGTGTTTCTGGTTCTTTAACCGTCATCAGTAGAGATTAAGACTTCAGATTTGGGGTTTGCTGAGTAGGCTGCCAAACATTGCATCAGGTCAAGTACCTTTCACTGGCGAGCGGGTGCTTCTTCCACGAGCTCGTCAGCTCAATGACTCACGGGAGTACTTTTAAACAGGAACAGGGGTGGGAGCACACCGCTTCACCTCCCAGCAAGGTTCGCCCCTGGCATTCTGGTTAATGCAGTCTCTTGTTGCTTGCTTTGCTCTAGTATTCAGAGTGTTTCACCAGAGTTGGCGCAGATAGTGCTGATCTCTAGACACGTGTCCAGTCTATGATGAATCCCCTCCCTTGGTAGTCCATAGCCAAGTTTATTTAGCACCAAAGTGCCAATATGAGTTTGCCAGACGGATTGAACACGCGATACCTTGGCTGGACAACATTGTGGTTTCCAATTTGCTACTGTGCTTTGAGAAGATCGCAGCGTGTCAATTATGGTGTTGCAATCTATGAAAAGCACAGATAAGGTCGGCTTCATTTCAGTATGCAGCTTGCTCAAAGCTCCCAAGGAGAACTGAAGGTGTCCGTCTCCAAAGATACTTTTGAATCAGACTTAATTTCTATTTTTATCTCATTAGTGAAGGACCAGAACTCAAAACTAATGATGTAAAATCCAGGATTTAGTATAGTAATTATTTGCACATCTACTAAACTATGTTACCAATTAAAGATATATGAGCAATTCATGTGCGATCAATCTAAAATAAGATGAACGTGCAAATATTACAAAAAATGTGTATCATTGAGGAATGTGCATAAATGAAATTCATGGGGTAAGCATAAAAACGCATTGCGTATGACGAAAGTACCCCAATGGGTCTTCACTGGTTTTGGAAGTGTCCCTCAGAATAGGCCTCCAGGGAGAGGCATTGACATGGAGATTCTGGTCCTTATTCAGTTCCTCTAGTTAAGGCTTCTCCAACAAGTAGGTCGTGAGCTACTGGTAGTTCTCCAGGAACCTACATGTAGCACTCCTGTGTTCAGCCCACTTTACTAAATTGGACGTTTTTACTTTGCTGAATTAATTATATGCATCCCAAAACTGAAAAGTTTATCTATATTTGAGACATAAATATGCATATTTTCAGAAGTCAAGCCGTTTGGAGAAAAATGGTTGAATTTTCAAAATATATTTAAATCTCAATGTTTGAGTGATATTATGCAGTGTTGGAGAGACATTTTGCTAATATTAGGTTGGTGCCAGGGCTTTGGAACTATGGCTTTCATATATTAGCCATGTATATTTCATATTGATAAAGCTGTTTTTCCACATTGCTAATGGCAAACCTGCCTGATTTACTGAGGTGATCATAGCTGGTAATCTTGCATTGGGTGGCCAATAATGTAATCTTCTCATATGCCCACTATTACATTACCAACAATATTAGAAGCTCGAAATGATTTTCATTGAACAGAAGTAGCTCTTAGTACAGAAAAGGTTAGAGACCCCTACTCTAGTTATTTCAACTTGAATAAAAATTACCAAATGAAGTACTTTAGAACTGTTGGATAATTTGATATGAAAACGCAATTAAAAAGCACTAGTTAGAATAATTCCCTTGCTAAACGTATGCTAAAGATGGAAGAATACCATTCATCTTACAATAAGATATTTGAATTATGGGCTTTTAGCAAATGAGGGGATTTTCTCTGCTTCCATTTTCCTGCCCTCAATTCCCTGCACAAAGTCTTCATCCAGAAAATATGGAGTTTTTGTAGCATTACATAGGAAGAGGTTTATAAAAAAAAAATTAAACACAGCAAAGGTTTTCATGGGTGTTTGGAGTTCAATGCTTCCTTGTACTTCAGTGATGGTTTACGACTTTATTCTACTCTTTTAATGGGGTATCACAAATATGAGACATGCAATAACTATTAGAACAAACCATCAAGAGTGTGAGGGACTCTCAGATAAAAAGTTATACTATATGAACGCCTCAATGTCTGGCCCTAGGAAAATCGGTTTTAGAATGCAGTAACAAATTGGGGTTTCCCCAGGGTTCACCACTTCAGAAGGGAATGTATATAGTATCTTCCCAGTTACCACATATTGGCATGCATTCTTGTACTACTGCCAAAGACGTTTATGCCTTATGTTTGAACTTCTTTCACATGTGGCTGTGCCTAGTCTATGTGAAAGCAGAAATAATGTCAGATGGTTACTTGCACCTTCCAAATTACTCTAAAAAAGAATAGACAAGGCAACAAAGTAAAAAGCCTCTCTTGGTACTTCTGGAGCATAACCTAGAAATACAGCCGATATTTTTTCCTCTTTGCATTGATGAATACGCATGTTCAGTCACGCATTCTTGACTAGTGAAATGCAAGACACCAATAATCCCAAGAGTGCAATTATTATTCTCAATGTTAGAGGAGCTTACTTCCCAGCATCTCCCGAATGGCATGAAAAGCTGAGGCACAGACGCAAAGGGAGTTGCATTGATATCCAGACATTGTTTGCGCCCTCCCTCCTGACTACCTTATTCATAGGCTGGACAGATCTGAACAGCGAGGTGGAGGTCTGGCTATTATCTACCGCAGTTCTTTGAGATGCTCTACATTTGAAATAGCCGACCTTAAAGGGGCAGAGAGCATTGGTTTTTCTTTTCAATTGGAGGAATCCTATGCCTTCTCAGGAGCCCTGGTCTATCGCTCACCAGGCCCCAGTAATGACTTTTTAGAAAGCATAGGGGACATAGTGAGTGCACTCACCCTTAGATTTGCCAATTTCACCCTTCTAGAAGACTTCAACATTCACTTAGATGTCCAAAGTGACCCTAGGACAATTCAATTCAGAGAAACCATGGCTATGCTTGGCCTACCCCTACCCACGATGCAGGTCACACACTTGATATCTGCTCAAACCTCTCAACCCTTACGGTTAAAGAGCCAGTAGGTCTCACCTGGTCTGATCACAAGCTTATACACTTGGAAATCAGACGTCAGCCCGAGACAAAACACAAAGAGCACGCATACTCCAGCTCGACCCCAAAGCCTAGATGGAAGGATATGGCCACCCATCCTGATCTCAATCTAGCAACCTCAGTAGGTAAGCCTACACTAATAGGAGACCCAACGGAAGAGAACGAACGTTTCACATCATGGCTAACTAAGTTGAAGGATCACTTTGTGGCAGCTGGTCCTGAGAAACGCCGCTTATTAAAGAAGCCCTCAGCCCCTTGGTATACCAAAGAGTTATAGAAAATGCAGAGCCACTGCAGAAAATTAGAACGCAGATGGCGACTCAACTATACTCAGGCAGAGCGGACCAGTTTCAAGGCCGCTCTTAAAAATTACCATCTAAACATAAAAATGGCCAAGAAATCGTACTTTACCGATCTGCTTGAACAGGCTAATTCTAACCAAAAAACTATTTTTAATATTGTGAACGCCTTTTTAAACCCCACGTCACTCAAACAAGAAATCCCCCCTTCACAGGCTCTCTGTGACCGCATCGCGGATTTCTTTGAGGAAAAAGTCCATCTGCTGAAAAAAGACTTTCCCTCTCCCCTGTTGTCCCCTACTCACCCTAAGATTGCACCGGACAGCAACCAACCCTCCCTCCAAGTATTTCAAAATCTCAGCCTAGATCAAACACGTCAAGCTATTTTGGCTGTCAAATCTGGGTCTCCTTTTGATCCCTGCCCCCCTCTGATCTTACATGCCCTGATAGATATGGTCAACCCAGTCATCCACAATATAATAAATACTTCACGGTTCACAGGGGAGGTACCTAATGAGTGGAAACTAGCGGCAGTTAGACCCCTGCAAAAGAAACAGCTTGCTGATCCTACCACCCTCTCAAATCTTCGCCCCATTTCCCTTCTCCCTTGCCTAAGTAAGATAGCAGAGAAACTGGTCAATTCACAACTTACGATCTCCCTGGAAGGAGCTAATATTCTACACCCAAACCAATCAGGTTTCAGATCGCTTTACTCGACTGAATCTGCCCTTCTATTCACGGCTGAATCCCTAAAAGCTGCCCTTGACCAGGGAAAACGCGCTGTGTTGGTCCTTTTGGACCTATCGGCGGCTTTCGACACGGTCTCACATGACATCCTCCTAGAGCGTCTCGAATCCTATGGCATTTCCCATCTTGCACTGGCCTGGTTAAGGTCTTTCCTCCAAAACCGAAGGCAAGTCATTACCCTTGGGCAATATCAATCAGCAGAAAAACCTCTGCTCTCCGGGGTCCCACAAGGTTCCATCCTCAGCCCAGTTCTTTTCAATGCATATATGGCCCCGCTAATCAGGTTAATTTCATCCTTTAACATCGAGACCATATCATATGCTGACGACACCCAGCTGGTATTGGTCCTAGACAAAAATTCTACACTGGCTGAGGAAAACCTCGGCCACTGCCTTACAACTGTCTTCCACTGGATGAAGAGAAACCACCTGAGATGCTAGTCTGAAAACACAGAAATTATGCCATTAGGGAAGGTTAACAACTTCTGCCCCAGTCAATGGTGGCCAGCTGATAAACCCTCTCCCCCCCAACACTAACTTCTGCCAAAAACATGGGGGTCAGATTCGATTCTGCGTTCTTTTTCCATCAACAGGCCCTATCTGTAGCTGGCACCTGCTTTCACCTAATCAAATCACTAAAAAAAGTTTTTTGATCTACTTCCTTTTTCGACAAGGCAGACGGTTGCTACAGCCTTGATCACTTCTAGACTGGATTATGGCAACAGCCTTTATGCAGGAACTAATAAATCAGTCCTTCATAAACTTCAGATGGTTCAACACGCTGCAGCAAGATTAGTATTCAAATGGCCCAGGAAATCCTCTGCATCAGGCGCCCTTAAAACACTACAATGGCTTCCTGTCCACAAAAGAATATTGTTCAAACTTTCAATAATCACTTTTAGAAGCTTTCATTCCTCTGGCCCCCAGTATATTCGATCCAGGTTTACCCACTATGTACCTTGTCGCACGCTTAGATCTTCTAACTCAAATCTCTTAAAACCCCCAACCTTCAAATGGGTTTCCAAAGGAGGCAAATCCATTGCAGTGTTGAGCACAAAGGCTTGAAACCAACTCCCTTGTAACCTCCGCCTCATCCAGTCAGAAACCCTTTTTAGGAAGTCCCTAAAAACCTGGATTTTCACCTCTTCGGATACCCGATGCAGAGCCTTGATCCAACTCTTTCAATCCTGTTTCTCAGTAGCTGTTGCACCATACCTGCAACTCAATCATCTATAGCGCCATGATGCTCCTCGGAGAGATAGCTGCGCTCTATAAATACCACCTAACATATCTTGATAGGAGAAATCCACTTCACTAACAATCACTGGGGCTGTGAATTAGATGCCTAAGAGATGAAAGTGAAACTGTAAGCAGCAAGGCTGCTGGCAATGGCACATGCCAAGGTAATAAACAGAGTAATAAATATTGTCACAGGCTAGGCTCTTTATTAAGATAACAAAGCCGTCAAAAAATGGCTAAAGCATTGTCGACCAGAATGGTGCTATCAACGTGATGAAAATTCTAAGAAAGCTAGTTAGTTGATCAGGGATATGTCATCAAAAGGGCATCTAATCTGATCCCTTGAAGCAGAGTCTACATTTGAAGATTTCTTTAGTTGCAGTTTACTTGTGGTGATGATCACCGCCATTTTTGTGTGTCTGACTTCCTTAACTCACCTCCTTCCTCATAGTGTACATCTGGAGGATGGACTGCTATTTAAAGCAAATGGACTAACTAATGCTAAATCATTTTGGCATCTGAGGGCTACAGAGCAGGGGAACCAACTGAAACATCCCTTGTATTTACCTCAGAAACTTCTTTAGAGGCAAGCAGACTGTCCTCAGCTCCTTAAGGTTTGTGTGTAAAGGTGCTTCTTTTGAAGACCCGCTACCTGGTATTCACAGGTGAGCCACATGATCTTGCTCAATAAAGTGTTTGCCACCATGGAGATTTAATCTGGTGGCTTATATTACATCCAATAAATCTGGTAATTTATGTCATGTTCGACAAGTGTTCCTCAGCTGTACAAATATGCAATGTAAATGTATGAATAATTGCACAAATGCTTGAGATAAACATAAGCAACATGTTCCCACGTTCACAGCCAGTCACATTCAACCGCATCTAGGTTTGCACTATATGAAATACAGAACATGCTCTTCTGCAGTGGTACCCCTTTCAGCATGCCTTTGTTTTGACAACTCTATAGAAAGACTGAAAATGGAACACGTTTCTTCAAAAGATACATGAATACATTTTAATCACGCCCAGCATCTTACCCCTAGCTACACCTTGATTCCTTCTTCACCTCGCCTCTACCTTCTGTCTCCTCCCACCAGACACAACCTTTCTCACTGGTACAACATTGGTCTTTGAAGGAGTGTTAAAAACAGGAAACCGTTATGTTTCAATAAAAACAAAGAACAATGGCTTGAGCGGTTTAGATGGAGCTTGTGTTGTAAGGTGTCAAAGATAGCAGATCCTGCCTAGAGTTGAGAATGAACTATTGAATTTGGTAATTTCTATGATTAAGTCCTCATCTACGTTAGTGATGTAGTCTATCAGTGACTTTATAGATTTACAGACACCCCACGATTACTCAAAAGTGGTGAAAACTCATTAAATTAGGTGTTGTCTCGCAATCGTATACAAAGAAGTAACCCGCGACAGTAAACGATGCCAAGATTAAAAGAATAATTTGGACTTCTCAACGTCTGCTTCTATGGTGATGCCTAAAACAGGAATAACAGCAGTTTTTTCAAACTTATTTGAAAGGTTGAAGTGGAGGGAGGAGAGTTCATTGTCCCATAGCACACAGATGGCATAAAGCAGTCTTTAACAAGGCTGTGACCCACACTTTCAAGTCTTCCCTTCACCCAAATAGTTCCACAGTCGCAGATGGCCTTTTGGGATATTTTCTGGAAAATTTAGTTCAGGAACACTACAGAAGACACCATATACAGACATGTTGGTTCCTCAGATTTTTTCCTTTCCACAGGTGGTGTAGCAATTCAAGAAAAAGTGAAGGCATACTAGCGGTCATAAGTGAGCCAAATGAAAAGTCAACAGAAAAAATAACCCAGCCATACATTTTGAAAACAGGAGCACCAAAGGATGTTGACTGGTGCTAAAAACTGTTTTACACAATTCTATTCTCCCAAAGCAGAAAAATGAATTGTCTGCCCAAGGCAACAGAGCAACAACTGGAATGCCTTACACTTATTTTTCTCTCTGTGAGGCTGTTCTGACAATTCATGCCATTTAATATTTTTTAGAAAATAAAATTAAAAGCATACAGTTTAACTTTTAAAAATATACATTATCAATGTATAAACTAGAATAATAAAATAAAGAAAAACAATTTATCATGAAAAGGGCATTTCAATTCTGTTGCAAACACCACAAAGTGGGACCATTCACTGTTTATGCATATTAATCAAGATCTGACAATGTAAGTCGCCTCTTTGCCCCTCCAGGAATCTCTTGATAACTGGAGTTTGAAAGAAACTTCTATTACTTCTCCCAAGTATGCCACAAATAGCTGCCAGGCGTACCCTGAGTGAGGCGTACGATAACCCCTGTTGAGTGGATAAGCAAGGTATTTTAGCACTGCTGCATTGTGTGCCCAGTCAAGATCGGGTGTTATTGTGGCGTGCCACTGTTTATATGCCTTCTGTCATTTTGCAGTGTAGCATCACCTTGTGGAAGGTCTTCAAGCTTCCCGTAACACCTCAATGGTCCTTTCTGGTAAGAGTAGGTGTCCAAATTCTAATTCTTCAGAAGCCATGCTGCCAGGCCGAGTGTGTGCAGTTGTGGGTGGAGCAACTTTCCCCCCCTGAATTGTTAATAAGTCTTGTAGCTTTGGCAGTGTTATCCTCCTGCCCTGGGCTAGCTCTACTAGATCTGAGTACCAGGTATGTGTTGCCCACTGTTGGCAGATTAGGATTAATGTCATTTTTGTTTGTTTGTATATCTCGGTTACTAGCGATAGCAGAGAAATTTGGGGGAAAGAGTTTGCAAATGTTACTGACAGATCAATTGACTGAGCATTCACCTGCGCTTGTTTTTTTTTGCATTTTGTAAACTGTTTTTATTAATACAAGAGCAGGTGCAGTGCATATCAGAAACCACTTGGATAGATGCATGACATTGCAATAATACATAGATATTGAAATAAAACCAAATTGACATAGGCGGGGTTACAGCCGGTTAGGCCTTCTCGGGGCCATCATCCGTGTTGGTCATAGTCTCAATCTGATGGACTGTTGAAAAATACAGAATAAAAGTAAGATAATAAGAGGGGGAGGGAAGCTCCTCCAACTCCTCTCTTTCCCCAGGTCCCGTCATGTTATGCTGGGTGTAGCTTCCTCATCTCCCACCTCTAGTCTGCCATGTTTTAGCCAAGGGGTCCAAATTTTACAGACCTTTTGGGGGCAGCCTCTAACCCGGTACGTCACCTTCTCTGCCACCATGTAGAGGTCCATGTGTGCCTTCCATTCGGATGGGCTATGTCCCTTTTGGCCAATATCAGCCCTAGATTGCATAATAGGAGCTTGCTACGTGGTAAGTCAATCTCAGTGGGAACGCCCAGCAGGACATACTTGGGCTCCCACACTAGTTGTGCTCCCATCACACTGTTTAATTCCCCCAGTATCTGATTCCAGTATATTTGGATGTGGCTACAGTCCCAGAGCGTATGAATGTATGTACCCTGTATCACCTGCGCTTGTTGGTTTGGGAAGCTGGCTGCGAAGTTTCGTCATTTTGGCATTGGAGATCTATTGGTGGTGTTCCCAACTTCTTGAATATCCTGTCCACCACCTCTTGCTTTAGTTCCCACTCGTCTGAGATGCTTGCCTGTCTGCCTCTGGTCTGCACTCCTGGTAAGTGTATTGTGACCGTGATTCAGGGCCTCTGAATGACTATGTCCATACCGCCTGAGCTAGGGTGAACAGTTTTGTGGAGCCCTGTCCCCAACCTGTTTGTTGATGAAGAACATGGTTGTTGTGAGCCTGCCTGCACCAACATGGGTTTTCCCATGATCTGTGTCTGAAAGGACTTCAGTGACAGAAAAAATGTCTCTAGTTCCAGCATGTTTATGTGCTCCGCCATTTCAAGAGAGCTCCATACGCCACCTGATCCTTAGCCCATTCATGTGAGCTCCCCAGCCTGAGTGTGAGGCATCCGTTGTGATCGTGACTCAGGGAGTTGATTTTGAAAGAGTCTGCCCATCGTGATGTTTGATATGCTCCACCACTATAGTTTCTTGTGCATTTTTTCTGCTACAACCATTAGATCGTCTCACCTCTCCGTGGCCTGTAGCCACTGTCTCAAGTAACTCCTGTAGTGGTCTCATGTGCAATCATGCGTTGCGGATAAGGGGAATACAAGAGGCCACCATGCCCAACAGTTTCAGCACTGTACTCGCTGTCAGTTTGCTCCTTCTGGTAAAGGTGAATCTGGTCTGATAGTGTACTGATTCTCTTCTGAATGAGAAATGATTTGCTTGAATTTAGTCGTGCTCACAGAAAGGTCTTTCCTTTCTGTGGGGTTGGTGCTGACTTTATTTTATTTAATGGTGAACCCTAGGTTATAGAGAGTCTGGATTATGATTCTTCTGCTCGCCTGGAATCTCTTGAATGATCCCTCTTTGACTAACCGGTCACCCAGATAGGGGTACACGTGTATTCCTCTTCTCTATAGATTTGTCGCTAGGCATTTTGTGAATACCCGTGGTGCAGATTTTATGCCGAAGGCTACAGCCTTAGACTGGTAGAGCACTTTATCTGCTACGAGTCTCAGGAGTCTTTTGTGTTTGCCGTTCGTGGGACTGTGTAGGTATGTGTCCTTACAATCTATGGTTGCCATATAGTTTCTTTTCCATAGACGTGGTATGACCTCTTGAAGAGTTTTTTGATTCTTGAAGTATCTATTCAAGGTCCTGATGTCCAAGGTAGATCTTGAGTTTTGTCTGGTTTTGGTACCAGAAGTAGACCGTACACTCCGCCCTCTCTCCTTTGATGAAATCCTCTCTATTGCTTGTTTTTGCAATAGGTCCTCGACCACCTCCTTGAGGAGGCTTTGTTCTATGGAGTTGACTGGCCTTGGTTTGATGTTTGGATGTTAAGGAAATCTCCGAACCTTTCCCAGATTGCTGTTAGATGTGGGAAGATCCCTGTGCGGAGTTTGTTATTGGAGTGACCTGCCCCTCTTGGGGCCGATGCTCTGCCTCTTGATCTCCATCGAAACAACTTCCTTTGCATGCTGGTGCATGGGCATTAAGGTGAGGTGCCTTGCAGAGGGAATTGGGGAGTGTAGGAAGGGTGTCTGGCTTTTGTCTTGGCTCCCACTCTGCTGGTTAGTCTTCTCCTTGGTGCAGAGGTTCTCCTGAAAGTTCTGAACTGTAGTGATCCCATTGCCTTTGCAGTCTTATTGTTTATTTTCATGCTCTGCAGGGCTTCATCTAATGAGGTTTCAAAAAGTGTCCCCCCCCCCAGTGAAGGGCATATTGATGACGGCTGCCTGCACCTTAGGTTTAAACCCTGACACCTTCAACCATGCATGCCTTCACAGGGCAATATCTGTTTCTAACAGCCTGCTGCATCATAGTTAACTTCAAGCAAGCATTGGTGATATTCCTGCCCTCCTTGATGAGGCACCTTGCCCTTTTGTACTGATCTGATAGACTGGCGACCTTGTTTATTGGTGAGTTGGCTATGAACCACTGCGTTGCTGCCAAGTACTCAATCTTTTTTACTACCATCTCCAAGTGCTTGCTTTCCCTATCGGGTGGAGTTCCTATGGATGCTAGGACGTTGGCACTGTTCCGAGCTGTGATGACTATGACCGAGTCTGCCTTAACAGTACCCTTGATGTACTGGGATGACTGCTTATATTTCTTTTCGACCCTGGGGACCACAACTTTGGTCACTGGTAGTTATCCAAATGGTTCTCGCCGTTTGTCAAAAATGCAAAGCAAAATGTCAGAGAACCTCTTATTCAGAGCTAAAGTGTCTGATCGTCAGGACTTTCTCCCTCCCACACAGGCCGGTTTCAAGGACTTGCCATCAGTGGCATTTGTTAAGACCTGTGAGGCTCTTTTTTCCCCACGGTGTTACATGCCACTTGTGTCCCCTGTGGGTAGGCCTTTTAGGTGTCTGAGAATTTCCCTGTGCTAGTTTGGTATCCTCCAGGCCTCCTTGATGCTGGAGAGTTGCTCTGTGGGTCTGCCTTCTACAATGGCACCATGGCCTCAGATTCTACCTTGATTTTAGTGCCTTGAGCTGAAAATCTGTGCAGGCTCTGCAGTAGTCTGATCAACGGTCTCTCGGCAGGCAGAGGTTGCAGACTAGGACACGGTCTTTTTGTATGAATTTGTGGTGGAACTTCAGGCAAGAAAAGAAAGGGGTATGCTCCATACCAACTTCACAGTCTGCGACCCACGTGGTCATTGCCCATGTGCGTTCTGGTGAAGAACACCTGGTGTCTTCTCTCAGCATACGCTGGTAGTGTGTTTATTCTCCTCTCTCTTTTCGGGGCCCTATTGGACAAAAAATCCTCTTTTTTTATTCCTCGACAGCGAGCTCCCGTCCGTGCATCCAGACCCAAGGGCGGTAAAAAAAATCTGAAGATGGCTACAACGTACATTGGATTCTGGGAGGTCCGACGTCATGAAGGTGGAACCTACAGTCAAATTGTCGAAGTAAATGCAAAAAAAACAAAGAAAAGAGAATTGCAGATCCAACTACTAGATGGCAAAATAATGCACATTATGACAGAAAAGATTCATGCTGCAAAACAAAGTTTGACGTTCTGCCACATCATCAAGTAATTTCACCTGCATATGCAACTTCCATAAACATGGTCCCAAAAGCTTGAAGTAGGCCACTCTGATGTTGAGGGTGGCCAGTACTTGTGGAAAAAGAGGTCTACAGTCTACATGGCAGTTGATGTTTCTCCTTCCTCAAGCTTACAAAACTATTGACACTTGTCACAGTATACTGTCTGCAGATTCAGATACTACATCTGATGTATACAATCTCATGTGTTACAAATTATAAATGTCAGGTTGCCAAGGAGGCGTACATCACTATTCCAAGACACCACTGAATACGCACTAGAGGCAGTGAGTATATTAAAAGAATCTGCGCAGGGTGCATTTCTGTTTTTAGACCTAACAAATGAGTGGCAGATTTAAAAAAACATCGAAACATATTGACACTTGTTACGAGGTCTACAATTGCATCACTTTTAGATTTAATAGGTCCTATTATGCTAGCAAAAATGATTTTGTGCAGCCAGGCTTTTTTCTATACATTTCACTTAAGACACTTTGTGTCAACTAATCCAAATATATTTAGGGACATGTTGGTTAACTGTAATAGCTCTGAGGCGGCACACCACCCTTCTTCAGAAAAAGCAGGGTAAGCAGATGGAGTGAGAGCTAAAGGCAGTTTCCTCCTCTAGCTAAGGTCCTTTCACGGCTAGTGTAATCTATAGTGGGTAAATAGTCTTTTGTGGTTTTCCTCCCGATTTACTAGGTGTAGGCTAGGCTCGGCTCACATTTGGAGGACCTTTTTGTTACTGTAAGCTTCTGATTGAAGTTATACCCTAATAATAATCCTCTTTATACAACCTAAAGACTTTTTGACCTAGACGTCCAAGAACTTGGTCCATACACTGGTACAAATGGCCACATGACCAGATAGCAATAGTAAGATCTACCTTTTTCCAAGCTCTCCGGAGGCAACAAACAGTCCTATGGATATGTGTGAGCACCTACATGACTGTAACCCAAAATACACTGCACTGACTACACCAGAACCCAGTCCTAGAGGATGCCAGCTCTAGCATATACACTTTGCAGCTAAAAGACTGCAAATCTGGCATAAATAGCCAAAAACAGCACAACGTCCTCACTTGGAGGCTGCAAACCCATACCTAGCTCAGTGTAATATCATATACGATGTGCATACTAAGGACTACGCAGTCTAATTAAATGACTAGCAAAGATAGCAAGAAACTTTCTCAGAAGAATGTTTACTTATCATGCAGGTCAGTGTTTACTCTTGGAAGGCTGCCAGCCTAGAATTCATAGTACTACCAGACCAAGGAGCTGAGAACATAGCATTCAAAACACTACCAAGCCCCAGTGTTAACTACCAGAGTCAGGCATCCCAAACATGTACAGCACTGGCTAGTCCAGTGTGTCAGTCCTTGTGGCCTGCAGGCATGAAAATATCAACCCAGTCTCTGCTCCAAAGGACTCCATATAAAATGTACGCCACTAGCAGTCCAGCCTAGGTGGGGCAAAGATTAACCACCCACAGTCACGCTCCAATTAAAATATATATATCAACATGCATAAAGCCCACCAACATAGCACGCTCTCCGAAAATCCATCTTACCTGGTATGCAAAGGCTTGCGGTGAGTTATCAATGATTATTGTTTTTGAAAGATCTCTTCCAAGAATATTTAAATCTTTGATGTAGTTTCCTTGTACACAAACACAATGCTCACGGAATAATCTGTGCCTAGCATGAAAAAAAGGTTACGTTTATCAATTAGGCAAACTAAGATGGCAATCACAGTCTGCAACAGAAGGAAAATCCAATCACAATAACCTGTGGCACATTGTGCAAAGAGTAACGCACCATACTTGACCTGTGGCTCAAGTAGGCATCAGGAACAGGGAAACATCAGGTTCAAGCAGTGACTCTGTGGGTTACTAGTGCACTGCAGTCCCATGGTTGACTCAATTATTCAGCGAGCACCAGGTCACAGCAGGACCACAGGCTTGGGTGGCACCACGAACGGTGCAGCATCAGGGTTCACTCTTGGCTAAATGGGCAATCGACATTACAAAACAAGGTTTGAACCTTGAACTGGACATCAGCAGTAGTGCAGAACCAAGACTGTATGGTGGTGGTCAACAGAATAAATGAAAGATCAGGAACAAACAGTCTCATTAGGAAGAGGGCAGTGCAACTCTAGGGAAAATGTTGCTTATTGGGTAGAGGGGGTAGTGCAACATGTGCAGCACACTATATTGCTGGGTAGACACCAGTAACATTTCTGCATAAGGGTTACTCATTGGTGCATAGAAAAACCAGAAAAATACAGCATCAGTGATAAGGAACTTATATTTATCCTTACAGCACAGACACTTTATATGAATTAAAATACTTAGTAAAATATTACCTGATATTACTTACAGGTAATGCTTGACCAATAAAATGAATATCCTGATCATATTTATAACAGAACAGTTAGTTTCCCCATGTTGCGAGAAAGGTGGATGATATACTTCACTAGCCTTCTAAGAGAACAAAGACAACTGGGCTAGTGTAAGGCAATGGGGTGCTCACTGGCTGATGAACTTAAAGAGTGTCAATTTAGCAAACAGCTTCTAGATTACTAAAAAATAATAACCATATTTGTAAAATGTATGTCATCTTTAAAGGTGTCTTTATTAAGGCTGCTGTAATGGGGAAAAAAGGTACTTACCCTGCAACTACTCCTCTCCAGTGTATGCAAGTTTCAAATATTCAAATGCTTTGAATTTCTTTTCTTCAGACAAAGTCGCTGGTACATTATCATAGCAGTGTTAAAATAAACATTCTTTTGTGTAACAGTGTATGTATATATATGTATATGTATATATGTATATATGTATATATATATATGTATATATATGTATATGTATATATATGTATATGTGTATATATATGTATATGTATATGTGTGTGTATGTGTATATATATGTGTATGTATATGTATATGTATATGTGTATGTGTATGTGTATGTGTATGTGTATGTGTATGTGTATGTGTATGTGTATGTGTATGTATATATATATATATATATATATATATATATATATATATATATATATATATATATATATTCCACACGAAAACCGCCCAGAATTCGCTGCTCTCAGTGGTGCGGGTGCAGAGCTCGCGGAGGCGGTCCGCGACAATACTTTTAACCAACACCGTCTCCACACGTGAAAACAGAAGGCTGCGCACTCGGGCTCAATATGCTTGAAGTTAATTTATTCCAGCTCGCTTCGGGAATCAGGAAGCTAACACACGCGTTCCGGCCACCTGGCCTTCGTCAGTGTTAAACCATGAAAACATCACCTTTAAATAACAAACAATTTCATTCGTCAAGGTGCTACTTTGAAGAAACAAACAAAGGACTTACAAAACGATCGCTGATACATATTTACACGGCGGCCATTTTAGCCTGGCTTATATACTAGCCTACTGTTGTTCAAGTAATCTTATTTGCCAAAGCATTTAAAACACCAAGCTTGAAGCAACGATGTTGTGAATGGATCTTCACATGTTAATCACATTTATGGCTGTATATGTCCTCATTGGCCCACATATATATATATATATATATATATATATATATACACACAGTTTCACAAAAGAATGTTGTTATAAATAACTGAAAAGCGCAAGTGTGCCTAAATATATACTGCTTAACAGAGGTGCTTACCTATAATTAGTTCAATTCAGGGGAATCTCCAATGAAATCAGCATTCAGCACTGAATTGTCCCACCCGCATGTGTATTCTGAAGTACTTTATACAAAACATTTTTTAAACAAGCATTTGCAATGCAATCGGTCTCGCCTTTGGGACCTTATATTTATTTAGCTATGCAGCATATTAGCCTGGATGCTGAAACATATACTGTTCCTTAACATGGAGGGAAAGTAAGCACCAAACTGCGTGACACGCCAGGTATGGGAGCACATGAAGAGGAATTTTGCCTTCAGCAGGAAATGGTATAGCCCAAGCTCTGTTTTTAATATAAAATCAGGACCTTCGGTCATATCACTGAAAATACAAGATTTGAAAAAATTGTCAACGGGTGCTCGTGGAACACCATTTCTATGGACTGGAATCTAGAGAATGCTAAAGTGATTCTGGTATTTTAATGACCTCTGCTGGTCGTTTTCTATCAAGAAATTTAAATAGAGGCAGTTGCCAGAAAAATAAAAAAAAGTCCCTCAGCAGAAAGCAATTCTGGCATTTTACTGACCGCTACTGGTCGTTTTCTATCAAGACAGTTAAATCGAGGCAGTTGAACAAGCAGAAAGCAATTATGGTATTTTACTGACCTCTACTGGTCATTTTCTATCAAGACCGTTAAATAGAGGCAGTTGAGCAGGAAAAAAAAGTCCCTAAGCGGAAGCAGACAAGTCCTAGGGCTGATCTCCAGAGCCCACAAAGTACATACACATAAGTATATACTAAAGTATATACAAGAGGTCTCGAATGCTCGACCTAAAAAGACTTTTCTTTAGAAAAGCCTGTTCACACAAAAAAAAAAAAAATTGACAGCCTGGTGATGGCTACATTGGCCAATTTGTTTACTTTCTTTAAAAAGGAATTAAGAAATGTAAAAAGAAAGCAATCTAAAACAGACTTTAAGTAGGGAAACCGAAAAGCACGACAATTTAGCTAAATAGGATGCAGCCTAGAAAGGAAGGGAAACGGACAGTATTAATTTCCTCTACCAGTATCTCATCACACTTTGCTAGTGGCAGTTGCTTTCGTTTTTTGAGGGGAAGCTCCGGATCCTTGCCTATATGCACTCAGTTTGTTCCGTCACTGGAGAATGAGGAGAGTTGCTAATGATTTCAGTGGAGATTCCCCTGAACGAGAACTAGGATTACAGGGAAGCAACATCCTTCTCGTTCAATGGATCTCTTCTAATAATCAGAAGTACTGAACAGAACAGCAGGCACATCCTTATAGGAGGTGGAAAAGAAAATCGGCTGACTTACCCAAAAAGATTTCTCAAAGGCGCTTGCCCAGTCTGGGCACTTGCCATGGAATTAAGAGTCGGAATTAAGAGTCAAGACACTAGTTTTTAGTGAATACATGGACTCACCACTATGTAGCTGCCTTACAAATCTCCCCTATGGGAATGTACTTCAAACAGGCGGTAGTCGCAGCATTCTCTCTAGTAGAATATGCTTTGGGATTACCCATTAAAAATGTTTACGCTATTTGGCAACAGTACTATGCAAGAGACAATCTGGATATGGACTATTTGAGCTAGCTAAATCTTAAGGAATATGAGTTTTCAAAATAAAGAGATTTACAAATGTCTTTGCCCTTATCATGAAACTTTGATAGCACTTCTCACATATAGAGTGTGTACTCATCTTTCAGTAGGATGTAGAGAACAAGACAGTCGGACACAAACAAACTAATTTGGGAAGCAAATTTGGATAAGTCTTTATCACCACTTTGTTATTATGGAACACTCTGAACGGTTCATGGGAACAGATCTTAAATCTTGCTTACTCTGCTTGTAAATGTGCTTGCAACTAAAAAAGCAGTTTTCCATGTAGTATGCTGCGAAGAAGCCTTATGTACAAGTTAAAATGGGGGACCTTTACATTAAGTTCCCAAGGAGAAAAGGCCTACTAACTGGAGAGAAAAAAACTTTAATGGCCCCCTAATAAATCATTATGAACAGCGACCTTGAAGAACAAGTTTAAAAAAAGTTGAAAATTAAGGAAAGCTAAAAGGTATAAATAAGTAACAGTGGCCCTGCTAAGAATCATATCCACCAGGCAGTATATTCCCAAAAGATATATGACGCTAGACAATAAGTAGTAATAATAGATCATTAAAATATGTTTTTATGCTTATGGAGACAGTTTGTTCTTCATAGTGTATGCCGACACAGCTGAATATCGGTGCATATTTCGAGTGAGGTAGTTTGATAAGAAGGGAAAGATCTGTCCATTCTTTGAATAGGGTGATTGCACTTGTTTCTATTGGATAAGACAGATCAATTCAACAGAGGTGTTTGAGATAGAGATTAGTTTAGGTTTGTGATGTAATCTTAAGGTTACTGGAAGGTATCAACATCTTAAACATGAAGCAGGTGAAGTTTAAGACATTGTTTTTTATTTTATGAGCGATATAGTCATTTGTCTGTGCACAGGGTGACCCTTGAAAGATTTTACAAAATATTCGCTAATGTGCCCTACCTCTGACACCGCAAGATTTGCTTCTTCTACTTTTGTAGTAGAATTGACTGAAAATTGAACTTATGCCGATGGCTGAATGAAACCTAGTTCCTTAAATAAATATTTAGTGCGCTCTTATTAATTAACTTTAAAACTGTAAGATTACACAAAGTGAGCCCAGAACCCCGAAAAGTTAAATTAAACTGTCTCTCCCTTGTTGAAAAATTCTCTAGCTTTTGGAATACTTTATTCTGTTATTTAATGATTTTCTTTATTTCCTCTGATTATAAAAATGGGTGTAAACAATTTAGGTTATAATTGGCTCAAAATCTTTGTAAAAAATATTTTTCTCTAATAAAAAAAGATCAATTTAGTACACGTTTTAGAACAAAAATGTTTTTTCACATAGAAATTAGTTGGCCATTGTGATAATGAAAGAAAAGAAGTCTAATAAAATTGTCAGAGGGGCGTGGCCAAGATGGCGCCGAGGCTGGACGAGCCTTGACGAACGAGTTACTTACCTTCGGTAACGATGTATCTGGTAGAGACACAGTCTAGCCGCAGATTCCTGAACTTAGCATATCCCCAGGCGTCAGACTGGATCCGGAGAATGTTTTGCAGCAGCACCTCTGCGCGCCGGGGGGCGGCGCCACATGGCTCCGCCCTGACGTCGTCCACAGATATGACGTCAGTGGAGCCATACAAGTCCCTCCCGGCGCGCTGACGTCAGTTTTCTTCGGAGAAACTTTTCTGCGCCACAACGCGGAGCCACCACCAAAAACAGAGAGTATGGTAACAGTGTGCGAAAAAAGATGAAAAATCAGTGAAACAAAAAACAAAAATTGACAGTGACAAGCACTGTATACTGAAAGCAATTGAAGGGAAAAAACAGAGCACCGCTCTGAAAGAGCAGAGCACCGCTCTGAGAAACAGCCCCGCAAAAGCGAAGACTATGCCCTCCCCCGAGGCAAAACGACATGAAAAGAATGTCAAGGCAGACGACAGGAAGCCTGCAATAGCAAGATCTACCCGTGAAGGGCAACAAGACCGGAACCACATAAGTAATGACGATCTACCAAAGGTTGGCAACACCAGGAATGCCGTATCCCCTGTAAGAGATCTATGGACTGAGGCACAGTCAAATAGACCCCAAACCAATTGACTGTAGTAGAGTCAAGAAACAAAAGACCCCAGAGCAATGGAGAAGGTGGGAGGGAGGGAAGAAGAACATTAGCAGGCACCACACTGGAAGAACCAGGGTGTAGGGATGTAGAAGGACACATGAACCCGCCGCCCAATCACGAGAATGGGTGGAGAAGAACAAGTAAAACAGAATGAATCGTCCTACCGAGGAGGGAGGTGAAAAATGCCACCCCGTAGGAAGATAAAAGCCACCCGGAAGGAGGCGAGTGCATAACACCCAACCTGTAAAGGTCCTCGCAGAGCGGGGAGGATGGACAGGCGTTAAGGAATCTGCGGCTAGACTGTCTCTACCAGATACATCGTTACCGAAGGTAAGTGACTCATTCATCTGATAGAGACATCTAGCCGCAGATTCCTTAACTTAAAATAGATACCAAAGCCATACCCCATAGGAGGCGGGTCTGCTTCTGAACCCCACCAAGGTCCCAAGAGAACCCAATCGTCAACAAGTTGACTAAACACAGTGGGGGCAGCAATGCCAGCGTGGCCAACACCAGACCAGTAAGCTCCGTAAGGAGCGAAAACAATGGGAGGCAAAGGCATCACAAGCCGCCCAGGGACGGCATGAAAGCCCTCTCGTTTGTACAAGGTTTGAAAGGGAGCACAGAACCAGAATGTCAGTGCGGAATGTGAGAGTCCATAACTTCCGCAAAAGGTGAACTGATCATAGGAGCCAATGGATCCGCAGGATCCGATGGATCGGCAAGAGACAAAGACCCAGAGAGAGTACAAGACAGTATGACCTAGTCAGAGCATACAGGTCGAGCATGCACAACAGTGGAAGAAGCACTGTTGAAAGCGTACCAGCTAGGAAACTTTGGACAGCAGTGGTAGGATGCTGACCATGCCCAGGAAGAGCATGTGCTACCAGAGACAAGACCTGCCATTGCGCAATCACCCCTTCACAAAATGACATGTGAGAGGGCGGACGTCAGCAAGCAGAATGACATGTAACCATGACTACAAAAAGAGACATGCATGCGGGGGACAGAAGTACACATGGGAATGTACCGCTAGAACCACGCCACGTAAAAGGAAATGCACAATGGAACGCAGTGAGAACAGCCCAGATGCGAAAGATGCATCACCAGGTGGGCAACCGACGAAAGGGAGCCGGCAAGCTGGACACACAGAAGGCTTGCTCCCATGAGAAGGCCAAGAGCAACACCACGGACACCGCAGCAAGGAAACCCTAGTATGCGTGCCCAAGAGCGCACCAAAGGTACCAACAGCTATGTTGCAGCAGAACCGGACAGAGCAATGTCCAGACCCGTAAGCGACAACGGCCACCCAGCAGGGAGGAGCCACAGTCCCCTGCTAGACAGACTGGGAGACTGAGCAGTACTCGAAAGAGTCAGTACTAAACGGACAGAGTAACAGGAAATTGTAAAGAGATGTACATACAAGACCACACAAGACAGTGAGTGTCCTGAAGAGAACACTTCCACAGAGAGCAGCAGTAGCAGCCCGAAGTAGAAGTGTGACAAACTCCTGCGCGGAAGCAGCAGGGGAAGAGGAAACTCCTGCGTTGGAAGTGCCCATGGAGTAGGGCACAAGGCAATGTACAGTATTGGCGTACGTGGCGAGGATGCCACCGTCTACAGACAAAGTCCAGACAGGACTGAACTACAAAAAAGTACTACTTATCCCGGAGAGAGGAAAGTAGAAACCAGTCATCGCAGGAGCGTAAGAAAAGCGTAAGCCCCCCCGTGGCAGTGAACATACTAGGGAGCATCCACCTGACGCGCATAGAACACAGAAGAACCGTGCCGCGTCAGCCCTGCGTGCCTGGGAGCCACGCCACAAGGCTCTGCCTTGAGGTCGCCCATGGCCAGGACGAACTGTGCCGGAACGGAACAGGACAAGATGGTCCAAGGGACAGTGGCTGACGATAAGGGCAGCCAACATAGACAAGGAGGGCGAAGCTGAAATGACACTCCTGGAAGAGGCAGGCGAGGCAGAAACCTCAAGAAAGTGAGCATCTACAGATACAGGGGAGTGCTACGGACCAACCGCAGACCCCAACGGATAGGCTATAGCCTTTGAAGAAGACTCCACAGGAGCCTACCAAGCCTTCTGTGTAAGGAAGGCAGCTAGACAATAGCCAACGAATAAGGCAGCTAGACAATGGCCAACGAATACCCCACATAGGGTAAGCCTCAACCCCAGCTAAGGGCACCTCTTGAGCACGAACTCATAGTCAGAGGAGTCAAAAGAAAGCAGAATCAGCTGACCAGCTGCACTAAATAGAAGCAAAAACGGCAGGAAGCCGTACAGGCCGTCTGGGTATTACGTCATGAACCCAGGGCCCAGAACAAGCAGAGACAACACTGCACCCGAAAATAAAAGTCCACAAAAGGACTAGAAAACACTAAGTCATGGGAGCCCAGACATGAGGCGGTTGACTGCCGAGTCCGCATGACTGTCAAAAAGGGTCACGCCATCAAATGGCAAATCCCGAAGACTCTCCCGAACATTGTCAGGGAAACCACCATCGCACAGCCAGGCATGGCGACGCAGAGCAACAGACCTGGCCATCGCCCGACCCACAGAGTCAGTGGTGTCCATAGCCGACCGAATGGTAAATTGTGCCATTTCTCGGCCATCATGAAGGAGACGATCCAGGTCAGCACGGGGACCCTCTGGAAGAGAGGGAAGAAGACGCTCGACCGAGTCCCAAAGGGCAAAAGTAGCCCGTGCAAACACGCAAGACTTGTTCAGAGCATGGATGCCCGAACTAGTGGACGCAAACATTTGGCGGCCACATGTCTCCATCAACACAAAAGGAGCACAAGGGGGAGAGAAACAGTCAGGTCGCCCCCCACTCAAAAGGCTATCAACAGAAAAAGACCCAACTCAAAAAGAACACCAACCATTGTATTCAAGACACTGGAGGGGTCTACAAAATTTTTTCAAACACTCCCTCACAGGAACGACTCACTGTCGCTGATCCAAGTGTCTATGTGTTCTATTTATAACCAAAATGTCAATGAACCCAGGAAAGACTCCCAAACAAATACATGAAAAAATGTGAGGAAGGAGAGAAAGCACTTCACGGTCGTAACACCAAGGGGGGCTTGCTGGTTGGTACTCACTAGCACACCAACTTCTCATTGGTTGCTTTCTCCCCATAAAGAAAAGGTGTGTGTTCCATTGTGAAGTTCTCAAACAAGCAACCGATGATGGTAAGTGGGTGTGACCGTGAGGTGCTTTCTCTCCTTCCTCACATTTTTACATGTATTTGTTTGGGAGTCTTTCCTGGGTTCATTGACATTTTGGTTATAAATAGAACACATAGACACTTGGATCAGCGACTGAGTCGTTCCTGTGAGGGAGTGTTTGAAAAAATGTTCTAGACCCCTCCAGTGTCTTGAATACAATGGTTGGTGTTCATTTTGAGTCAGGTCTTTTTCTGTTGATGGCCACATGTCTCCAACCAACGAGACTCCCTAGTGGGAGGTAGCAACGGGAGAGGAAGGCTGCGAGGCGAAAGCCGCCTGGACCACCCGGCCGTGAGCCATAGGATGAAGGGACAAACAGACAGGGTCATCTGGAGCCGGGCGATGCCGACATGCGATGGCCCGATCCACAGGGTCTCCCGAGGAGGGCCGTGCCCACGTGCCAAGAAGGGTGTCAAATGACGATCCGCCAAAAGGCAGCAAGGGCTCCACCTCCACAGCATCCTGGTGGTGGAGATCCAATAATGGATCAGAAGGCAAGGAGACTGAGGGGGGTTGCAGGTGTAAAATAGCTGTAGCCCTGCGAACAGCCCTCGCAAATGCCGCGCTAGCCTCTGTAGCCATTCTAGGTGGCGATAACAAACCATCTGTAGGGGACGGTTGAAGGCTAACGCGTCCCCCAGAAAGGAGAGATGCCGCAGCCGGAGGCCGAGCAAAGGGCCACTGGCCAGCGGAGCCAGAGAGCGTCGAAACAACCCTGGGTGCTCCGGGTCCTCATCCTCTTCGAACAGAGGAACAGGGGCCGGCGCCGACAATCACCAAGGGTGACTCTGCCTAGCATCGGACCGGCGTCGACTCGCCCTCCACTGAGGCCTGCAGGGAGGAAGGATGTCGACAAGGAGTCGAGCTCCGTGCTGCAGCCGCATCCGACGTTGGCGCAGGGAGCCCCAAAGGGCTATGCGGAGACTGGGCAGAAGGGCTCGATGTCTGACTGGGATGCCCCTCCGGGCCGTGTCCCGACGTCGCAGCAGCTCCAGAACCAGAGTCGAGGCACACGGCCGGCGCCGAGGGCGAACCTGCCGGCGAGGACCGGACCAGAGTCCCTACCCCCTCTGTGGGGCACGAGGGCGCGCCAGGGAGAGGGGGTGACCCAAAGATGGAGTGAAGAGCCTTGGAATAGGCTTCCATCTGGGCCCGAGTCGCCCCAACACCAGGAAAGGGTGGGCATAAGGGGACCGACTCCTGGGCGCCCGCGCCCGGTAAGGACCGGGAGCAGCAGGTTCCGTCGTCACGTTTATGTGAGGTCGACGACCTCCGTGACTTGTGCTTGTGCTTACCTGCGGCAGGCTAACGACGTCCGCGGGAATGACTGTGACCGGACCCGAACAGGAGCCCCAAGCTCGAGATGGAGATCAGCGGCGTGAAGGCTCTGAGCGGGACATCCGGGCGGTCAACAACTTCATCCGGTGCTCCCGCAGGGACTTCGGCTTCATCTGCCGGCAGGTGTCGCTTTCCTCAGAGTCGTGGTGCTCTCCTAGGCACCACATACAGATCGCGTGCGGATCCGTCGCTGACATCTGCCGCGTACAGGTCTCACACGCCTTGAAACCCGAAGGCATCGCACACCGTTCCCGGACGCCGAAGGCGTCGAGAAGGCCTGAAACAGGCCAGAGGAACCGCTTACTCCTGGATCTGTGTTGGGACACAGAAAAGAAGGAAACTGACGGCAGCGTGCCGGGAGGGACTTATATGGCTCCACTGACGTCATGTCCGTGGACGACGTCAGGGCGGAGCCATGCAGCGCCGCCCCCCGGCGCGCAGAGGTGCTGCTGCAAAAAATTCTCCGGATCCAGTCTGACGCCTGGGGATATTCCAAGTTAAGGAATCTGCGGCTAGATGTCTCTATCAGATGACTCTCCTGCCTGCCATTGCCCTAAATACCGCTTCCCGGGCCCGGATCGGGTATCAAGCAGCAACGGAGCGATCTACAGGTAGCGATCTACAGTGCCTCCGGAATAACAGGAGGCTGCGAGACCCCAAATCAGCACGTCGGGAGGTGCCCGGTGAGAATCGCCTTTGGCGGCGGAGGAGACACGCTGTGCGGGCCGCGGCGAGCGCACCCACGCTTGGGACCTCAGAATCTGAAGGCGGAGGAGGTAGGCCGCGTATATGAACACCCGCCGCTCCGCACCCCCCCTCCACCGAGCACTCATAGCGGGGAGCACTAGCACCTGGCTAGGTGCGAGGCACCGAAAGTAACGACGAGGCGAGGGGCTGCAGGCAATCGGGCCGCCCCTGGAGCGAGGGGAGTAGTGACGCCGCAACGAGGCCCTCCCGGGACCTGGCCCCCATCTTTACTCCTTCGGCAGGTGGATCGGCCCGCACCGGGCGCCCTCACCTAGCGGCTCTGAGGAGAAGGGGCGGCAGCCGCGAGGAGGCTCGAGGGGTGCGGTCCAGCTTAATACCACACGCTGGGAGCAAGCACTGCGGCCTTGGACCATGAGGGGTCAGGGAGGTAGGCCGAGAGCGAAGATCTCCGCTGCCTCGCACCCTCCCTTCGCCGCGCGCTTACAGTGGTAAGCACAAGCACGGCATAAAGCCCCGCAAAGCAAAGTCGAGGCACTGGGCTTTGCATAGCCAAGACGCCCTTGGTGCGGGGAGAGGAGGGCGGCCTGCGGCGACTTAGTGGTGCCACGAGGAGGCTCTCTGGGGACCCGTCCCCTACCATCTCCTATTTTTCTCCCCCATCGGCGGGCGGATCGGCCCGGGCAGAGCGCCCACTACCAAACTGAGTTGAAGAGGGGGAGCGGCAGCCGGGGTGGGCCAGGGGGGGCACACGGTTAGCAGCCCAAACCCAGCCCCCAGCACCGCACGTTGGGAAACTGAGGACAAGAAGGGGCGGCGGAGAGCAAGGGACCCGGGAGTAAAGCATTTCCCCCCAGCCCCAGGGGCCCACACTCATACAACACCTGGCCCCAGCCTCAGGAGAACAAGCAAGGAGTGCCCGACCGCCTGAGATGGGGAAGGCCCCCCAGTGAAATCGTCAAGCCTAGAAGCCCACAGAGTTCTGGGACACTCGCCAGACAGCGCATCTACTAGCTACAGCTTGCCTGGGGTAGCGAGGCTGCGCCGGTGGGGGTGTATCTCCCCCTCCGCTGCCACGGACATAGACCCCTCCGGACGCCGGGGTGAAGGGAGGCACTGCGAACCAGGTGATCCTTGGCGGCCGACGAAGCTAGTCCCTGCATCATGGCGTCCGGGCGCCCTAAAAAAGGATGCACAATCAAAGAGCTGCTCTCAGGCCCAGGGGAGACCAAGCTAGAGGACACAAATTTGCAGTCGGGCGTGATGGGGTCCCAAACCGAACATTCCTCAGAAGAGCCAGTGTGACGATCATTCTTGGAGGCACTGTTCACCTCCTTACAAGACGAGCTCCACTCTTTAAAACGTGAATCCTCCCAAGAGATTAAGGAGACCCGGAGGGACGTGGACGCCCTGGGGGAGCATGTAGCGGAATTGGAGGACAGAGAAGGGGGCCGCGAAGAAGAGACGGAGACCCTCCAACAGGAGTTCATCCGGCTCCGGAAACAGCACATTGACTTGCAAGCACACCGAGGATTTAGAGAATCGTTCCCGAAGGAACAATGTGCGCATTAGGGGAGTGGCATCCAGGGTAGAGGGGGAGGACATATTTGGCTTTGTCCGAGATCTCTTCCATCTCATCTTGGGAGGCCCACCACAGTCCCCAATTCAACTGGACAGAGCACACCGGGTGAGGCCCCCCCCCCCCCAGGTAGAACACTTCTAACCCACCGGACATACTTGTCTGCGTGCACGGTTTTCAAGTCAAGGAGGAGATCCTGAGGAAAGCACGCAGCATGCACCCTGTTGCTTTTCAGGGCCACTCCCCCACCCTTTTTCAAGACCTTGCAGCTCTCATCCTGCAGAAACACCGGTTGTTGCGCACAGCGACAACACACCTTCGCAGCCATGGAATTTCCTACTCCTGGGGCCATCCCTTGCGTCTGATTTTCCGCTGGGAAGGAAAGCTCCATCAATTACGTTCACTCACAGAGGCATGTCGAGTACTGGGAATAGACCCCCTGGAGGAGCAGCAAGCGGGGGGGGGGGATCACCACCCCCCTCCCAAAGAGTGAGGAAAAGAGGCTGGCAGAGAGCAGGTCGACGTCGTGCTCCAACTAAATCGGACCCAGAGGAGATCGCCAAGGGCCAGCAGGCCGCTCTGGAAGCAGTTCCTTCAACGTTGGCTAAAATTGTTGAACCCTGATCATGGACCCAGCTCTTGCATAAGCTACAGACAGGGGAAGGGCGGCGGGTGGGGGGGAGTCGTACCACTGGCCATCTTGATACCCCCATTGAATTCACCATGTGGATTCGCCGGGCCACAGGACTATACGCAAGATAGAACTTTCACTTCTTATTGATGTTGTTTATTAGTTTTGGGAGGGAATTGTTTGGGTCCCGCAGTCACCCACATAGGGGCTGCTCTATTTTTTTTTTTTTTTACATAGGACCAGTGCCATGCGTTACACAGTTCGTCACACCCCCGGGGGGGATGGGGAGGGATCGGGTTGGTCAGAGCGGAAGCCCATCTACTGACCGTATGACAGGTAGCACACTCAAAATTCTCACACAACGTACGAGGGCTCAACAACCCGATCAAAAGGTGGGCAACACTCAACTACCTCGAGTCCTCTAGGGCAGATATATGCCTACTACAAGAAACTCATCTCCTCTTGAGGGATTGCCACAGACTGAAATCACAGTAATTCTTCTCATCTGCCCCATCCAAATCAGCAGGGGTGGCAAGCTTGGTGGCCAAATCCTTTCGGGGTGTGGTCGAACAGAAGGTCGAAGAGATCAGGGGTCGACTTCTTTTACACAGGTTCTCCCTGGCGGTGAGGTCATTAGTGATCGGTTCAATCTATACCCCCAACGAGAAACCAGAGGGGTTTTTGCATGAGGCCCTGGGGAGGGCGCTGGGAGCTGGGGACCAGTTAATGCTACTAGGTGGGGGGGTACACCAAGTATTTGATAACTCACTGGACAGATCAGCAGAGATATGGCCAGTCGGGAGCTCTGTCAACTGAAGGGAAGACGCGACAGAGCTGGGGGTGGTGGATTTATGGAGGGCTAAACACCCACAGTCCAAAGAATTCTCATACTATTCTAATGCGCATAAAACATACGCCAGGCTCGACTACTTCTTGGGAACCCGTGAAATCCTTTCACTTATGCAAGACGTAGATAAACACAGCTGCGCTGTGGGACCACGGGGCGGTTGAACTGTCGCTGTCTCTTCCCCCGGCTACTCTTCCCCCTAGGTCTTGGCACTTAAGGGACTCCATGTTACATCGCAAAGAGGCTATAAAACAAATTCAACATTCACTTAAAGACTACCTTACACACAATGATATCCCGGAGACATCACCCGCGGTATTGTGGGAGGCACTTAAAGCAGTCATTCGAGGGGAATTCATTGCCATAGCTTCAGCAGACAATAAAACCTGCAGGGAAAAGAGAGAAGACCTTACCAAGCGGACTGTAGAGCTTGAACGCATACACAAGCGCACGGGAGCCCCTAGGGTCTGGCACCAACTAACATGTGCGCTCAACTGGCAGCGTTAGACAGACAGGGCGGAATATTCCGCACTCCGCTTGCGACACTCTTACTATGTGGGAGGGGGGAGAAGAGTGCAGCCGTCGCCTGGCTAACACACTGCGGGTTAAAAGACAAGAACTGGGCATTTCAATGATCTATTCTACTAAGGGGGACCTAGTCTCCGACGGCCCAGACATAGCGAATGCCTTTAAGGATTTCCACACGCACTTATATAACTACCAATCTTTAGACGCAGAGGCCGGATCTCAATATCTAAAGGGGGCCAAAACCTCAACACTCACCCCAGGACATGCGGAGTCCCTGGACGAGGACATCCGCATTGACGAGGTCATATCGGCTATTGCGTGCCTTAAACTTGCAAAGTCGCCGGGTCCAGATGGGTTTTCAGCGGCCTTCTACAAGTCCTTCTGTTCAATACTACCACCTATCCTAACAAGACTTTATAACTCATTTTCTGAACCCGGGACGATCCCAGCTCAGATGCTCAAGGCCTCTATAAAAGTCTTACCCAAGCCGGGGAAAGATAAGCAACGCTGCAGCTCTTACAGGCCCATCTCCCTTTTGAATATTGATTTAAAATTATACACGAGCATTATAGCCCACAGGATTAACACATCTCCCCTTTCTAGTAGACCCGGATCAAGCAGGCTTTATCCCCTGCAGACAGACTAGTGATAACACCAAGAGAGCGCTGCACATTATAGAAAAGTCAGGTAGGGTTCAAGAGGAATATATGCTCTTAGCGGTCGATGCCGAGAAGGCCTTTGACCGGGTACACTGGCCATACCTCGAACAAGTTCTAAAACACTTTGGGTTCGGGGACAGATGTAGAACCCGCATTCTAAATTGTTACCAAGCCCCTACTGCGACAGTCCGGCTCAATGGCTACACTTCTACTCCCTTTCCAATACATAGAGGCACCCGACAGGGCTGCTTTCTATCCCCGGTATTTGCTCTTTACATGGAGCCCATGGCCCAGAGGATCCGAGACCATCCAGATATCACCGGAGTACCATTCGGTGGTGACAGTCACTCCAATAGTCTATATGCCGATGATATCCTGGCATCTCTGGTGAACCCCATTACTTCCCTACCGGCCTTAATGGGGGAACAGGGCTTTCGGGGCGCCAAATAAACATAAATAAGTCTCAAGCACTTAATCTCTCCGTACCCCAAGGCACAGTAGATCTACTCCCGACCCAGTTCCCTATCCTATGGGCCTCAGAGACAATTCCATACTTTGGGATCAATCTAGCCTCTACGGTCCAAGCGACAGTAGATAGTAACTATAAGGCGCTTTTCCAACACATACGGCACGACCTAGGGAGGTGGAAACCCCTCCAAATTTCTTGGTTGGGACAGATAGCGGCTTGTAAGATGACGGCCCTTCCTAAGATACTGTACCTCTTTCATACCCTGCCCTTCTCCCCTCCACGGGGCACAATCGCCAAACTTCAGTCAGAATTAGCACAGTTCATCTGGCAGGGACGGAAGCCACGCATAAATCGTTCCCAGAGTTATCTCCCCCCCGAAGCCGGAGCCCTGGGCATCCCAGACCTACATCTCTATTTCAAAGCGGCGCAACTATGATATTTAATGGAATGGAGCCGCCCAGAGTCTGAGAATCACTGGCTCTTTCAGGATAGAGCAATCGCAGGCACGGCCCTCTGGAAGATTCCGTTTCTTCCCAAAGCACATAAACCCCGGGGCCTGTATCTGTCCCCGATAACCCGGACAACTATGACTGCTTGGGACTGCACTAGCACTAAGATGGGACTGACTACTTATCCATCCCCGTTGACACCACTCTTCGAGAACCCGGACTTTACCCCGGGTACCATGACGACAGGTTTCGCAACCTGGAAAGCATCGGCATGTCGCTCCATGGGCCACTTCTTTGATTCGGAGGGCTTACTCTCTTTCCCTCAAATGCGCGAAGACTTTGGGCTCCCGGAATCAGAACGATTTCATTATTTACAATTAAGACATTGGATCACACACCCTTCAAACTGCGCTAACGCGCAACGCCACTTAACTCGGTACGAGAGGTGGCTCTTGGCCAAGTCGTCGGATAAGGGCTTGATCTCAGAGCTATATGCTATCTTACTACTAACACAGGTTCATACATTCCATGCTGGGCTGGCAAGGTGGGAGGAGGAATTAGGGCGGTCCCTGAGCGCTAAAGATTGGGAGGGCATAGCCTACAGGGCCCGTCACACTGCACATAGTACGGCCCTCACAGACGCTGACCAAAATCACGACACACTGGTATTACACTCCGGTAGGATACAGAAAACTAAACCCACACAAAGCGACAGCTGCTGGCGGGGATGCGGAGGCCGAGGGTCATTGACACATACTATGGGATTGCCCGCGGGTCCAGCAATATTGGACGCAGGTCATAGACGACATAGACAAACATCTTGATACACAGCTCCCACGATTTCCAACCTATGTGCTGCTGGGTCTCCCGAATCCATTAACATATCCCTTAAGATCTACCCGGGGCCGGCAAATAGGAATGGCGTTGGGGGCAGCGGCCCAGGCCATTTTAGCCCACTGCGGCACCGCGCTAATCCCCACGCATACAAATTGGTTGCACAGGATATGGCATATTCTGGGAATGGAGAAGATTTTAATGTCACTGGCAGGGAAGGGGTCTGGATTTCTGGAGTTGTGGGGCCCATGTGTGTCACTACTTTCGCAGGAATTCCACGAGTTGACATGTCCCAAATATCTCAGACTCCTGCGTCTTCTAGAGGCGCCCCAGCCGGAGAAGCATACGGAGCAATGAACAAAGTCACATCCACACAATGGTTTTGGTATCGCATGAGGGTGAGTGTGGTAAGGAGGGGGGGTTGGGGGTAGAGTTTTGTGTTTTTTTTTTTTCCTTTTCTTTTTCTTCTTGCTTTCTGTATTAATTTCAACCTCGGCACAGAATTATACTTTGTCTCGCCCTTCAGTGGTTGTCTGCCCTTGAAGACTAAAACCTGCTGCTGTACCGGTTTATTTCTGAAAATGCCAATAAAAGATTTAAACCATAAACAAATTGTCATAAGATCTACAATAGCTCTTAGGACTATTTTTTTAAGATAGTAAAGTAGTATTGACTATGTTTGAATCATTCTAAACTTTAAACATACATAAGCTCTCATGGGTAATCATCTGTTTGTTGATTAGTATTAGTTGCAATGAATAACTTAAAAATATATGTGCCAAAAACCGAGAATTTCTATGAACTACAAATTGAAGATTTGTTGTGTTGAGAGGTACCAGAAATGAACTAAATTATATTTCTCAATGTATTCTTTTGAATTTACATAAACTTTATAATTAAAGAATATTTTGTCCATCATTTTGAATATGTAAAAAGTAATTTTTCAGTGTATCATTAAAAACGTTAGATGAAAACTTGTGAGCAAATATTTGCTCTGGGCAGTATTTTTTTGCGATATATGCAAAAAAATCCAACCGAGGATAATTCAATTTGATAAACATGTAGTGCATGCAACACACCATTTTTGAATCCCTTGCAATTCTCCTGCAAAATTATGCCAAGATTCTACAGTTTGTAAATCTATGAGGGGGACCATGGTGAGTGAAGGTCTCTATCAACCCACTTCCAAATCGCTTGCACTTTGAGAAAACTGTCTGGATTTTGTTCCACCTTGCTTATTTGGATAGTGCCCTACCGTTGTATTGTGTATCTTTTATTGTTGTTACAGTAAATGACAATTTGCTTCCACTTTGCTGCATAGCATGCTCTTGTGGTAGGGCGTCTAGCCTCTTTGATAATGTTCATGCAGTCTGGCGGAAGATTGAGATAACCAAACTCTAGGATTTCAGGTGCCAGATCGCAAAGTTGAGATGACTGGGATCTGATGCCTTATCTCTCCACGGTTCTGAGTGAGAAGACTGGGAGCCAGGCGTAGTTTTTGGTGAGCAACTACTGATAGCTCCAATAGGGTTGTGAACCAAGGTTGACGGGCCCATGTGGGAGCAACTAGGATTAGTGTCAGGGACTGCTGTCTGAGCTTCCGAACCACTAATGGAATGAGTGGGAGCGGCGGAAAAGCGTAAGCAAATATTCCTGACCAATTCATCCATAGCGCATTGCCTTTGGACAATGGGTGTGGATACCTGGATGCGAAGTTTGGGCATTTTGTGTTTAGGTGGATGGCGAACAGATCCATCTCTGGGAAGCCCCACATTTGAAAGAATGGGAGGAGAACTTGAGGGTGGAGTTCCCATTTGTGTATCTGCTGTCGTTGACGACTGAGCAGATCTGCAATCTGGTTGTTTACTCCTGGGAGGTGTTCTGCAAGGAGATCTATTTTTTGAGGTATGGCCCATCTCCAGATGCTCTGTGCTAGCTGTGAGAGCTGGAGAGAGTGTCCCCCCGCCCCTGTTTTTGTATGTAGTACATTGCTGTCATGTCTGTGCGAATAAGGACAGCTTTGCCTACTAGATGAAGTTGAAATGCTTTCAACGCTAGAAAAATTGCTAGCAGTTCTAGATGGTTTATGTGGAGTTGCTTTTGATGGGGAGTCCACATGCCCTGAATGGTATGTTTTTGAAGATGAGCTCCCCAACCAGTGAGCAATGCGTCTGTTAGCACTATCTGTGGAACCAGGTCGACGAATGGCCGCCCCTTGGAAAGGTTTTGTATGTTCCACCACTGGAGAGAGCGATGGGTGCGGCCATCCACCAACACTAGATCTGATAACTGACCTTGAGCCTGGTTCCACTGACGTGCTAAGCATTCTTGTAGGGGACGCATTTGGAGTCTTGCGTAAGGAACGATTAAAATGCAAGATGCCATCATTCCTAACAATTGCATGAACACTCGAGCTGGTAGTGAGTGTTGAGGTTGAAACTGCGATATTAGAGTCTGCATGTTGCAGATCCTGACTGGGTTGGGACACGCCAGAGCTTTTTGAGTGTCTATTGTGGCTCCTAGATACACTTGTGTGTTGGATGGTTGGAGATGAGACTTGGTGAGGTTTACAGTGAACCCGAGGTCGTGAAGCAGTTGGACCGTTTTTTGAGTGTGGCGTAGGCAGCTCTGTTGCGAGCTGGCTTTTATTAGCCAGTCGCCTAGGTAGGGGAAGACGTGAATGTGCTGTCTTCTTAGATGAGCCGCGACTACTGCTAGACACTTTGTGAAAACCCTGGGTGCTGTAGTTACTCCGAATGGGAGAACTTTGAATTGATAATGTTGGCCGTCTACCATAAACCTGAGGTATTTGCGATGAGCAGGGTGAATGGGAATATGAAAATAGGCGTCCTTTAGATCGAGAGTGGACAGGAAGTCACCTTGTTCAAGGAGTGGGTGAACCTGTTAAAGTGTGACCCTGTGAAAGTCGTCTGATTGGATGTAGAGAGTTAGTTATCCGAGGTCTAATATGGGTCTTAACGAGCCATCCTTTTTGGGAATTAAGCAGTATAGGGAGTATACCCCGGTCCCTTGGTATTGTAATGGGACTGGTTCTATAGCTTGTCTTCCTAGGAGAGATAGAACCTCTTGCTTTAAAAGTGAGAGATGTTCCAGTGATAATACATGTGGTTGTGGAAGGCTATTTGGGGGATTGGCTGCAAGTTCCAGGCAATAACCATATTGGATAATTTGCAGTACCCATTTGTCTGAAGTGATGGAGTTCCAGACAGGGAGAAATTGGGAGAGACCCCCCCCCCCCCGACAGGAGTGGAATGATCGGGGGTACAGGAAGGAAGTCACTGTTTGTTGTTGGACGGGGGAGAGCGTGTGGAGTTGCCTCTGCCCTTGCCATTGTTACCTCTAAGACCGCCTCTGAAATAACCCTTTGGTGAGGGGGATTGAGTATTACCCTTGTAAGAGGAGGAGGTAGTGTCGGTGGATATATTTTTAGAGCCACCCCTGTAAAAGGAGCGGCGAAAGGAACACCTATTGGAGGGTGACTGCAAAGCCCCCATGGACTTTGCGACCTCTATCTTTTTTAATTTTTTCCAGCGAGGTGTCAACTGCTAGTCCAAAGAGATTTTTCCTTATCAAAGGGTTGGTTGAGGATGGAGGTTTGCACCTCAGGTTTGAAACCTGAAATTCTCAACCAAGCATGCCTTCGTAAAAGTACACCGGTGTTAATTGTACGGGCTGCTCTGTCTGCCGCATCTAGGGCACACCTGATAGAGGAATTTGTAATGAGCTTACCCTCTTGAATAAGGTCATTAGCGTGTGTCTTGTGTTCGTCAGGTAAGAACTGCATGAGTTTCTCCAACTCATCATAGTGAGCCCTGTCATAATGAGCTAACAAAGCTTGAGTATTGGCAATACGCCAATGGTTAGCTGCTTGTGAAGCTACTCTTTTGCCTGAGGCGTCAATGAGCTTGGACTCCTTATCTGGAGGAGGAGCTTCACCTGATGTTTGGGAATTGGCTCTCTTGCGAGCATTAGAAACTACAAGAGAGTCTAAAGGTAATTGACCTTTGATGTATGTAGGGTCGGTGGGTGCGGGCTTATCTTTTTTCTCCAGCCTAGGAGTAATATTTCTTGCCCTGACAGGGTCTTTGAAAATGTCCTCAATGTACTTTAACATGCCTTTGAGCATAGGTAATGTCTGAGTGACTGTGAGAGGAACTAAGTCTCAGAGGAAATCCTGCTCTTATGGTTCTGAATGTAACTCCACCACATGATATTGAGCAGCTCAACAGATGCAATGTTATCATCTGGTGGGGAGGGCCTGGAGGGGTACAAATTTGGATCATTATCTGGATCTGGATCAGTGTGATAATCCTGCCAAGGATCAGTGCCTTGTGGGGGATCTTGGTTGTCATCCCCATCCCAATCATCTTGTGGGTTAGGTGAAGTTGGTGAATTTTCAGGTGAAATAAGTAAATTGGGATTAGTAGGAGAAGCAGGTGGGCTGTAAGGAGGGGAAGGGTTAGTACCCACAGTTTTCTTCTTTAGAGGAATGTGGTAGTCCTCTGATAAGTCCAATTTCCTCTTTTTTGGCAAAGTAGCCTGAATATGGCCTGTATCAGGGTGGATCACCAACTTTTTCTGTTTCGGATCCAAAATGGAGTGATCGGACCGAGGCTCTTTGGACGGAGTCTCTTTTTCTTTGGTTGCCTGTTTCGGCGTCGAAGGTTTCGGATCCGAGCCTTTCGGGGCCGGTGGTGTCGGCTTGGACTTGTGTTTCGGTGCCGAAGGTGTTGGGTCGGCACCGAGATGAGGCCGGTTCGAGCCCGAACCGGAAGGCTTTTCTTGGTTTCGGAGCCAAGCCCAAGGGCGGGGCGTCGGAAACTTTGTCGGTGCCGACCTTGGCCCGAAGGCAGAGGAGGGACCGGAGCCTTTGTCTTAGGTTCTTGGGGAAGGGGGGGAAGAAAGGGGGGGGGGGGTCTTTACTCACGGTTCGGAGTCAGAATCTTCACCGAAGATGTCCGATGCGGAGCCGCTTTGCTGTTGCATCGCGGGATGTCGGGCCAGACGATCACGAAGAGTCTTTTTCGATCGGAAGGATCGGCACGCGTCGCAGTCTTTCTCATAGTGTTCCAGGGACAGACAGAGGTTGCACACTTCGTGCAAGTCGGTGCGTGGAAATTTAGCACGACACCCGGGACATAACTTGAAGGGAGTCTGTTCCATCGACTGCTAGAGCGGTCGGCGCGGGTAGGCCTGACGGCCTTCCACGAGTTTTCCGATCGAAGATGTTAAAATTGAAGCGAGACGCGAAGAATGGAGAACCGCGATCGATAACAATACCGTCAAGGGTATGGATTGAAACGGTGCCGAACCGCAGCAATACACATCCGAACCCGATGGCGGAAAAAAACAATCTAACAATGGAGTCGATGCCCATGCGCACTATCACTGAAAGGAGGAGTCACCTACCTCGTGACTGGAAAGACCTCTTCGAAGAAAAACAAAGTGCAAACATCCGGACCCAACACTAGATGGCGATCTATGCACAAGCATATGATCTCCAGCTCATATGCCTCGAACCTTAAGTTATTCCGGTAAATTTCATTAAGTGCTCGCATACTGAATTTCTCGGTCTTTTAATCCACCTGTTTGCCTATTTCAAGTCAAGGAAGGGCCTGAGCTCATACTTTGGTCCCTTCTTTCAAACCAGGAAGTAACAGGACATTTTCTTTCCTTCTTAGGAACAAGGATCCCTCTCT
Organism: Calotriton arnoldi; assembly: GCA_963921515.1. Lineage (NCBI taxonomy): Eukaryota > Metazoa > Chordata > Amphibia > Caudata > Salamandridae > Calotriton > Calotriton arnoldi. Next base: position 162,111 of record CAWUFW010004676.1, read on the forward strand.
AAAGCTTGATTCTCTAGATGAATGTTGACTTCTTGAAGTTTATACAGCTGCAATCGGAAATACATATTTGGTTGAATGGCTGGAGGAGATGAGACCTCAGATTAGCCACTCTGCACAATATAGAACACCCATCTGTCACTTGTGAGGTGCTGCCACTCGAATATGATTTGCAAGAATCACTGATGAGTAATGGCAGGATAGGCAGTGACGTTTCCTATACTTCTTCCTTTTGTCACAGCATACAGCCTTGAGAGTTTCCAACTTTTTTTCATTTGCTACCTCTCATCAGCATGAGAACCAAACAGTGTGTTTCCGGAGAAATGAAGGTAAAAAAAAAAAAACCTTTTGAGGAGCCACTGTTTTCAATCCAGTAAAGTGAAACCAGGCACTGCACCACATGGGAACACCATAGCAGTAGGCATGAGCATGTAAGCTACATTAATAAGTAGCAGCATTGATGATCCAATTCAACACCATCATCCCCATCCTTTACACCCCTGAAGTCTTCCTCAACTATTCAAGGAAATTTCTCCAATAAGTGCTGCAGCAGATCCAATAAGCATCTGTCATATTTGCCTAGCAAGACAGTAGGAGTGACCACCTTCATCAATGTTGCAGAGGTTCCGTTAACATTTCACCACAGTGCATCCCATTACATGCGCCTCTTCTTAGGAAAAGTGAAAGGAGGAGCCAAAGCATGGTACCTTCCAGTGGACAACGCTATAAGAGTTCATAGGTGATCAGACTGCAGGAAGAGCAGATCTTGCTCTAGAGGTTAATACTTTTTCAAAATTCTAGAGGGAGCAGAGTCGCTTGATGCCAGAGTCCGGTAAAGTTCTATTGCTCGCTCTAAAAGACCTGGAACCACATGGAGGAAAGGTATTCAGATAGATCAATGGTGTGGGGTCTCAAAGATTAATTAAACAGATGTATGGGGACATTTAACTTGGCAGTCCATCTCACAAGAACTTCATTAAAAATGTTAATGTAATCTAGCAAATAAACTCTGGCCAGTGGTGTTTCCGTTAGTGTAGAACAGTATCTTTGTATCAATGACCAAGAACTTGTTTAAGACGCAGCTCTCAGATGAGAGTAATGAAGTTTGGATGGTGTAAAGGTGTCTTGACCATGAAGAACAATGCCTCTCCAAACAGTGGCACCTTAGTCTTGGATGCATAGATTGTGGAGACCTTAATCTTCCTGCTAAAGAAGCTCACTGGAAATGATTGCAGGAGCTCTGGTATAGTAGGAATCATGAGAGATGAAGGCACCACAGCAATGGGTGCTGGGAAGCAATGGTGACTAAGAGGCTGTATTCTGTCTGAATGACAGCGAGAGACTAACCATGAAAAGGGTAGGAGAACAGGCTCTCAAGTACTGGGAGAAAAATCTCAGATTCCTTTCTCCTCTTCAGTTTGGGTACTCATTTTGTTTAGAGATGTAGGGATATGGTAGACGCTATGTTTTAATATCATGCAGTGCATAAAAGCCGATACATGTGTGGTCGCCGATCTGTGCCTCAATGTCAAACTGGTCTTTGAAGCAAAATGGGGGCTTGAAAGTGCGCCTTTCCTCAACAGCTAACAAGTTAAAACTTGCAGTCAAAGATTTCCACTGTGAGGATATATATATTTTTTTGACTATTGTGATTTTTTTTAAACCTCGGAGTTTCTAGAGACCGAGGAATATCTAGAGTTAGAGGCAGCATCAACTAAGTGTTCCTCAGATCTTCCGGACAGAGAATCAAGATCCTGAAAACAGATTTGATCTGTCTGACAAAGACCTCCTGGACATTTGTTCTGCAGTGTGAACAGTCTTCTGGGTGATGACTCGCCAAGATGCAAACAATACAGCCTGGATAAGCATCTGTCTTAGCTTTATTTGTCCCACAACAGGAACACTTAATTAAAAGGGATATTACATTTTCCCGTAAGGATTTATTTATTTATTTCAAACCTCTTTGCCCCAAATGACATCTAATGATTCAAAAAAGGCAATGTTCTTAAAGGTTTACCAATGGAAAAAACCCAAAAAGGACTATGCTGAGAACTCGAGGATCCTGTCTCCGGGAACCTGAAAACTAACTGAAGCAACAGCTAAATACACTGTAAGATACGATACTCCAGGAGTAGGATTCTTAAAGGAGCAGTGTCCATTTCCAGCCTCTCGAACCTGCAGCCAATTTACCTACACTGCCCTGCTTTTCTTTTTACTTCCTTTAAGAAAGATTAGTGTGGTTTGAGGCCTGGGCAGTAACCTAAGTGGGTGTGCCCCTGTTGAGCTCTTAAGTTCAGGAACCAAAAATGGCTGCAATAGTGCATTAAAAGCAACACCATTAGAAAATTAACTATAAGGATGCCTAAAGCTGTGTGCACAGATCAACAAGCAGTTATGACATCATAAAAGGGAGGAAGCACATAAGTCATTTGTGTTGACTGCGGCAACCGGGGACTCAGGAAGGCTTTTGCAGCGCCAGACGAGATAACGAACAAGCATTGGGAATGCAATAGGTCTCGCCTTTGTTTAAGCAATCTGCTTTGCAAATGGTTGTGTTTTTTTGCTTCGTATTAATTAGTGTACGTTTGTGATATGTTGTGATTTTATGTTGTTAGAATTGTATTTGTTACCGGTTTAGTAGTTGAAAGCATACTTTAGTAGGATAGGAGCAGCGTTTCAGGTTTTGGAAGGAGAATGATTAGAACAATAGCATGAGGGTGAATATAGTATACTGAGGAGTAGAATACTATAAAGCAGAAGAAAGGTGTGGGGATAGAGTAAATGGGGAGAAGGAAGAAAGTGTGGACGAGTTTAGTGCTGTTTTGTATGTTGAAAAGTGTGGACAGCAGTATAATGCATAAGGAAGGATAAATCTGAGTGTTTGCAAGTTCACTTTCCCTTCAACCATTTTTTCCCCCAACTCTGGAAGAAGGTTTACGTCTGACATTGTCCAGAGTAAATTTCCAACATTTCTCAGTATGGGAAAAGATTAGAGAGGAGTTGTTGAAAACCCTTTAAACATGCAAGTTAGTAGGTTTGCACAGACTCAAAAGGGCATTCCAACCATGGAACTATTGCTAACCACTACATTCAGCCCAAGTATGTAGATGTGCGGAAACGTGGCAACATAAGGGGATTGCAAGTATTCAAACACTACTATGGTATGAGCCCTGGCATAATCAGAGAGGCTATATCAGAGCTCTTATATAATGAAATTGCTGCCGTAATTTGTCGCCGCATTACATGGCACCAAAGGGACAAGTGGATTTTGTTACAGGACAAGTAGATTTATGAAGCAACCTGCCCCATGGACAAGTAGATATTTAATTAAATTCCACACCCCGACATTGAAAAAAAGATATACAAAGGAAGACTGATTAGTGGATTTAATTGAACTATATCTACAGTTCCCACAAGGTTTGTATTTGTTTTGATTTTTAGATTAAAAGGCAGTAGGGTTTCTGAATTAGTAGGCAATAGCAAGCGCAGGGCCACTTTAATCAGATAACCCACCGTAAAAGACATTATTTCATGAAAATGATTTACAGGCTACAGCAGAGACTATATAAGTGTGCGAACCCTTTCTACCACACCCTTTTTTAAATGCAAACATCTCAAAAACTAATTAAAATGGTTTTACAAATACATGGACTCTGAGAAAAAGATTTCCTTTCATGCCAAATATTGTATACATTTAGTTATAATTTTTTACTGCCGCTGTGAACATTTATTTTTTTATAGAAAACAATATGGCTAACTACAATTTTGGACCACCCTCACTATTTTTTTATTTTTTTTAAAACTTTATTTTCTCCTTTACGGAACTGCACTAAATCCAGAATTCCAGACCACAGCTGCTTAGGCTAAGCGAGTGCCAAATTTGGTGTAGATCCATCGAGGGGTCCAAAGTTATAAGCAAATCAAAAATACCCTTTCATTGGCAAGAGCAGCAGAACAACTACACAGTGGGAATCACCACTGTGGGGGGAGGGAGAGGGAACACACCACCACTGACAGTTGAGACAGTCCAGTCTCTCCTCAACTGACGGAGCCAGGCGCTTGCCTGGTGGTGTTAAAAAAAAAAAAAAGTGTGTACTACCTTGTCACCACTCTAAGCATGTATTACAGTGGCAATAAAGAAGGGACAATAACAAAAAGTGGTGACACATGGATTAACGAAAGGGTATGTAAGTTTTGGGGGAAATGAAAAAGGTACAATGGTAAGCATCACCAACCAGGATTTGCGGATTAAAACGGAAAATTATAATGTACATGACAAAAGCGGAGGGTGGGGCATTGGAAACAATGACTGGGGCAACCACAAATGTGATTTTGAGTGATCAAAATTATTAGAATGAGCCAAATCAATCATTGTCAAGACAGTCCTATACCGGATGCGCTTTTGTGAAGCCCAAGAGTGTTAAAGATTTTTTTTATTAACAATTAGTACTTGCTCACTTATGTTGTTTGTATCCTTCTTTATATAAAGAGAAAAGTGTTTTATCTTGCAACAAACACGCATCACATGATGTTGGCAGTGCGTATTGGCCATGCTTCATGTAATTTATATATGTGCAGAGTGTATTACCGTATTTACTACTATTGTCGAGTGTGAGGAGAGGCTAGGACTAAAAGGTGAAGGTTCAAGTGGGTCACATCCTCCTCCACACATCAGCAATGGTAATAAATGAATGTAACATCGTCTGTGTATAAAATTTAAGCAATGCTATTTTTCATGTGTATTTGCTTTAAATGTGAGCAGTGACAAAATCATATTAAACAGGCCTCCTGATTGTTCACAGAGTTGGTTCCTGGGGTAAGGTAATTTTAAAATTAAATACTTGCTGCAGTTAATGTTGCTTTTCATATGTTAGTCCCACTGTACTGTGGTAACGTCAAATTTGACCTCTGAACTACAGTAATAAAATGTGTGAAGGAGCGCTTATTAAAACAGTTGCTAAAAATAATGCATTATTGGGTGACATTTATTTTTACTGTCATGACGTGTGTGTTTATATATGTATAATATATACACAACATGTATTTGTAAAACGCATGTTCACCCATAGGGAATCTTGGCGCTGAATAAAAATGTTTATTTTTACCAAACTCAATGGTACTCATAAGAACAACAGAAGCAGTTACTGTTTCTTCTCCTCAGCCACCAGTTCTAGGTGTTTACCTCTCAAGTTAAATAGAACTGCATAATACTTTGTCAACGCTTTTAACATGTCATGAAAGGAAGTTACACTTGTTTGCTTACTTTGACTGTGGGTTGAGTGAGCAAAACTCAAAAACTCCTATATGCTGCTAAGAAGATATTTTTTTCCCATTTGAACCACCCTCATGACACTATCATGCATGACTTTTATAGGTGAGGTATACCATCAGATATAGTTTTTCAAGCACACTACCAGCAAAACGAGTTTTGTAAAATATGCATAATTTTTACAAGAAGAATATGTGTGAATCTGCACACCCTGCGATTTTGCTAGGTGTTCTATGGTCATTAAGTGTACCTTTTTGTACACATAATTTCATGCAAAAACTAATCTGCCTCAGTTGTACAAGGAGATTACACATTGATTCAAGAAGAGCTGAAAAGTGTGTACTCACTACAAAAAAACTATGCCCTATTTAAAAAAAAAATGCTGGAGTACAAGTGCCTTGGTTGCAAATTTTATAAAGTGCAAAAACGCAGTGAAATAAACAAGCAGGTCTGTTATTACAAACACATGCTACTAAATACTCACTAAGAGGTGAAAAAAAATGCTTCTGCTATTTCTGTGCAACCTTGATCGACACCAAATAGTGATCTTGGGTCGACTGTTGAATTTAAAACTGTTGCAAAATAGTAAATGCACAGAAAGAAAATAGTGTGTGTTCTATTTTCAATGCAAGGCGCTCCACTAGCTTGATTTTGTGCAAAGCTTCTGTAACGACTGAACACAACAAATAATGGAAACCACTACAAAATCTAGGCTTGTGGAGAATAAGTATAGCAAATTTTGACCATTTATGGGATTAGTTTGTATTGTGCTAGTTGGCGACAAGAAGCTTATTCCTTGCACAAGGTCCTTAAGAGAGAGGGGTGTGCAGAGTGTTTGACTCGCAAACGTTACCTGTTTCTTGTAAACATTATGATTAAACCCATTAGTTCGTAGAGTGGGATGTGGGTTTTTAAGTTAAGAAACCTGCTTCCCTACGGCCTTTAAGATGTTTCTAGAAACCATCTTAAAAGTGGTTGGTAGCAGTCCATATCTAAAAAAAACAAAAAGTGCACCTCAGTGCGAGGGGCATAGTCAGATCCCTAATTAATAACGGTAATGACAGAATTTCCTTGCCAGCTGCTACTAAATGACATCAAAGGGGATAAACATTTGATAAGAACCAGAATATTAAAAATCTTTTATCTCCCAATTAAGGGTCCTCTCAAACTAACATGTCCTCTTGGAGCCATCCAAACAACCAACATAAATTGATAGACAATTATTAAAAGGCAAAAGATGCATTTGGTTTGAAGATTCTTCGTCTTTAGCAGCACTTCACTCCACTCTTTTCCTCACTTTTCGTCCTCCTAACTCTTTTTGAGAACGACTCTTTCAACAGTGTTCTCTATTTACTAAAATTGTCGGCAAAAGCAAGATCATCTTCATGTAACTACAATTCACCAGTGCTTAACACATGTAAAAGCTGTGCTTCAATAACATGGTACATTAGCTTTTAACGTTCAAGTCCATTTCTAACATCAACCTTATCTGTGAGTCCTATATCGTGAGGCACCTGTCCCTTCGTTTTTAAACTTCAATAAAAATGACTGCAAATCCCCACCACTGAAGACGTAAATCAGCACACTATTTCTCTGCTAATCCCCACAACTGAAGACCTAAAATCAACACACCAAGTTTAGAAGGAAACAGAGCTTCCTCCACATAACTATGAAAAATACAATTCAAATTTAGGACTCTGCGAAGTTTCCCTCGCAAACTTCCTGTATTTTTCATGTTGAAAGCTGGATCTTTGCCGTACTTAAATTCCGGGGGGGGAGGGGGGTAATCGCCAACATCTTCTAACTGGACTGCAAACTTTAGAGGAAAGCAGTGTTCAAATTCACTCTCAAGAAAAAAGCACGCCCATGGTCAGCACCAAGTTGTACTCTCAAAGAACAAGCACTCATGAGGTGGCTTTTCCAGTTTCAACTTGAAACTAGTCAAATGCGTGGCAGGCATAGTAAGTTTGAAAACTGTCAAGTATGTGAAGGGCATATAATAAGGAAACACGCAAGAGTACGCCTATATAATAAAAGATTTGAATTCTGTAAATAGGAACTTTGGTAGCCCTAACAAAATACCCATTGCAGGCAACAAGAAGAGGTCAAGGAATAATAATAAATCCAGATTCAAGGCGATCACTTTTTAATTGCTTTTGCGGTTTCAACAAATTTTAGTAACACACACACAAGGAGGTTAGGGTAGAACATAACATAAATAAATGCTGTTAGGTGAGAGGCCTTCTCCAAAAGGAGCAAATGAGGAACTAGATTTAGTACAATTATATACATGATGAAGGATCATAAGAAAACAGCCAGCGCAAAAATCGATCTCCCAAACGATGTAATGAGTCCCAGACATAAATATCTACAAGTACGTACACAGACTAACAAATAAAAATGCACGTTATCGTGATAGTAAAAAATAATCACACCCAATGGTATTTGCACGTGAGGCTGATCTTCTGTACCCCAAAACAACTGAATAACGGGATACCGTTTCCTTTAAAAGTCAGACACGTCTGCACAAACTGCGAACTCTGTCGGATATACACAGGCCACGTCGTACATTACATCTAAAACAAACTCCAGTATATCATTCAAAAACTGTAGAACTCCAAGGAAGACAGCTAGCGGAGTTCGCAGATTTTGACATTCTAAATTTAGCTATCAGACATTTGTGGTAGTGCTAGGGAAGTTGCCATGTCAGCGACCACAGACAAAGGGAATGCCAGCCGCACACACCTTTCCAGCTGCACAGTAACCAAGTCGGGGCTCCACGGCAGGTGGGGAGGGGGCGATGCTCTCTGCACACGGAATGTAAAGGGAGAATCACAGACTGAGCACTGTAAGAGTTCTGCTGGGTCAGCGCCACCATTCCAGTCTTTAATTAAAATGGAGGCGAGGCTGGGCAGATGTGTCTGGCTTCAAGGGGAGACATTTGCCCAAGAGAGGCCTGGCTGAAAAATACAGTGCGCTGGCTGCAGGCAGGAGACAGTCTGGGGATTATTAGCTCAGCCCTGCCCGCTCTAGAGAGGTGGGGGTTGGGAGTGCTTCCATGGGGTCACGGAAAGCTCTGGGGGTTGGGAAGGGTGCCAGACTACTGCTGCCCCACCCCCATTCTCTACTTACCTAGGGCGGTGGATAAGCTTCGGGTTCATTTAGGCCCTAGTCTCATAGGCTGAGCCAGACACAAACAAGGAGTAAAGAGCAGCCCCCACCTCCCTCCTTCCCAGGGTTTGGCTGAACTGAAAGCAAGCGGTAGAAGAGTAATAGCTGCCGCCATATGCCCCTTCTTTCCTAACCTTAAATTGATGGTGGTGAGGAAGGCTCACTGTTTTTAGGTCTCGCCTGGCGAAAGCAGCGCATGCGCTGCTCTCGCTATTGCGAGTACCTTTTGGAATAGATTCTGCAGAGGGCTTTCATGCACGCGTCTGCATGTACAAACATGGCTGCTCTTGCCATTTGTCCATAGCAAACAGCATGCGCGTGTCCGTACGGACTGTGGACAGTCAGACGCCATCTTGCGAAGCTTTTGTTGCCATAGCAACAAATGCCGCTTCCTGTACGCAGCTTGTTGTGTTTCAACGCGCGGCGTGGAACTTGGTGCGCATTCTTGTGTGTTTTTGTTATTGATCACAGTAACATACTTGCAAGCTACTGGCACGTTTCATAAAAATGCCGCTTCCTGTACGCAGCTTGCCGGGTTCAATGCTGTCTTTCTTGTACTTAAACGCTCGGCGTGGAACTTGGTGCGCATTGTTTGGGTGTCTTTCCTGGCGGCAGAGCAACAGTTACTATATGTGCCTTAAAAACGAGTCGCAGGCGTTTCCATTTGTTTTCTGGCGGCAGAGCAATTGTAACAAAAAAGTATCTGTCGCTATTTTTTGTTCACTCTCGGCATGCAACTTGGTGTGTATTTTTGTGTTACTTTTTAAATTATTTTCTCGGTAACATACTTGCAAGGTATCGGCACGTTTCATAAAAATACCGCTTCCTGTACGCAGCTTGGAAGCCATCCACAAAGCTAAACATGCACGCGTAGGGACAAAAATGCACGCGCATGTGGACAGCCCAACGCCATCTTTGTTTACTTTCATTAGCGTAGGGATGTGCACACGCATTTTTTTGTCCCTACGCGTGCATGGCGGCGTGCTTTCGCTTTCCCAGACAGGCTGAAGGGCCCGGCGGCAGTGCTGAGGAATCCGCTGCGGCGCGCGCAGCCACCGCTCTACCCCAGGAGCAGGCGCGTGGCTTCCCGCGAGCATTAAAGTCACTTGCCCAGAAACAAGCATTAAAAATGCAATAGGTCTCGCCTTTTATTAAGTTAAAGCCATTTGCTTTGCTAATGGTATTGTATAGCAAAGCAAATGGCTTTAACTTAAAGGCGAGACCGATTGCATTTTTAATGCTTGTTTTTCTTGTGTGCTAATCTTGGGAGAGGTGATAAGTACCGAAAGAGGGAGTTGTGCCATTCCCTTCGGCCTTTCTGGGAAGAGAATTTGAGCCCGTCTCCGCCTCCACCGACTTTGAAGCAAGGGTTGCTAATTACTTATTCCAATGGGTTAGTGTGGGAGGGGGCTGAAACACTTTACCTCTCTCCCAATCCCTTGGACTGAGGGGGTTGCTGGCAAGATTGGTGCTGTCGCACTGATCCCAGACTCTCGCCTTTGAACGAGGGTGGATATACCCTCCCCGAATTAGAATGAGGATTATATAATACAAACTAGCCGCTCTGCTCCCTGCGGGACTGAAGTGCCTGTACCTTAATTTTAAGCAATGTTGAGTTGAGTGGCACTAGAGGGCGGGTGCTTCCCATAACAGATGTACCACAGGCCACACAATCGATTTCATGAACTGGGGGGGGAGAGGGCTGTAACCCGAGAATGCTAACAGGGTCCTACTTACCCAGCAAAATATCTTCTAGAGGGCACATCTCTTCTCCGAGGAAGGGTGAGCGGGGTGGCAGTTGAGTGCATATTTCGGAGCTACCAATACCACTTTCCCAACACAGGCCTCTACACTAAAGGGCAATGTGACGCTAGAGCACCAATAGACAACCCTCCCACACAATCCGTACAACTCCGTCGACCCTAGACAAAACCCTTCACACCTTAAAAAGCACCCACGATTCTATTCAATATGCTCGCAATGCCCACCTATGCATTATTCACCTGTGTGGAGCCCCTAACCATGTACATAGACCCACACCGGAAGTCCATTCACCCAAACCTCCACACCTCCACCAAGCCCTCCCCCCTCCTCACCTGCACACTCAACTGTGCCAGTCTGGGGCAGAACAGGATCTCTCTCGTTCGTGGGTGACCCCTTACAACAAAATCCCCTCACCTGCACCTCCTCCCTGAGCTCTTTACCCGAACCAAAAAAAAAAAAAATTATCTGTCTTCTTCCAGTCCTGTTCTCACCTGCGCCTCCCCATGGACTCCGTCGTTCCCCCTCCGAACCTCCCTCCCCCCCGGCTGTCAGTCGCCAACGCTCCTGTCCAGTCCCCACTGGGCCGTGAGCCCCCGGCGCGCACTCCCGACGCCAGAAGGGAAAGCGCAGCCACGAGTGGAAAGGAGGGGTGCAGACAGTGCGCGTCACCGAGGAAGACAGCGCGCGTGCGCAGAAGAGAGCACACAAGCCACAGACCGGTAACAGACATGACAGCTGTTTTGCATTGCGCATGTGCTTAGGACCAGATCGTGGCCGTGTCCTCAAAGGCGACCGTCTTGTAGTCAGGCAGACGTCACTATACCTTCAGCGTTCTACGGAGAGTCTGACAGCGAGTCTTAACTGCAAGACCCTTATAATACTTATGAGGCGTTCACATTTTGCCTGATTTTAACATGGTCACTCGTTAAGACAGAACTCCGCCCATGCTCGATCGCTGTCTGAGAGAGTGTCGCAGCCGGAGCATGGGGATCTCTTGTCTTTATGGGGCCATGTGTTTAAACACATGGCCCCATAAAGATAAGAAAGTGCTTCACGACAGCCATGAAGCAGGCGACCCAGTCCGGATCGCAGGCCAAAGGGCGGCAACCAAAAACCCTCCTTTCCAACGGCAGGCCACCGTTTAGCATAAACGGTGACGCCGGCCAATGGAAATGAGGGGCGGGGCTTAAAGCCCTTTTCTAAAAGTACTCATCAGCAATAAATCTCGCCGAGCGAGCTACGCATGTGCGCAGCTACGCTAGGCGAGACCTAAAAAGGGCAGAAGAACTTCAGGGAAAAGAATGCCAAATAAACTACACAGCACTGTGCTGGCCCACAAATCTAGGGAAGAGTAGAGGGCTAGAACTTCTAATCCGAGTCGGGTTTCAGACGGCCAGCCCCATTAGAGAGTGACTGGCAGTGCATTCAACAAAGGACACCGGATTGAAACCGCCAGGAGATGTGGGGCTGAGGAGGCCCTTGTATTGTAAAAGAGCACAATTTTATCCACGATCTCAGCCTCCTACTTGGCTGACCAAAAGCATACATGCTGGGATGGAAAAATCCTCCGCATGGTAATGAATGTGCACCCCTTCCTTGAGTGCCCCAATTATACTGATGCCTGGATCCTTACGTTGATTTTTGTTGTTCTAGGCAAACAAAGATCATAGTGTGATCCCCACAACATAGACCCGTCTCACAGACTGCGGTCTTGTTGGCCCGAGAGTAACGCTGAAAGCGCTACCCTCAGTGGTGGAAGGCTATTGCCTTTACCAAAGTTCAGCAACACAAGCGCGGTGAAGACAGCATACTGTGTAGTGAGCAGTAGGAATGAACAGGCCCTTTTTTAACCTGTATCATGGGAGTGGGGCTTACAAGCTCACTCATTCAAAGTTATGGTGTTGTGTGTTTAACTGACTCCTTGGCTTACATCGGCTTGTAGTGAAGTGCTGCACAGTGCACGAGTGGTGTATCTGCGCTGGGTGTGTGTACCTGGTAAGGGTAGAATACAGGGATAACAGTACTGTGAAGTGTGTGTATGTTGAATGCATGTCCTGGGCGTATGTGTGCCTTGAGTGGTATAATACATGAAGGGTGAACTGCTGTGCGTGCATGTTAAATGCATTTACTGGGTATGTGTGTGCGCCTGTGAGAGGTACAGTACATGAAGGATATAGTGCTGTGCGTGCATGTAATGGGTGTAAGTGTGCCTGTGAGTGGTACAATACATTAAGGAGCAATGCGTGCATGAGAAATGCATGCACCAGGGGTGGGGGGTTCCTGTGAATGGTACAATACATGACAAACTGTGGGCTTCATTTTGGGAGACCCAGGGCTGCATTGTGAAACATGGAGAGGTGAGGAATCCTCGCAGTCAGATTTGTGTATTGCTGTATTCCGGTAAGCTGTTTGGGTGAACTGTAGAGGGGAGAGCCAGTCTTCGTCTGTACACTTCAAAGGATACACTTTCAGTCAGTTAGAGGTCACAAAGAAAGTGCTTGGACACATCTTAAGAAGGAGATGGAGCTGATAAGAGAATCAAAGAGTAATGAGGCCCTGGGCTAAACTTTTGATACACAACTGTGGCTGACATCCAGGTGTGAACTCTAGACACTCGAATGTCCTGTGGGGCTATCAGCTTTGGAGTTGCTCCTGCTGTGACAGACTGCTTTCAAGAGTAGGAGAGGGCAGAGGAGTGGGGACTTTAAAAGGATACAGACCCCCAATGTGAACTTCAAAAACTTTGATCACATTTGGCGTCTAAAAATGGACTATAAGAAGGGGAGCTTCAGACCTTTAAAATGGTCAACTGTGAAGCAGCCAGTCGGGCTGTGTGAGGAGAAGCTCTGTAAGGCTTCTGCCTGTGATCAGGATTGGGGCCAATGCCTGCTAGTCTCCGTGCTTGGTGAGGTGAGATCATCCAGGGAAATTAATACCACCTGCTGTGAAGCACTAGCGCCTGCCTGCTTGCCAAAACCAGTGTGCCCTGTGAGGTAGAGGAGAGCGTTGGAGGGAGCGAGGTCCAGTGGGGAATCAGGTCAATTGGACTTCCTGAGCGAGGTGTGATGAAACGGCTGATACACCAACCGGGTCCCTGCTTGCGTGCAGGACAAAGTCAGCAACACCCATATGCCAGAAGAGTGCAGACATGAAGTGAGCCGTGGATATCGCGATGTCAATCGAGCTGGAGCCTGTGTGCAGATAGAAAGGCGACCGTGTATAGGAGAGGTCACCGCTAAGTGAACAGTAATCATCGCTGCGCCAATCGGGTCATAGCCTGTGTGAAGTGAGGGAGCAGCGACCCCCATGTGCCAGAAGGGGCTGCCATGGACAGATTAGCACCCAGAGTGAGCCAGCACTACAGAATGCTGCGGTCTTCCTCTGCCTCTTTTCTATCGATTCCTCGCTTCAAACGTGTCAACATTCCCATAGGAACCTTAAATCCAGGCTTTTCTCAGTGAGACAGTAAGAGGTGTGTGTGTTAGTAGTTGTGTACGTGAGGGTTTTTCTGCCCCCTTTAGCACCAAGACACTCCTCGGAGTAGCTGTGCACTGCCTAAATCCCTTCATTTATTTATTTATTCAGTGAGCAGTAGCCATTGCGCAATGAATAATCCCGTGTACAGTAGATATATGGTGACCCCATATGCCAGAGGGGGTCACCAGAAGTAACAAGTGGGAACTGACCTAGAGCTCCACCAGAGGAGTGAGTCCGCTGTGGGAACCCATATGAACCTACCCCAGGACGAGGGGTCAGGAACTTCACATCACACACCCCCTCCCCTCCAAACCTTCCCCCCCACCACCCAACCTGGGGCAGACCAAAGAACTACCCTGCACGGATGAACAGTGAGGAACCTCAGGTCACTGCAAATGTGCAACAGCATGTGAGGAATTCAGGGATCAAAGAGTGCATCCTGCCTCGGCTGCGTGCAGTGAACTCAAGTGAACCAGCTGCTATAACTCTGATGCCCAAAGAGGGGACGCGCTCAAACTCCGGACGCTCTGATCCTGCAAGTGCGGATAACATAATTTAGGCATATTAGCCCAGGTATCATGCTTGCTAGATAGCACTGCGGTGCTAGAAAACCTTTGAGTTTAAAAGTGTGAGTAGACTCTTGAGACTAGGCGTACCCTCGATGTTGCCTGTAGTGAATGGAGATTAACCATTATTGCTACAGTGAGGAGAGAGTGGAACACAGGTAACGGACTACGAAATACTAGAGGAAAAAATACAGCCTGAATAAAACCAACCCTGGTCTTATCATTTGTAAATACATTTTGGCAAAATATATACACCCCTCTAAAAGCAATTCAGATTAAGTAGAACTGTAACGTGAACCAGGGGAACAAGATAAGGATGTCCATACTGACTGACTAGATATTCTTTGCCCAAGGAAATCTCTAGTCCCAAAAAAATACAACTCCTGAGAAAAAAAAACAGTAAAGAGGGATTGTCAACACGTAATACTTGCACTGTTTCGAAATGATCTCTCTGTGCTTTGTAACCCATTCTGAATATTCATTGATGGAACATAAGACTTGGAAATCTTCTCAGAAGTATCAGGATTTAAGAAAAATATTCAAACTCAACAGGACAAAACATACACAAAACGTCATCAGTTTTCAAAGATACTATGCAAGCCCATAGTTTTACTCCTACTTCATGGCCACCAAGAATATATTTAGGAATTAATACTCCTCCACTATTGGAAGACTTTATTTAAAAATGTATCTCTAGGATAAATTGCCAATGTCCTGGTTTGGGGGGGTGTGTGCATGTGTGTCTGCACACACACTCCATAGCAAAAAGCCCGAGTCTAAACCTCAATATAGATACACACACATTAGGCGACAAAAAAAACTCCGTGCTCTGCGGAGTACCCCAAGCGGCAGTGAGGTATGTTGTGCTGCTTCTGCTGATTTTCAGCGCCAAACATTTGTCTCACACTGTAAAAACAGCGCGAACGGCACCACGTGCAAAGCAAGAGGGCGCAGCTTCTTTCTGCCACTCGAGTAGATGTTCTACTTAAGCGGCACCTTCCTCAATGCGAGCGTTAGTGACCTGCCGCAACTGCCCGCATTGAGGAGGTGGTATAGTGTTGGATTTTCCTTGCTCGCCAACTTAACGTCGGCGAGCTGCAAGAGAGGAAAAACTCCACTCCTTAGCATAGTCCTGACACGTTTCTGCTCTCCACACGAGCCTTCGTCACAGGCAGTGTATTATACACTGCAAGTGGGCAGAGGACATGAATTGCATTGGCAGTGCATGCTGGTTGCTGTAGTATGCAAAGACTAGCGAGGCACATTACCGCCCGCATTTAAACCAGGTAGCTAGGTCATTCAGTAACCAATAGCATCTGTGACCACTGTGTGCGGGCAGAGGACGTGAATTGCATTGGCAGTGCATGCTGGTTGTTGTAGTAGTATGCAAAGACTACGGAGTCGCATGACGGTCGGCATTTAAACCAGGTGGCTTTGTCATTCAGTAACCACCAGCATCCTGTGACCAAGGCTCGTGTGGAGAGCCGAAACGAGTCAGGACTAGGATATGGACAGCACGTTGCCACTTTCATTCTTTGAATAAAACAGAGAGAATCCTAGGATTAGGCTTTGACAACTTTTTTCTTTCTTGGGATTGATTATGGGTGCTCTATTCCCATTTGAAGCCGCCCTGCAGGGTCTATGGCTCCCTTGCAATTGAGGATTTGCATGGTGTTTGATGGATAGAACTTTAGAAGCACGATCCGCTCACCTCCGTTACAATAAAGAATTTTCCTAGAATAATTAATTCTGTGAGGTGAGAAAGGGTGAAAGGAGAGGTTTTGGTACTCCTCCATTCTGGTTTCCGATCCCTCCGTTTCACAAGTGATAATTTTAATGGGGCATTTGCACAAGGAAATTGACATTTGCAATGCACGTAGTTACTTTATTTACCAGTAAAGACGTTATTCGATTAATAAGGCCACAATAGTGCCATGACGGTATTTAACCAGCATATTTATACACTGTGTGTGGGCAGAGGATGTGAATTGCAATGGCAGTGCATGCTGGTTGTAGTATGCAAAGACTACAGAGGCACATAGTGGCCGGCATTTAAACCAGGTGGCTATGCCATTCAGTAACCACCAGCACCAGTGACCAAGGCTTGTGTGGAATCGCATCAGGACTATGCCAAGTACAGCACATTGCCATTTTCATTCTTTGAATGAAACAGAGTATCATGAGATTTGGCTGCAACAACTTTTCTTTGTTGGGATATATATACATATATACATATACATACATATACATACATATACACATATACATATATACATATATACACATATACACATATACATATATACATATATACACATATACACATATATATACACATATATATACACATATATATACACATACATATATACACATACATATATACACATACATATATACATACACATACATATATACACATACATATATATATATACACATATACATATATACACATATACATATATACACATATACACTACATATACACATATACACATATACACATACATATATACACATATACACATATACACATATACATATATACACATATACATATATACACATATACATATATATATACACATATACATATATATATACACATATACATATATACATATATATATATATATATGTATACATACAAATGTATACATACACACATGACCCCGTGGTGGTCCCCACTGGGTAGTTCTAGTTAGGTCAGCGTTTCCACAGAAAAATTTTTGTATTGCTTTTAACTTTGGCACAGTTTGAGAATATTCACGAACCTTTCCGAAAAAGTGCTCATTTGTCTAGATTGGGCATGGAAAGTTTCAGGATGATCCATCAAGCAGGGGCCGACAAAAAAGGGAGGTCCCAAAACGCACAACGCTACCGCAAAAACTGCTGAACGAAATAACCCCAAATTTGGGAAAAAGATAGATCTTGGTCCAGAAAGTGTGCTTTTGGTGATTTGGAGCAAATCCGTTCAGTAGTTTTTGAAAACTTAAGGTACGAAAATATTTGTATATCGTGACGGTTGGGTTCACAAGAGTGTCACAGGAGTGCCAATTTAAAAATAGAGCATTTTGATTGGCCCAGGGAGCTTTTTTCCCCCCGTTGGGCCATCTTGCCCCAGCGGGAGTCACTCATGCGAGAGAGCGAGTGCTACGACTGGCTGCTAGCAACATGAGAAACATTTTGATGGCAGCCATTACAGGACTCAGGGAATTAGTCCCCCGTCCTGAATTTTGAAAAAATAAAATGATATAAGGAGGCAGGATAGGGGATATACTGTCCCTGCTAGGCCCAGGGGAGGGAGGGGGGCATCCAAAAGGACTTCCCCTGGGGCCAAAAGTAAAAATAATAAAAAAAAATATGGTGGCTGCCATTTTATGGTAATTATGTGGCGTGGGGGCATCAGTAGGAACACCCTCCCCAAGCCCATTTGGACCCAGCGACCCAATCCTCTGGGGCCGGGTATAATATTTAAGGGAAGGGGGTACGCACCCGCCCCTTCCCCGAGCCGTGTTCGGCCCCAGGGACCCTATGCCTTGGACCCCAATGTATAATTTAAGGGGCGGGGAGCGCCACCCCCGCCCCGTGCCATTTTTGGCCCCGGGGACCCATCCCACAGGGCACAATGTATAAATTAAGGGGAGGTAGGCCATGCGGCCCACCCCCTGGACAGTAGTTTTCCTGCCTGCCCTACAGCGAGCATGTTTGCTCCTGTCCGGCGGGAGCACTTTCACATCTCCTGCCAAACAGAGCAAACAAAGCCTGCTCCCAGCCGGTTGGGAGCAGACTTGTGTACAGTTTCACTGCCCGCTCCGATAGGAGGGCACAAGTTACAGTGAGCTCTGCTAACTATAAATGGTGAATTTGTGTTTTTTTGTTGTTCAAAACGTTAGTCGTTATAATATATATATATATATATATATATATATATATATATATATATATATATATATACTGGCGAAGTACACAGCCATTGACAGAGAGGAGATTCTCAAACAAATAGAGACATTGAATGAAAAGCTAGAGGCACACGAACAACAAGAGGCAATAAAGAAAGGCAGAGGGGAAATAGATGCGACTAAAAAAACATGAGGAGACCATAAAAACAAGAAAAATATATAAGTTTGCCAGAGACAAACAAGATTATGAAACCGGACGAATATTTACATTTTCTCGTAAATTCGATATAGCCAAAAGACAAGCCATGATTCCTCAAGCTTCTAGACAAGTCCCAACTAACAGCACAAATCAGGATTGTTCCAACACTGATTTAAGCTCCGTGCCAAGCAGTTCAGACTCAGAAGACAATGGTCTAGTGAATCCACAAGTACAACTACCAACCAATTGTACACCTTCGGAAGAATTGGGTTTTTTAATCGAAGACCGCCGCAAGACACTGCGGCCACGACCACTCCAGAAGCAAACAGAAGTAGGAGAAACAGGTGTCGCAAACAAAGGCGAAAACTCAGGAGGCAGCAAGAGAGGCAGAAAAGGCAAAGCCTATCAAAGGAGATAAACAACTTTGTACCACCTAACACAAATGCTACCGAAAATACAGTTGTCAATCTATCAGACTTTACCCTGGATGCTGCTGAAACACAATTACTATCGTTGGGTCTGTCATATTGTCCACGGAATAGTTTTAAATATGCTCAAACACGCATCGATGTTTTCAAATTTATACGTAAATTGAAACTTATCAAGTATTTCAAATTAAATAAAGCTAGTGAATCTGCAACTACCATTGCTAGCGCAAATCAGCCCAGTATTCGTTTTCAAGTGTCAGATATCCCCATTTTAAGATCTATACACACGTTGGGTTCAGATACAGAAGAAGACACAGGCAATACACAGACTAATCTACAGGATATGGGCATTTCTTGCAGTGGAATCGTGAGCAGTCCGTTCCGTCCACCGTCTACTTTTGTCCCTCTTATGCCTAAAGACTCCATTGACACTTTTAATGATGTGGTCACAAAGGAATTGAAGACATTAAATTGGAGAGTTCTGAGAAAAAAGAAACACAAACGATATTCTGAGATACAATACTTTAATCTTATGCATAAACTCAAAAAAGCTGATAACATAATAAACAACGCGGACAAAGGAGGGAACATAGTTTTGTGGCCCAGACTTATGTATATGCAGGAAGCAGAACGCCATCTTACAGACGCTGCCTGTTACACAAAGTAACTCAACAAGTTATCAAAAGCACTAAAGATCTGGTCCATGGACATTTGGCGCAATGGAAAAGGGAAGGTTTGCTTAGCAAGAACAAGTATAAATTCTTGAAAAATGAACATCCAATCACTCCGGTTCTTTACCTAATTCCTAAAGTCCACAAAAAAGCATTTCCAGTGCCTGGGCACCCGATAATTTCTGCACAAAACAGCGTGCTTGAGGCAACATCTAAATATGTTGATTTTTATTTACAAGATTTTGTGGAGAAGTTACCTTCTTTTATAAAAGATACCGGCCACTTTCTCACCAAACTCAGAAATGTAACATGGAAAAAGAGTATCTTCTGATTGTGATGGACATTTGTTCATTGTACACAAGTATCCGACATAGTGACGGGTTAACAGCAATCAAGTATTATCTTGATTCCAGAGATATACAGTGTTACCAACACAATGCAATGATATTGCAAATGATAGAACTGTGTTTGCTCAATAATTTTTTTCTATTCAATAAGGAAGTGTATCACCAGGTGCGCGGGGTGGCCATGGGGGCATGCTTCTCTCCAAGCTATGCATGTTTACATGTTGGCTGGTGGGAGGAGCATGTCCTCAGGCACACTCACAAACAGCTGTTTGATGCGCACGTTATTGAATGGTGGCGCTTTATAGATGACATCTGTGTAATCTGGCATGGCACCCTGGAATCAGCCGAGAGTTTTGTTAATTCCATCAATATCAATAACTAATTTACAATTCACAGCACAAATCAGTGACCAAAGTGTGGAATTTTTAGATGTTGAAATTTATATCAGTAATGATACTATACAGACTAAACTACACAGGAAGGTCACGGCTGGAAACTCCACTTTACATGCCCATAGTGCCCACCCTAGACATCTCATTAAAAGTATTCCCTACGGCGAGTTTCTCAGAATAAAAAGAATCTGTAGCACTGAAAATGATCGTAAACTTTGCCAAGCAGAAGCTACTCAAAGGTTTTTAAAAGAGGATATAGCAGCAAGGATCTAGACACAGCTCTTTCCAAGGCCAACACCAATGAAATGTTATCGGTTACAACTAGTCAAGCTGATTCTGTGAGCAATAATGATAATTCAGACGACATCAACACGATAAGATTCATAACTACATTTAGTGATCAAGAATCTCAAGTCAGAAAAATTATACTCAATAATTGGCACATAGTCAAAACTGATATGACTCTTTCGCATATATTGCCCGACTCTCCCTCCATTACATTTAGAAGGGCACCCTCAATGAGGGACACTCTAGTAAGAACTAGTCCTGAGGTCTCGACAACACCCACTACCTGGTTATCCAACAGAACAGGTTTTTATAAATGCAGTGTTTGTCGAGCCTGCAAATTTGGTGTAAACAAACAGAAATACACAGACGCATTTGATCCGATACCTGTTAAAATCAAAGGCATGTATACATGCCGCACCGATCATGCGGTTTACGTATTAGAGTGTAGTGGTCATCTCAAATATGTGGGGAGCACGAAGTTGCAGGTATTTAACCGTATCCTGCAACATTTGCGTGCCATTGTCAATATGGACCACAATTACCCTGTTGCCCGACATTTTAATCTGGTACACAATAACAACTTAAAAGATTTAACGTATTTTGTTATTGATGCAGTCCCGAAGTTACCCAGAGGGGGAAACAGAGAAAGGAAGTTACGACAATTAGAGACACATTACATCCTGACACTTGACACTAAGATGCCAAATTGGTTAAATATGGGTGAAGACTTGCACAATTTTTTATAAATGTGCTATGATTATGTTATTATTCAATACCCACCCGGGCATCACTGTATGAATCTGGTGGATTGGCCACGGATTATGAAATGAACTGTGCAGTAAAACATGTGTGTATATATATGGTTTTTATCCAAGGGGCTTTTGTTAATCCGGCTATGGGACATGTTATTTACCCCCGTTTTACCTTGTTTAGCCAACAATTTTGGTTTTAACTGGTTTTATGGGAATTTTATGACTCGGTTTTGGTCGGTTTTATTGGAAGCATAATTTTGGATGTTTTTGCATATATATATATATGTTTGTATGTATAGTTGTATTTATACTTATATTTACATCATTCATGTTTCATCAATCACTTATTATGCTGCTATCTCTTGGTACTGTATCTGCGCATTTGCACATTGTTTCCTTGTTGAAATTTAATCTTGCACTTCATATGCTGCTATCTCTTGGTACTGAAATTGCGCATTTGCACATCGTTTCCTTATCTTGCACTTTATATTGGCACCAACCTAAATATTAATGTACTAATAATAGTGCAGTCAGGCATGGTTACCTATGTTACATGTTTCTTATATAATGTCGTCTCGGTCCAAGGGTCACCCTTACTGGGTTTAGGTATACCTTGCATTTGAAGCGATTGATTTATAGCCTATATATTCACATCTTTGAGTAATTATTGGCTGCCTCAAACATGTACCATTGTAGCTATGATGTTTGAATAGCTACAGTTTTATGTGTCACGAACAGCACTTTGTATTGCAACAGCACTTGCACTTTAGTACCCTTACTCCTCATGACAGCCTTGCAATTTTAATAGAATCCTGTATTAACAGAGATTTCATGAACCTGAATTATACTGTTACTACTTATTTCCCTAAACATTTTTCGGCCACTTGGCTTTATTTCAAAGAATTAAATTGCATTAAATTTAAATACTATTTTATATGTGGCCATTGCTTTAGGCATTTTTTTGTATTTACATGTACTTGTTCTAATGCTCATTTGGTGCTATATAGTATGTTTACTATGTCTGTCACTATAGGAGGAGTGGTCAATTGTATAGCACGTCATTATTTAAGACACAGTAATATCCTTGCACGTCATGTGATCAAGACCAGGGTAACCCGGTCGAAACGCGTCATGCAGTGGAGATCTCTTTTACAATAAAGCACTTAATCCACCAAAAGCTGTTGTGGTCCGTACCTGATTTTCCGTCCGCAAGGAAAAGGAATTTGGCTCAGGATTTGCAAGCTATATATTATCTACTGGCGGTCGCCAGTAGTTATAGTTAGGACCTATTTTCCATAGGAAATCCACGACATTCTATTTGAAATAACTCTTACTTTGGTTGACGAATCTTCGCGAAATTTTCAAACTTTATGGCCCGCTCCGGTCCGCTCCTACCCTGAACGTTTCGGGGTGATTCGTCAAGCGGGGGCCGAGAAAAAAAAGGGGGGTCCCAAAACGTGTTTCCCCATAGGAAACTTTAGCCACGGCTACAGCCCGAACTGCTGAACGGAATTACACCAAATTTGGCAAAGAGGTAGTTCTTGGTTCAGAAAGAACCCTTTTTGTTAAATGGTGTAAATCCGTTCAGTAGTTCCTGTGAAAATCAAAATGAAAATCACATATATATCTATGGCCGCGTCGGATTCGCGCACCCTCCCGATCACGAGCTGCATGCTAATTGGCTGTCAACACTCCAAATCAGGAAGTGTTGGCAGCCATTTTGTCCCTCGGTAGAACCGAGGGACAGAAACAAGTGCGCAAAACGCACAAAGGGGGCAGGGTAGAAACACCCTGACCCCTAGGTCTGCTCAGGGGTCCCACAAGGACCCCTGGGCAGAAAAGCATTTTTTTTTTTTTATATAAAATCGGCAGGATGCGCTCAGGGTGCGCGGATCCTGCCGAAAAAAAAAAAATCGAAGCGCGGTCTCCCGCGCTTCGATGCAAATTTGCCCCCGGGTGGCCCAAGTCCCGGGGGCATGCGGGGGGTGGGTTTATTGTTTATGGGGGGGCCTCTAAGGCCCCCCAAGCCCCGGGGACCGCCACCCCCCGGGGCTTAATAAAAAAAATGGTGCGGGAGGGCTCTCCTGCCCTCCCGCAGCCCCGGGGACCGCCACCCCCGGGGCTTCTTTTTAAAATTTTAAATAACGTGTGGGGGGGGGCTCCAGCCCCCCCACACGCCCCGGGGACCACCACCTCCCCGGGGCACATAGAAAATAAATGTGGGGGTCCGTTACGGACTCCAGAGCCCCGGGGACCACCACCTCCCGGGGCTGTGCAATTCAAGGGAGGGGGCCGCGCAGCCCCTCCTGGAGCCCTTGATGGCCCTGGGGACCGCCACCCCCAGGGCCGGCTCCTGCAGTGTCCCGGGGTGCCTACCCCCGGGACACTGTAGTTTGCTATGACAGGACGGAGCCTCGCGGCTCCTGTCCTGTCATAGCAAACTGCTTTGGATATTAGAAGAGAGAGCAGGAAACCTGCTCTCGCTTCCAATATCCAAAGCAAGTTGCTTTCCACACGGGGAGCTGCATGTTAGCAGCTCCCCATGTGAAAAGCAATGCCGGCTCCCAAGGGACGCGGGGAGCCGGCGGGACTGTGGGGGGATTGGGGACCCCCCCCCACAGTCCCCAACGGAGGGCCAGCCCCGGGGGATGGGGTCCCCGGGGCAAGTAGTGGCCCGGGAGGGGGGCCACGCGGCCCCCCTCCCCAAAAACAAAAAATTGAGAGAAAAAAAAGGAAATGCCGGCCCCGGGGGATGGGGTCCCCGGGGCCTTAAATGGCCTGAGGAGGGGGGCCACACAGACCCCCTCCAAATATTAACAAATTTAAAAAAAGAGGGCATGCCCCGGGGGATGGGGTCCCCGGGGCCAATATAGGCCCAGGGAAGGGGGGCCACGCGGCCCCCTTCCCGTTTTTTTTTTTTTTTAAATGAAAATCCTCATGCCCCGGGGGATGGGGTCCCCGGGGCCAAAAGAGGCCAAGGGAAGGGGGGCCACGCAGCCCCCCTCACATACAAAAAAAAAGACCGGCATCGTGCCGGAGGCCCCGCCCCCACCCTGCAGCAGTCTGCAAACGCGTCCCCTGGCGCGTTTGCAGATGGGGAACGATTTCCCCTTGAATACTGGGGGTCCCTGGGGCCAACTAGCCCACCAGGAACCTCCAGTATGCGCCAGGGGCTGCGTTGCAGAGAGATGTAGAGGCCACGCCCCTTTTACACCTCTCTGCAACGCAGCTCTGTGGCGCTTTTGGAGGTACATGGTGGGCTAGTTGGACTCCAGGGACCCTCAGGATTCAAGGGGACTTAATCCCCCAACTTAAAATGCGCCACGGGGCGCGTTTGCACAGTGGTGAAGGGAGGGGGCGGGGCTTCAGGTGACATGTGTGCAAACAGGCCCCGTGGCGCATTTTAAGATGGGGAATTAAATCCTCTTCAATCCCGAGGGTCCCTGGGGCCAACTAGCCCACCAGGTACCACCAGTAAGCGCCACGGAGCTGCGTTGCAGAGTGTTGTAAAAGGGCGTGGCCTCTGTACACCTCTCTGCAACGCAGCCCCTGGCGCATACTGGAGGTTCCTGGTGGGCTAGTTGGCCCCTAGGGACCCTCAGGATTGAGGAGGAATTAATTCTCCAACTTAAAACGCGCCACAGGGCGCGTTTGCAGACATGTCACCTCAGGCCCCACCCCGTTCCTTCACCATTGTGCAAATATTCCTCTAAAATCAACCGAACTACGAATTCAGATTTACTCACCTGTTATCAGGAGAGACCTCAGTGCTGCATCTTTGAGCCCAGTACTGATCCTGAAAAGTAATTTTAACCGTACTTACCAGTAACTTGAATTTCCTTCCATAGGCTAACATTGACTGGTTTCACTTGGAAATTCTTCTAAGTGTGGAGTTTTGGAACTTTATAATATTTCTCTAAAATCAGCCGAACTATGAATTCCGATTTACTCACCTGTTATCAGGAGAGAACCCAGTGCTGCATCTTTTAGCCCAGCACTGACCCTGAAAAGTAATTCTAACCGTACTTACCAGTAACTTGTATTTCCTTCCATAGGAATCCATTGTCTGGTTTTCAGCAGAAAAGTTTCAAAGTGTCGATTTTCACAAACTACAAATATTCCTTAAAAATCGCCTGTATGACTTAAACGCATTCTTTCAACTGTTTACAGGAGATGCACCAGTGCTGGATCCAGGATCCACCACTGAGTAAGAAAAAGTAACGATAACACTACTTACCTGCTAAGTGAATTTCCTCCCATAGGATAACATTGGTGATTTTATGTGAAAAAGTTTCCAAGTGTCAACTTTTAAAATACAATAATATTCCTTAAAAATCACTATTGTAATCAAAACACTTTTACTCAACTGTTTACAGGAGATGTCCCAGGACTGAATCTAGGATCCAGTCCTGTGGTGAGAAAAGTAATCCATAAAGTACCTAATTGCATTTAAGTAGAAATTCACATTGAGCTCAATGTTGCATTGTGTTTGAAATTGTGTTGCCCATTGCAACAACTGTAACTACTGTACTTAAAAGTCTATTGCCTATTTGCAAAGTATTTAAACTAAAGTAATTCATTCTGAGAAAGTATATTTTGTAATGTAATGTATAATGTAATTACAATGTAATTTAAAAAATAAAATATCTAAAAATAAATAGTTGAAAAAAATGTTGTAAATCAGTATCAAAAAAATAAATATAACAATTAATACATTAAAAAATTGTCATTTACAAAACCTTTGAAATTCACTGAAAAAAACCATAGGTTTCAGACACGTTATAGTTAGAAATTAGCATTTAAAAAAACCTTTGAAATTCACTGAAAAAACCATAGGTTTTAGGGACAGTTATAGTTAGTTGGACATTGCACTCGTACAAAACCCGTGAAATTCCCCCGTTATAGTTAGTTCAGCTAACTATAACTCGCGCCCCCGCAATTCACTGCTGAGGACGTCACATATTACATCACTCATGACATGGTCAGTGACATCACTGATTACATCACTCATGACATGATCAGTGACATCACTGATTACATCACTGATGACATCTCAAATGACATCACTGATGACATCATCCATGTGATAATTTCATGCATCTTCTCACACCCTAATATAACTTTTGATACACCCACTGTAACTTAGACTGCCATTCGCAAAACCATACACACTCCAATACCAATAACTATATACCCACACACTGATTCTTAGGTCTACACACACACATCTACTCACTCACCCGTCCAGTCACTCATACTTACAGTCACTCAGTACAGGACTATCATATGCACTCATACACCTATTTAAACACTCACACACCGCCACTCATCCATAGAGGTACTCACACCTAGTCAGTCATGCAAAAAATTAATCACACACCCATTTACTCACCTATAGAGTTATACACACCAGCTCACTTAGTCATACAAATACTAGCACATTCTTACGCTCTTATACAATAACTGATACAAGCACACACGCATCCATACAGCCACTCTCACAATCACACTCTCACTTATAGCCTTTTAAATACTCTAACACACATAAATACTGCCTTTTACATATGTAGTTACTCGCACATGTACCACTGAGATATACATTCACTCACTAACACACCCATACACACACTCACCCATCCAAGCAGTCCATCACAGACGCACTCTTCAAATCATGCACCCAGTGAATCACCCACTCACACATCTATGTACAGAGTCGCACACACCCCACCCACACAAACACTCAGGCACCCATACAGATACTCAGACAACGAATCAATAACTCAGATAGACACTCATGTAGCTATTCACAAACCCATGCAGCCACTTACACAGCAACAGACAGACGGATACAGACATTCACCCAGTTTAGTCACTAACCCATGCATTCAGTAAGATACGTTTAATCACTCACTTATACAGTTAGTCACGCACCTACTAAATCATCCATACAGACACTTATACACCCACTCATTCTTCAATACGCCTTTCCCTATATACATTAAAAATATTTAAACTTTACAGAAACAGTCACTAGATGTCATCAGTGATGTCACTGACCATGTCATGAGTGATGTAATATGTGACGTCATCAGCAGTGAATTGCGGGGGCGCGAGTTATAGTTAGCTGAACTAACTATAACGGGGGAATTTCACGGGTTTTGTACGAGTGCAATGTCCAACTAACTAACTGTCCCTAAAACCTATGGTTTTTTCAGTGAATATATATATATATATATACACACACACACACACACACACACACACACACACACACACACACACATATATATATACACACATACACACAATTTGTGTATAATAGATTGTTTACTCTCATTTGACATGTTAGCCAAGTTAATAATATATATAGAGAGGGGGAGGACTCTCTCACCAATGTCACTAATAGTGAATAATCACCATTATGCACGGTGGCTAGCTAATGGCTGACAGAGGCTTGAAAAAGTGTTACCAATATAGCTTGACCCGCTTTAGACTGTTGGTTAGCTAATACATCAACACAATAGGGCTTGGTGAATGTATGTGGATTATTTCTTATGCCTGCTTCACAGATATTCACTAGTGGAATGTTGCCTTGGAAAGCATTAGAGGCTCCCCTCTTACGGGTGGAATGAGCTCTTGGAGTTGCAGGTAGCACTCATTTGGCTCTGTGGCAGCAAGTTTGCATGCATATTACTATCCACCTTTCGATTCCAGCTTTTGAGATTGCAGAGCTTCTGAGGATTTGAGAAGGCAACGAAACGCTGCTGAGTTTTACGAAATGTCTTCATCCTCTCAATGTAATACATGGAGTTGTAGGCGAGGCCTGCTTCTTGTAAGTGGAGTAGGTAGCCAATAAGGTCCTGTACCGCAGGGGAGAGTGGCTGGATGTGTTTTGTTGAACAATAGTGCACAAATCCTTTCAATTTCACTGCATAGCATGCCCGTGTGGTAGGCCTGTGTGGCCATACATTGTTGTGGAAGATTTAGGTATCAAATACTACGACTTCAGGAGCCAAATCACCAGATTGAGTTGTTTGGGGTTGGGGTGTATGACCCTGTCCTGATATGGAGTTAGAAGATTGGCAATTTCTCGTGAGGCACAGCGGATAGCTGTAATAGAGTTGTGAATAATGCCTGTCGAGCAAGTTGTGGCAATTAGAATTCGTGCGAGGGAGGTTAGTCTGAGCTCCAGAACCAGGTAAGGAATGAGTGAGAGGTAGAAAAGCATAAGCAAATATCCCTGACCAGTTGATCCATAGGGCATTATCCCTTGGACTGAGGGTGGGGAAACCTGGAGGTGAAGCTTTGGAATTTCGCAATCTGTTGTGTGGCAAAGAGATCTATTTCCAGGGTTCCCCACCACTGAGTGTAGTGTTGAATTGATTTCCCACTCGTGTACCTGTTGCTGCATTCTGATGAGCATATCTGTGAAGTCGTTGTCCACCCCTGGTAGGCATTCTTCTAGGAGGTGGATGTTGTGATGTATCGCCCAATGCCATATGCGCAGCACTATACGAGACAGCTGCTTGGAGTGTGGGCTTCCCTGCTTTAGTATGTAATACACATTGTGGTCATGTCGGTGTGAACTAAAACCCTTTGTGGTGAAGATGTTGCTGAAAAGCCGAGAGCTAACTGAATCACAAGAAGTACTAGGTGACTGTTGTGTAGATACTTTTGTATTGGGGACCACTGCCCCGCACTGAGATGTTTTATGTGGGGCCCCAACTGCTTAAGGACCCGTCTGTTGTAATAGTTACTTGCAGAACAGGGGTTTGGTGGGCCGACCCTTCAACGGACTGGTGCAGTTACACCACTGCAGAGAGCGATGTTGGCCCTTCCAACACTAGATCTTTTAGGTACCCCTCCGCTCGAGACCACTGACTGTAGACACTGTTGTAGGGGGTGCATGTGCAGTTGTGTGTGTGGTACTATGGAGACACATGAGGCCCTAATACCGATAAGGCTCATCAGTGTTTTGACTGACGTGACGATATGGATGAAAAAGAAGCAATAAAAGCTGGATCTTTTATACTCTTGCAGGACTAGGATAAGCATGTGTAGAGTTGGGAGTTTAGGGTAGCGTCGTGGAACGGCTGCATCTGTAAGGGTTGCAGGAAAGATTTTGTAACATTGAGTGTGAAGCCCAGGCAGTGCAGAAGGTTGATTACCTTCAGAGTGTCCTGCAGACATTGTTTGCTTGCACTCTTGATCAGCCAATCATTGAGATATGGAAATACATGTGTGCCCCTCTCTGAGATGAGTGGCTACTACTTCGAGACATTTTGGAAATACTCTTGGTGCAGTTGTTACTCCGAATGGCAACACTTTGGCTACTTGAAAACTGAAGTAGCACCGATGAGCTGGAAGTATTGGTGTCCTTGAGGTCTATTACTGTCATGAAGTCTCCTTGCTGCAGCAGTGGTATGACTTCTTGACGTGTAACCATGTGGAAGTGCTCCGAAAAGACTTACTGGTTGAGTGGCCTCAGGTCTAATATAGGCCTTAAGGTGCTGTCTTTCTTTGGAATGAGGAAATACAGCGAGTACACCAGTGTCCCCGGTATTGCTTTGGGACTGGCTCCAAGGCCCCCTTTTGAAGCAGAGCTCGAACTTCCTCTTGTAAGAGTGTTAAGTCTTCCCATGACATTGTGTCTGAGGTGGAACATTGGGCGGAGATGGTGAGTTGTAGACACGATCTGTCTTTTACTTTTGACAGGACCAACAAATTTGAGGTGATTTGACCCCAATCTGTGTGGAAGTCCTGAAGCCCTCCCTCTAGTGTTAAGTGTTGTGAGGGGGGGCGGACAGAGTCACTGCTTAGTGTAAGTGGTTCCCTTGGTAGTGTATGCACCACCTCGACCCCTGCTGGTTTTGCCTCTGTAGTGTACTCTGTATGACCCTCTTGTAAACTGGGATTGCTAGGGGTTTTGCTGCTTTTGAAAGGTACCCGTCTCTAGAGGTGGTTACCTTGGATGCCCCTCTGTACTGACCGTTCCAAATGGTCACTCCCTCTGTATTGGTATGCTTGTAGGGCACCCATGGCTTTGGCGTTTTGTGTCGTTTTTAATCTTTTCTAGCATTTCGTATACTTGTGGGTCAAAGACGTGTTCTCCATCAAAAGGTAAATTGAGGAGATATTGCTGGAGGTCGGGTTTAAACCCGGACACCCTTGGCCATGTGTGGCATCTCATTATGAGGCTAGAGCAAGTAGAGCCCAGCCTAAGAACCCAAAACAGCTGAAAAGATGTCTACGGAACATCAACTCGCAAGACCTGACTGCGCTCTGCGATAACATCCTGCCCCCACCCTTGAACATGTCGGATGTCCACGACCTTACGGCCCACTATAACCACTCAATGCTTAATGTACTTGACTCAGTGGCACCACTACAGCTTAAAAGAATGTCCTCTAAACTCTCCAAACCGTGGTTCAATGATAAATTTCTTCTTTCGGAAATAAGGCTAAGACTTGCAGAAAGGATGTGGCGATCGAATCCCTCCCTTGATCATCTCTGCCACTTAAGATCCCTGCGAAGCATTTACAATAAACGCATCATATGCTCGAAGGCCAACTTTTTCAGAACTCAACTAGATCAAGCAAAAAACCGTCCCAAAAAACT
This sequence comes from Calotriton arnoldi, assembly GCA_963921515.1. Taxonomy (NCBI): domain Eukaryota; kingdom Metazoa; phylum Chordata; class Amphibia; order Caudata; family Salamandridae; genus Calotriton; species Calotriton arnoldi. The sequence continues at coordinate 192,955 of CAWUFW010004676.1, forward strand.
GTTCGAACCCATCAAGTCCCAAGCGAACAGTCAGCCTAACCTCTCGTCACTGGGTCAAGGGACATTGCCGAACTGTGAAGAATTCGCTGATTTCTTCACGGATAAGACTATTAAGATCGAAACTGAATTACACTTGGCCCGTGATCACCTCTCGATCAGTCCACTGAAAACCCTCCGCCCCCCAGGTTTGGATATCACTAACCCTGCACAGCCCTACCTCCCCAAAAACAATGCTTCCTGGAGTCTGTTCCAAACCTTGGATGAATGCTCTATACGCAAAATGCTGTCGACTTTGAAACCTTCCAATCACTACAACGACCCTCTGCCATCGAACCTTTTCCCGGAAGTAAGATCCTCCTTACTAACACTTTGGACTACGATCGTCAATGCATCACTTCGGCAAGGTGCTATTCCGGATTGCCTAAAATCGGGTCAAGTTACCCCGATCCTAAAGAAACCAACCGCTGATCCCACGGACCTTCATAACTTTCGCCCAATTTCGAACATCCCCACCTTGGCAAAGCTCCTGGAAAATATGTGCTCGCCCAACTCGACCATTTCCAACTCCTGGACCAATGCCAATCTGGTTTCCGCCCGGGCCGTAGTACAGAGTCGCACCAACACACATCGTTGATGCGCTAAGAATGTTGGACCATAATTAGTCGTGCCTATTGATCCTTCTAGACCTTTCATCAGCATTCGATACTGTCAAACACGATAACCTAACTGACCTCCTGGAACACAGGATGGGGCTGTCTGGGCCTGTACTAAACTGGTTCTCTTCGTTCCTTCAGAACAGATCCCAAAGCTTCAAGGTGAACCAATCCTTGTCCCATCCTACACCGGTCACCCTGGGGGTTCCCCCAAGGTTCAGCACCTTCTCCCACGCTCTTTAACCTGTTCATGGAGCCTTTGACAGAAATTCTGAAATCATCCAGCATTCACCATCACATGTGATAGGACTATACCAAACTATACCTGAAGATCGCCTCCCCCGAGGACATTCAGATCCTCAACTCAGTCCTGCTGGAAACACAAAGCTGGTTGACACGTAATCACCTGAAGCTAAATGCTCTAAAAACGGAATTCCTCCAAATCTCACCCCACAAACAATCTCTGGTCATTGAACAACGGTTGAATCAGGTACAGTCCCGGGCACACGTAACGAGGATATAATATCAGGAGAAATGTCTCATACTGCAGAAATGTAGAGGGTCTACACCAGAATGATAATCATAGGTGTTTAATATAGTAACAGAGCATAAGCAACCAGCCAAAACAAAAGCAACCAGCCGACACGTGTTTCGTCACAAAGGGTGGTAACCCGTGACTCTTCAGGGCTGGGGAAGATACAAAACATAAAATAAACTGACAAGAAAGCAAACAAACGATGTATAGGCCGAAATTAAAAATCATAAATACAAGTGGAAACCTGGTTACATAACTTACACACAAAGTGACAATGATACATACTTTATGGTTTCAGGAAAGGCAGCCGCAGCGCTTCAAATATCCATTTCATTGCTATCTGTTGATTAGGCTATGGATAGAGACAGGGTCGCATCAGAACTCTTTGACAACTTATCCAAAGGGATCACTATTAATGCAGCATCCACCAGTGGAAACCCATTACGTAGAGAAGGTCTCAAAGAGAAATTCGTAAGACTAGAGAGATTAAAGAGAACAGAGAATTCCAGATGGTGGGACAGTGCCACCTTAAAACAATATCTGAGACTTAACAGGGTCCCAAGAGGACTTCGCTCCCAGATTTTTCCCACATTTGATGATTTGGACGATGATCTTTTAGGCAAATGGGAAGAAACTCTCACTTCTAACTCAAACACACTCATCAACATATTAATAGAGAACGCAGAACGCAAAGTAGCAAATCTCCAGATTGAAATTTCCAACTTAGAAAAAGAAATTGCAGACCTAGATTTAAAAGAAGCTACAGAAAAGAATTATGTCATCTTAAATGACATCCTGTCCAAACACCAGAACGAAATAAAAGACAGAAAAACCCGACAATTAAAAAGAGACGAAGCTGACTACAGAGAGGGACGTGTTTTTACTTTCGCTAGAAAATACGATCAGTTACTTCAGACCGCCACACCTGGTAACAAACCAATTAGACCGGACATTTCTTCCATCTCATCCAGTTCCACCTCTCTCAACACCATTGCCAGCAGTGACAGTGAACCTGATAACCCAACAAACGACCTGAACAGATCTACCCTCAATAAATCATCTTTTTACGAGAGGTCCTAACGATACGAAGGAGAACCGGACACAACAAAGACTAGGAGGCCAAGACAGAAAACCCGTGAGAGGGAAGAGGTCAGGACTCAGAAGAGTACAAGAAGAAACTAAGGTCTGGGGACGGGAAAAACAAATAGATTCACAAGATCAAGGTGTGCAGGTAGTTAACCTTTCATCACATACTCTGAACAGTGGGATGATCTCACTTCTTAGCAGAGGCTTAAGTTTTAATCCCCATGAACAAGGAGACACCTGTAGACACAAAATAGACCTCTTTAAATTTATTAGGGGTCTTAAGATCAGGAAACATTTCAGTAGTTTCCCTACCACCACTAAGACCATCAAGAATATCTGCACAGACAATTCTTTGGGTGTACAAAGTATCAAAGATATTCAGGACACCCATTTACTCCTGTCCCTTATGGACATGGACGACCCTCCCATGAATATGGAAGATCTTCTTCTGGAACTAGATATTGACACAGACCTCACTCTTAACAGTGGTCTCAAGACGAAGTCTAGATGGACTCCTATTCTCCCAGGGGGCAATTCTGTGGATATCTTTTACAACCTAGTTCTCACGGACATAGACAAACATGAAAAGAAAACTCTTCACTCGAAACATAGGACCAAAGACAACTTACGTAGAGAAGAACGGGTGGCTCTAAAAACATTAAGTTCCACTCCTGATTTAATAATCAAAGAGGCCGACAAAGGAGGGAATGTTGTGGTTATGAACCACGCTGATTATCACAAGGAAATCCTTACTCAACTAGAGAACACCTCCTGTTATGAACAATTGAATCAAAATCCCACTGGTACCCTCATTGTTAAGATCAACAAATACCTTTCTGATTGGCATACTTTAGGTCTTATTGACGATCAGGAACTTCTTTATTTGAAGGTACAAAGACCTGCATTCCCTTGGCTGTATACCCTTCCTAAGATACACAAACCGGGCCCTTTTCCTGCTGGTAGACCCATAGTATCAGGTATAGGCGGACCCACAGAGAGACTTGCCCAATATGTTGACCTCTTTCTGGGCCCCATGGTCAAGAATTTACCCTCACACATACAGGACACTAAACATATCTTGAGCATCCTAGCTGATGTCGAATGGCAACCGGACATGACTTTAGCAACCTTAGATGTGGTTTCTCTCTACACTACCATTGAACCAGAGGTTGGTCTCAAAGCCATCACCAGCCTTCTACACAACAGGCCAGCCACACTTTGGCAACACACCAACATGTTGATTGCCATGATGGACATCATTCTCAATAACAACTTCTTCCTCTACGACAATGTATGGTACAAACAGACTAAAGGCGTAGCTATGGGCTCCAAATTTTCCCCATCATTTGCCAATCTCTACATGGGTGTTCTAGAATCCATTTGGATCTGGGGTATCAAGGGAGCTCCATGGGTTGACTGCATAATCTATTGGGGACGCTACATTGATGACTGCCTTCTGCTATGGTCAGGGTCCCAAGACAAACTAAAAGAGTTTTTCACTTACCTTAACTCCAATGACATGAACATGAGGTTCACGAATGTCTGTAGCAAGTCGAGCATCACATTTCTCGATGTGGAACTCTATATCAAGTCTAACACACTACATAGTCGACTATATAGGAAAGAGACGTCATGCAATGCCATCCTGCATGCAGAAAGTTCCCACCCCTCTAATCAACTTCAAGGGATACCCTACGGTGAATTCGTTAGAGCCAGAAGGAACTGCAGTGAGGAACCAGAATTCCAGAAATGCATCTCCAACATGAAATCTAGGTTCAAGGCTAGAGGTTATGATGCACATACCATAAATAAAGCTGAGAAAAGAATCCAAAAGTTAGAGAGACATGAAACTTTGTGACAAAAACACAGTTACCAAACAGGATCAACCAGTTAGATTGATTACCGATTTTAGTGACATGGGTCTAGCCATAAAAAGGAGTCTTAACAAACATTGGGGTGTTCTACTAGCAGATGTTACGCTTAAAGATGTAATCACCACGAGACCTCGGATCACCTATAGACGGGGTAGAACTCTTAAAACGAGACTCAGTCCCACTGTACCTCGTCCTCACAGTAGCCAATCATGGCTCAAAACACACACTGGGTTTCTTTAAATGTGGTTGTTGTGGTGTCTGCAGATTTGCCCAGAATGGCATCAAAAATCTCACAGCAATCAACAAGAAGAAATACCTGATCAATTGCAACATCAATTGTAACACTAAATTTGTCATATACATTCTAGAGTGCACCTGTAAACTATGGTATGTAGGAAGCACCATCAGACCATTGAAGGAACGCATTGGTGAACACATCAGAGCACTCCAACGCCAGGATTTCAGAGACCCCATGGCAGTCCACGCAGCCACTTGTCCCACGCAAGCCTCCAAAAACGCCTCTCGTTCTTCGGATTTGATGTGGCTGCCACTAACGCCAGAGGAGGCAACAGAGAACTGAGGCTCAGACGTCTGGAAGCAACATGGATTATGCGCCTTCAGACGGTGCAACATGGATTAAACACGGATCATGAGCTTCATTATTTTTTAGGGGATTAATCACTGGTTACTGACCACTCCATGAACCATGAACCTCATTATTCCAGTTGGAATATTTGATGAACCAGACATTTTCGTGAATCTCACAGCTATCTGTTAATTTGATTATAGAGTTTTGAGATTTTAGTCACCATGTGCGATTCTCACCCACTATTGTTGCTATCATGTCACTACTTTTGGTATAATGTCACTTCGCTTTACTATTCGGGTGAACGTCATGTCACAGCGGTGCCCACTATGGTCACCTTAATTATTTCTCATGTAACTTGGTTGTTAGCTTTAGGCTAAGCTTCATGCGAGTATTTCTCTCACAGTGTTACTCATGAAGTTTTGGTATATGCGTGTAATCCAGAGAGCATTTATTTATTATGGTATACTACTTTTCTGGGTTTTTTTTCCCTCCAGGTCTTAGCATCTCTGTTTTGAGCATCTGACATGCACTCCATATCACAGGAGTTACACTACTTTTTCTCAGATGTTGCATCTATTTTCTCCTTCATCTCTCCTTTCAACATCCTCCATCGATCGGTTTGTCTATATTTTATGTACGTTTGTTCCCTTTTTCTTTCTTTATTTCAGTCTATGTTATTTTCTTTTTTCCTTTTTCCTGCTTTCAACTTGGGGCGTACATCCCTCTTACAGCACCAATTCCTACACCTCCACACTCTATACATGGCGTCCTGTGTAGCCCACCTCTGCTTTTGTCCTTCTGCGGTCTAGTCTTTCTCCACCTTGCCTTTATAACCCCGCCTCCGCCCCTCCTCTTCCGGCCATCTTCCGGAACCATTTTCCTTCCTGAACAACACTTCTCCCAGGTAAGCGACTCAGTCCCCTCCACACGAGCCAACCTTTGCTAGCTCACTATCCCTGGTGTATCTGCTTACACCTTTTCTCCCCCTCTTTCACTATCTAGTTTCCTGTACTCCGGCGCATCCGCCGGTGTCGTCCTGGACTACTGACCTGGCACGCCTAATTCTATATTCCCCCTTGTGCTACTTAGCACTTGGTTAATTTCGTCGCCACAGACTGCATCGACTTTTCTGAAGGTAAGCCTTCTTCCCCTCGATACTCTAGTGTTTTCGTCTTTCTCCTTCCCCCCTTTCCCTCCCATACTTGGCACTTCACTTCATTCCCATTTTCCGTTTTCTCTCAGGTCAATAGTCCTCATCGGCTTATCCGCCGCCCGGCGATATCCGTCTTCCTTTCCTTACATTTGGCAGTAGTCCACCTACCGTGGTTCGCACTGCTCTTCCTTGCAGTTTTGGACTCTTGAACGTTCACTTGGTAAGGTTTCACTTTAGTTTCCCTGTACGTATTTTTTCCTTTTCCAGCTCACCCCTTTCGCTTACCGTTTTTCCTTTTCCTCTCCATAGAATCCACCTTGTTGGCACCGCCTTTCAGGTATTTGTCTCTACCCTTTTTCCCCCCCCCCTTTTTTTCTTTTACCTACTAGTAGCACACACTTAGGGCAGCCGTCTATTCCCTTCAGAGCCACCTACTAGGCTGTGTCTTTATCATTCTTTCGCTTTCTCTGCATGTCTTTCAGTCGCACTCGTCCAGCTCACAATGGAGCTTGCTCGTGATCACCATTTCGTTCACTATGCGGTTTTGTTTTACCTTTTGTGTACCAGAGGTCCTCCTTTTAACCCTGGGTGACCTATCCTCCATTTAGGAGTCCTTGTTTATCTAGTTGGTCTTCTGCCTGAGTACCTTTCACCAACACTGATTTTGCGTTTACAGCCGCTTTTAGAACCTGTTCGTTGCCATGACTGGGCGCCCTCCATTGCATGTATTTCCAACACGTTCCGCTTAGTGCGTGATTGTTATCTTTACAGGCTGCCTTTTCAATTTTATCACAATGGCTTGTGTCTCTTCTCATTTACCATGTTCTGATTATTTCGCCTCTTGGTCTGCAATTCCATTTATTTTTCTTCCTCTACACATTCACAGCTCGACCTATTGATCTTGGTGCAAAGATCTTTCATTGTCATTTTGTGTGTAAGTTATGTAACTAGGTTTCCACTTGTATTTATGATTTTTAATTTCGGCCTATACATCGTTTGTTTGCTTTCTTGTCAGTTTATGTTATGTTTTGTATCTTCCCCAGCCCTGAAGAGTCACGGGTTACCACCCTTTGTGACGAAACACGTGTCGGCTGGTTGCTTTTGTTTTGGCTGGTTGCTTATGCTCTGTTACTATATTAAACACCTATGATTATCATTCTGGTGTAGACCCTCTACATTTCTGCAGTATGAGACATTTCTCCTGATATTATATCCTCGTTACGTGTGCCCGGGACTGTACCTACTTCATTTGTGTGGATTTCTATCCATACCATCACGGGGGTTTTAGGGCATATCCCCTGACATGGTTTGCACCGTTCACACTCCTAGTATAACAAACTCAGCGCGAATTAGCTTGAGCGCCATTATTCCTGTCAATACTAAAAACCCCACACTGATACATACTCAACGGTTGAATCAGTTGACTGCTCTTAACTGCAGACCTCAACTCGTTGATTCGGCATCCTCTCTGGGTATATTAGACAAAAGTCTGAACATGCAAAAGCACATCAGTTACCTCAGCAAAGGAGCGAACTTCCAACTCAGCATCCCAAGGAAACTCAAACCCTTTCTCCCTGCTCATGACCTAAAGGTTGCAGTACAAGCATTAGTGATCTCAAAGCTGGACTATGGTAGCGCAACGCTTTGCGGCTTGCCCAGAGTGAAGACTGCTCTTCTTAGGGTTGCCCTCAATTCCGCTGCTAGGCTCTTAACTGGCACTAAAAAATACAACCATATCTCTCCGGACTTGCAGGACCTGAACTGGCTTCCATATGAAGCTCGGATACAGTTAAAAATTGCATGCATGGCACACAAAGCCATCCACTTCAAGACCCCGCTGTACCTCGCTCAGAAACTGGAGCTCTCCTGTGGTTCGAGAGCCTCCTGAAGCGCCAGCACCCTTTTGCTCAAACCACAAAAATTCAAGAAAAAAAAGACCTATAACCGAGCCTTCTCCGGTATAGCCCCGAGGATCTGGAACTCCCTTCCCCCCGAAGTCAGGGTGAACCCTTCCACTGTCTTCTTCAAAAATTAAGTCAAAGGGCTACTGATGAAGAAATTTCTGCCTCAGTCTGGCTTCTCCATCTGATTCTGAGACCATAGCCGTTGACTTTGGCCCTGCTACCTAGCTCACGAGAATGTCGGACATTATTAGACTGAATTTTTCGCTTGGTTGATTGTTTTGTTTGCTTGTACCCTTCTTGCGGCATAATCTGTAAAGCGCTCCGATACCCTCGGTGGTCATGTTCGCGCTATATAAAACTTTCAAAATAAATAAATAAATAAGTGTTTATTCCCTAGCGTCTGTGGCGTCTAAAGCACTCTGGATTGTGGTGTTAGAGAGGATTTTCCCTTCTCCCATTAGTCCTGTAACTCTTTATTTATATTGTTCAGGAAGGTGTTACTATTGTTTCTACATTTCATCCCACCGTGCTCTATTGCACCTTGAGAGGAGGCCTACTGAATTGGCCATTCTAAGATGGTTTGCTGCCTGCACTGCAGCTCGTTTACCTGCAGCATCAAATTTCTTGCTTTCCTTGTCTGTAGGAGGAGCATCACCTGTCCCTTGAGAGTTGGCTTGTTTTCTCACCATGTGTAATACAAGAGAATCAGGACAGACATGTCCCTTAACATATGTTGGTTTAGTTGGTGAGGGTTTTTATACACTTTTTAATCAATCCTAGGCGTTAAGACGGGTTGCTTAAATAGCTCTGTTGTGGTTGAAGCAGTGGCCTTCAGCATGGGTAAGAATTGGACGGTTAGTTGTGTCTTTGATAGTGTCTCTACAAGGAAATCGTCTTCATCTTCCACTGTGTGCATATCAACTTTATGATATTCTGCAGCCCTGCGCAGTACCTCAATGTGGTGGAGTTGTCAGGTGAGGAAGTTTGGAGGGGTATAGATATGGATCTGTATCTCCTTGTGTGTCAACATTATAGTCATCCCAGGGTTCAGCAAGTGTATTAGAATAACAACGGGATCTCGTAAATATGGATTGTAGTAGGAGTCTGTTTTCCCCTATGCTGCGTTCCCCTAGTGAAGAGGTGGTGGGTGAACATAAGGGGAGCGCTGCAGTGAGGCTGGTAAAGGTGGAGTTGTGACTGGCATTGTTGGAAGAGGAGGTAGAGGTAGAACTAGAGGAGTAGGTGGTAGAGGGGGTGGAGGTTCCGCTGGGAAATGCCCGAGACTTGTGCCCCTGTCCCTATGTTTTTACATGGGGGCTTCTGTGGTTGAGGTCCGATAATCCTCTCCTCAAACTTTTTTTGCATTTTGGTAATGTATCTGTAGGTTTTTATAGTTGGTTTGTGTATCACCCTGCTGTATCTGGGCTTAGTGCCAGAATCCTTTGCCTGGCATTGAGCTGTTCTTGTAGCTTGGACAAAATAGGCTGAAGAGGCCGTTCTTTCGGGTCTGTGTGGGCTTGTGGTGCTCTCTGTGCCGAAATTGTCTTAAGCATTGACAAAGTCTTAGATGCTGACAATGTTCTAGACACCGATGGGTTGTTCGGCGCTGATGGTGGCCTGGTGTCAGATGGGGGTTTCAGAGCCGAGGGTATTTTCGGCGCAGACAGTGCCCTTGAGTCAGGAGATGCTCTGGGTTTCTCTGGTCCAGTGTTCAGCTCTGAAGGTTTCTTCAGCGTTGATGTATATTTTTTCGATGTCGGCTCAGAGACTGGCTTCAGCTTGGACCGAGTTGGTGCCTTAGCCTTTTGGTTGCCTTTAAGGCTTGTTTGGGCAGGGGAAAGACTGTCTGCTCATTTGTCTTGTGCCGGACACCTCCATGGCCCGAAGACACTGATGTTCCATGAGCCTGTGCTTGCTCTTTTGTTTGGGTTTGCAAGGCTTTCGCCACAGTACTCACATGCCCTGTCAAAGCGATATGTTGGGCCTCTATGTCCTGGGTGGAGTCGGACTCTTCTCCGCTGCTGGCAAGACAGGGGACATTCATTGGAGCGCCTTGGGCCTCCGCTTTTTCGTTGGTGTAGCGCTTGTTGGTCTCCGAAGATATCAGGGGTGTCTTCCGCTCACTGTGCCTGCATCGTGTGGGCCCACCACCCCTCGCGCAGTTGTAGAATAGTCTTTCTACAGAAAGGCCAGCTAGGCTTCACACAACGTTCCGTCTTGTTCCAGAGACAGGCAGAGGTGGCAGACTGGATGGTGATCTATCATGGAGTACTTCACGTGACACTTGGGGCAGAACCTGAAAGGCGTCTATTCCATCACTCAACATGCATCGATGGGGAATCGTAGAAGTCAGGCCGTGTCCAGAGCAGGAAGACTAAGAAATCAGTAATTTTCCGGTTCTCTTGCATGTCCCCGTCAGTGGGTGATCTACATTAGTCACCGAAGGGTCAGTGAACTGTGTCAAAGCTTTAATCACGGAGCTCCGTAGTAGACATCCAAACCCAACTGCGGAGAAAATAAATCTAACAAAGGAGGCAATGACCATGCACTATACAGACTATAGGAGGAGTCACTATGCCTCGTTACTCTAAAAATCTTTTATCCAAAAACAACTTGCAACATGAGACCAACATTAGATGGCAGGACTATGATAAGCAAATGCATTCACGGCCATCACATGCTACGAATAAAACAAGTATAACTAGAGGCTTAACAGCTTTTGAATCTGCATTCACATACCATACCAGAAAAAATATTGAGATTCTGTACAAGTTGATAACTAACTTTCAATTTGAGTCCAAATCGACATTTGTCACAAAATGGGAAGCTAAACCGGTTATAGAAATCAATGACAAAACTTGAGTGAATGCATGGAGCAGAGTGGCCCCTCCAATTTTACGTATTCAACACAAGGAAAACAAGTGCAAGATACCAACGAGATGGTATTTGACACCTGCCAGACTCCACCAAGTGTTAGCAATGCCAAACGTCTGTTGGCAGAGATGTGACAAAAAAAAGACACTACAGCACATATTTGGTGGATCAATAATGTAAAGATTTTGTAAAGCGATGATGGTACTAAAAATGAAAACAGTAACAGCCACTGAACTAAAATTAAACCCATCAACATTACTAATAAGTGACCATGCAGAACCTACTTACTACCGTTACAAGCAGGCTCCTTTTACACATGCACACGTCTTGCAGCCAGACTTTCAACCACCCACTGCTGGAAACTTTTTACTCTCCCTTTCAATAAATGTTGGACAAAATCTTGTTCAAAATGTGTGTTGGAAAAGCGGACAGCAATTTTCAATGATCCAGAGGACAAATTCTAGAGTCTTTCCTGCACATATCTAAAACAGAGGACACCACATGTTGGACCCACACCACAGATATACAATTATACATATATCAAAAATATGTAGCCCTATCTCTCCTCTTGAAATCTCAACAGATAAATTAAAACCAAAGAAGCAAAAAGTTATAATAAAATGTGAAGTCTCAAATGAAAAAGTAAACAAAAAGCAGGAGAGAAAAATACAACAAAACGTATGCATTTCGGTTGAAGAGACCTAATTAATCCTACAAACTGCTGAAAAGAATCTCCCAAATGTAACAGATATTGAGGTCTATGAAAAATAGATTTAAATAAAGTTTTTATTTGGGGGGGAGGGTGAGTTTGTTTAAGTTTTTGCCAGGTTTTCTTGAGGTTGACGTCTTAAAATAATTCTCAATTTTTAAAGAAAATGAAAATTAGTCAATAAACCCTTCAACAGGCTGTAAAAAATATTTTTACAAATTGACTTCGAGAAGTTTATTTATTAAAATTTTGTAAAAAAAAAGCTCCCAGATCTCACCTACGGGTGAGACAACAGTGCTTATGATTTCAATGGAGATTCCCTTAAAGGAGAGGAGTGAAGAGATGACAATGACCTATAAAAAAAAACATTTCCTGAAAATACCTCACTATTAGATCGTTCATGTAGTCCTGAACCTGGAGACTAAAGACCTATTGCAGGATCATCCTGCCATCACTATTTTAAGTCTATTACGATTCTTCATCCTCTGTAGATTAGTTAGTGATTCCCTGAAAGTCTCCATTCAAGGGGTTATCATTGCAAACACAGCTTGTGAGACAAAAACTAAATAGATACTAGAATTTAGAAAAAAGTAAATTACTGAACTAGAGGAGAGATGTGTATAAGGACCAGTGAAGATTTGGAACATTTGAAGTTTCTGAAATATAAATATAATAAAACTGATGTGCAAAAGGAGTGATTTCTGGCTGAACACTCCAAATACTGATCCAATACAATATAAACAAAGTGGCGAAAACATTAACCAATTTACTCAAGTACAAGCAGTCAACTACATTAACTTCCTCTAGCATCTGAGAGTTACAAAGTTTACATTAGGAACTAGGAGATCTCCGAAGTGTTTAGACTTTACTATGAAAACCTACAAATTGTTGAAAGGAGGTGGGTTTAGAACCTATTCATACATTTCTGGGGTAGCTAGAAAGGTAGATTTGTTCAAACTTTGAACAAACCAGAGTGATAGCTTGGATGAGGGGACTAGTTTGGAAACGGTTCTTTTTACTATGCAAGAGACTGTGCCCTAAAGGTTTTTCTGCTCCTTCTTATTAGTTTATCTTAACCATAATTGTAGTGAACCTATTCTATTATCACAGTTCAAGATTATCATACACATCAACATTTGGAAACTGCCAGGTGGCGGACTTAGGCAAAAACAAAAAAGGGAATTTAATATCCTAAATAAGTTTGAACTGAAATGGAGGCGGTTTAAGAGAGAAAATTAAAGCTACATCAGATTTGCCTTCTAAGAACAAATAAATCAAGAGTCTATAGCATAAATCAGAAGTGCTGGTACATATGCTACAATTTCTTCCTTAGGGAGCTTTCAGGTCAGCTTCTGAAAAGAGTATAGTGATCATTCTTAAATTTTATAAAGATCCCCATTATACTGCCAATTACATGTTAATTTCTATATATAACAAGCTTCAAAGATTTAGTACTAATGATGTATCCATCCCAAACCAGGTCACGGAAGGGCCATTTGACAAGTGCAAACCTAAGACTTTTATGCCTTTTAATTCAGAGGGATAAACTTATATACAATCGGAGAGCAGCAGCCTTGTGCATCCAACCTCCTCACCGGAAGCCAGTAATGATCATGGATGTTTTTTTAACTCATCTTACCTTTTCACAATCCACAGTACAAGTGTCTTCAATACTACACTTCACTTACACTACTCACCCGCTGAGCAGGACAACAATCTGCCATTGTACTGATGCATTGTACCCGGGGGTGGGGTGGGAGGGCAGCGGTTACAATAGGTCCTGACAGAAATTTTCAAATAAGAAGCATGTGCTAAACTAATAGGTCTTGCCTATTCAAGAGCTACTTCCTTTGTCAGTGTTTCACCATGATGTACAGCAGGGTTGAAAGTAAAGAAAATAAAAGGCACTACGACATGGTCAGCGGTGGCAGCTTCATACCGATTTGTTTCTTTATTTTCATCCATGTTGCTGGAGAACATGGTTAAACAAAAAACAGACAACGCCGATGGCTCTCATATAGAGAGACCTATTCGCTTTGCCAATGCTTGTTTCCTCTTTCCATTGAGGGTGGATTTCGTGTTCTTGTACAATGCTTTCCATAAGTGCAGATGGAAAAGGCCCCCTTTTACTACTACCAGTCACATGCAGGCACTGCATTTTTTCTGCAAACTTTCATCCTTTGAAACATGAGCACAGGAGTCTGGGAGAGGCTGAGAAGACTCCTCCACACACACTCAAAGCTCGCTACATTCCTGGATAAGGACAAAACGCATTTGGGGAAGTTAAGAAAAGTGTACTTGACACTGTGGTGCTTAAAATGAAAGGAACATAGAGTCTAAGGTGTCAAGTCGTGACAGTGAGACAACTCGGATGTGAAAGAAAAAAAACCTGATTGAGTAAGGAACACCTCACGTGAAGATGATGCACACGTATGCCAACCTCCTTTATCTCAGTTTGCCCTCTCACAGCAACACTTCCTCTGCAGCTCTGATTCTGGGCAAATCAATTTCCACGTGCCAAGAAAAACATGAATGCGAACTTGTGCAATGTATCTGGCGCTCCAATACCTTAGGGACAGGCAGAGTTTGCCCCAAATTTAAAATTGCTAACACTTTTTTAAAAATACCTCAATTAACAGCTTGAGCAGCAGACAGACAATTAAGCCTAATCAATCAGTACTTGGTCCATAAGCACAGTAAGAAAAGTAAGTGATGCAGTATGTGATGCCTTGCACGCGCTGCCAAATTAGAAGGCAGCAAAAAAGACTAATAAGTATGTCAATAAATGATGCACATTGCCTGCAGACCTGCCCTAAAACCAAGTCGCAAAATCTAAACTGACTACCACCACTGCCACCTTGGAATCTTGTGCAGAAGACATGGAAAACAGATCTAGGCACAATAACTTGTGGTTTGTTTGCTTTCCTGAAGGCGCTGATGGTCCACACCCTGAGAAATTCCTTGAGACCTGGCTCTCACCCGGAGTGCCAGAGCGGAAACTGTCCCCAGGTTTGTTGTCGAGAGGGCACACCTCTCCTTGACCCAATGCCCCCCCCCCCTCAGCTCCCCCTTGTCCCTTTATAGCGTGTGTTCTTAATTACAGGGACAGAAATGTGATCCACTGTGAAGCCCAACAAGCATGCACTCTGACTTGCACCTCCAGTCGCATCTTAGTTTTGTCCGATCACACCCGGGCTGTTCAACAGTAGAGGGAATCCTACGATGAGGTCAAGCAGAAACTAAGGGCAATGAACATCCAATATATACTCATCTTCTCTGCAAGACTAAAAGTGATTCATGACTCTAGGACCTTACACCCCAGGGGAGCCCTGGGAATGAGCAACCAAACAACTGATCCTTTGCAGCAAGTAGCCCCCGCACCAGCAGCGTGTGGACTACCATAACCTCCGCCCACAACCCAGATCCCATCGGAGAACTAGATCGTGCAGGGAGAGGCAGGATGCCCGCAGACCATCTGGCTCCCCAGATGTCGGCAGCACTTGCTCACACAGGTAACCCAGACTCGGACCAACGGAGTAAATCCTCCCGCATGCCCGACCCCCGACCGTGTGCTGACCGACAACTGGCTTTGACCCCGGCAGTGGCCCCATGCTTGGCGCCACACGAAAGTACACTTATAATTCTAGATGCTAATGAGCCATGCTTTATCCTACACTAGAGAAGGTCCCACATTCATGTTTCGCAAAGATTTTGTTGTTGGTTTGTTTACCCGTGGTTTTGGAGGCAACCCATAGGATGTTCCCCCACACAGACTTGCTTCTCCTTCCAGCCACAGATGCCCAGCATATAGCCGGCGCAGCCAACCTTCCTAGAGGTTTTTCCGGCCACTCTACCGCTTATATCCAGCTTGGGCACCAAAGCCACACACAGCACCCGATGCGGCAACTGAACGCTTGGTACCTGGTGGATACCCATTGCTCGGAGTACCTCCAGTCCGAAATGCAGGCCTATTTCAACAGTATTAAAGGCACGGTCACATTGCAGCAGGTAAAGCCACCATCAGAGGTCAAGCTCAAAGATTTCCCAGAGCCGGGAGAAGATGGCCCACATTACTAGGCTTGAGGCCCATATATACAGACTTTGAAAAATCTACTTGCTCACTCACTATGGAGATTTTATCAGGTCGAGCTATTTTTAGCACCTACTCGTCCGCTCTGGCGAGTGAACTTAGGCTGGAAGGAACAGGTGTTCTGTTCATTCAGAAAGTGAATGAGCAATAAAAACATCTTTTTATCTTGACACATTTGCTGTCTGTTCAAGGACAGGTCAAATGTCAATTTGGCTTTTTATTGTTTCCTATCCTGGAAATGTTGTTTACTTTTCTCTCTCTTATTACACTTCGAGGTTTTTGTCAAGTGAGCTGTCCGACAATCATTGTGAAACAAAAGGCTGCAAGATGTCAGATTTTTTTCCTAACATTTAAACATCTTCTAAATGAGTAGTACAAGTATTTCAAAATATATCAGGAATTACGAAAGATTTCTTTTTTTAAATTCAGAAGTGTGATGCAAATAAAAGGAATCAAAACCCTAATTTAGGCCCTAATTATTCTGTTCATTATTCGGTTTTACCTGTCACTTGCCCACAAACTGTGAAATATTATGTAAAGAAAGAAATTTTGCATAATGCACTTTAAATGTGTGGTTAAAAGTGCATGTTTAAGTTGCACATTTTATCTGGTAATAACTTACAGCCTGCTTTCCCCATTGTATGTTTGCTGGGAAACTTCCTGACTTGTATATGTAACAGGAAATTCGGAGCAGCAGAGAAGATTCCAATTGTAGTTTGTAAGTGTAGCGTGACTTCTAGAAGTCACGAACACAGGAAAAAGCTGCACTTTAAGGAAATGTGTGCAATCTGGGTGGGACATAATGGAAAAGCAGGAAGATTTTTCGATTGTTAACATTGTATTGAAGTTATGGATGTTTGCCAAAATTAGTATTATAAGACTAGACTTGCAGCGTGTGTAATTTGAGACCGACTTGTACTTCTCTCATAGTACGGTCGCTCGCCCAGCTGTTTTAGTCTGAGCATATGCAATAAACCTGTTTGTACTCCCTCTGTTGCAGATGTGGTGATTAAATGACTTTAGCTGCTTAAAGGATTTTTTCCCCGACATCGTGGCAGAGCCAGCCAAGAGATCCCCTTTGAGCCAGCCAAGAGATCCCCTTTGCTCCAGCCTGCCGCTGGGGAGGTTCCCCTTCGGACAACTAATTTAGTCGTGCACAATTTGAGGAGGATGACAGACGCCCGTTGAGACGAAAGATCTGTTTTTTGGCAGCGGCCACATAAGGTAGGAAAAGGGGGCGATCGTCGAATCCTTGTGTATTGATTCACAACTCTTACAAACGGAGATGTGTATTTAGTTAATCCTGGCAGACCTTTGTTTAGGAATCGTCAGAGGGAGAGAGAGAATTAAATGTGTTTTGTTGATCCTGGCAGACCTTTGTTTAGGAATCGTTAGAGAAATAGATGCTTATTTAGTTAAACTTGGCAGACTGTTTTTCTTTCCCTTGTGGAATCAGAGAAATAGGAATTATAGAAGAAGTTTATCCTGACAGTTTGAATTAGGAAAACGTCAGAAAGAGAGAAAAGTTGACATTTTGTATAAATATGTAATGCGAGTTGTTTTTTTAAAAACTATATATTTGGCCCACATTTCGACATCCAGGCGCTCTTGGCGGTGCGTTCGCGGTACGGCGGAGCCAAGCCGTTACTAATTGCATCCAGCGTCTCCCAATTGAGACAAATCCGCTCGCACTCACAAAATCGAAGCAAATACAGCTTAATAGTTTATAAAGCTGTGATTTATTCAGCATTCAGCAATCCTCTACGCGTTTCGATCTTAACAAAGATCTTGTTCACGAGGTTAGTAGATTTACTAACCTCGTGAACAAGATCTTTTAAGATCGAAACGCGTAGAGGATTGCTGAATAAATCACAGCTTTATAAACTATTAAGCTGTATTTGCTTCGATTTTGTGAGTGCGAGCGGATTTGTCTCAATTGGGAGACGCTGGATGCAATATATATATATATATATATATATATATATATATATATATATATAGTAGATTTGTGATTATTTTAGCATGTGTAATAGATCATGAGTTCTCTTGCATTATAAGAGGTACAAACTTATTTTTTAGTGTTAACTCCATTAGAACAGGAGCCTTTAACAATAGTAAAAGTTGGGTCTACTAGGATACCAGGTAGATTTATTCTGTGTAATATAGATCCATATGATTTGAGTGTAGGTGTCGTGTGAAACTCTTGTAAGTATCCCACAACTTGCTTATTTAGGGATAACTGAAGACGTGGCTAAACAAAAGGGAGTAGTCTGTGTTATAGTCCACAAGTTTTTTCCCCACGAACAGGAATAGCAAAAGTTTCTGGTAGATTAAAAGAAAAATTATGAGGTCATGCCATTCTTTAAGAAATCTTCCCCGGGGAGGCAGGGAGAGAAAGGGACTCCATTAGACCATATGATTTCCACATTTCCAGAAGACTCTGATCGAATAAAAATACATTGTCAGGAATGGGCAGAAGGTACAAAGACTACCCTGGTTCCATGGCCACCAGATGGCTCTTTTGATAATACAGTGATAGCCCATGTAATATCATACATCTTAAGAGCACATAAAGGAGATAAAAGAACAAAAAGATTAGCATCATTGGACATGTGGAAGATATTCAGTCAGGAATCCCATGTAAAATCCACAGCACCACCCCTGACATATTCTGAGATAATTAAAGGGCATTTATGCCGTCAGGGTATGTATCCATCGTCAGTGGAAGATAAGGAATCCACTACCTCAATAGACTCAGTGGACACTGATGTTCCAGCTGTAGGCTACAAAGATCCGACATTAATACCCCTGATTGACATAAAAGTTACACCAAAGGTTGATGACTTATTAAAAATGGGGGAGGTTGATCTTGCTCAAACAATTAATCAAGATTCTCATAAACCTGAACAAGTATACGGGGGAACAGTGTCCTCAACAGGAGACATTTCAGTAAAATTAAGACAAGACGATGTAAAATTGCTGGAACAAAAGTCAAAAGACAGAATGGGCTAGCAAGATTCCTCAAAACTCAAGTGAGGGAAATGGATACTATACTAGTACCCCACAGGTGAAGTTGGACTTAGGGGCACAATCAAAAATACATCAGGAAGAGGATAAGGGTCATCGTGACATGATCACCAGTGTAAAGGTAATACAGAATACAACAGAGATTAAGCCTTACTGCTGATGACTGTTCAAATATATGTAAATCCATATAATTTAAACCAGATGAAAAGCCAGTTGTAAGGGATATAGTATATGATATAGAAATCAAGAATGTGACAGCAAAGGATGAGATAGATGAGGAAGAAATAAATACAGTGGGGAGTAAAATTAGAAGTGTTCTTGACCATGAACGCATGGAATTGTGGCAAGAGGCTGAGAACAGAAATGCTGAAATAAATAGAAGATTAGAGGAACAAAGTACCTTTAGAGAACAAATAAAAGGAGAGCAGGTGTTTCCCAGTAGTTTAACAAGGTCTGGGCGTCCATTTCGAGTAGAGTGTATGATAGAGTTAGGACAAAGTTCCACTCCGGCTGAAGTAAGATCCCTTCATGTACGAAATATGCAGGGAATGACCAGTTTTATACAGAAAAAAGAAAGGAAAGGAAACAGTGACTTGACACCCAATGAAATAGTAGCGAAGGGCGAAAACAGTTGGTATAATGTCCCATTTATTAATAACCTTGCAGGGTGGACAGAAGGTATGGTGCCACAGATGTGTGGCCAAGAGCAGGATCCTTTGACCCTGAATTGATAAATATGGCTGATTTATGTATTTTTGAAGGTTATGGGGACCCAGAGTGGGATGATGATTATATTCAACAAAGTCTGTGTGTGTGGAAGAAATATGCTTTAAGGTCTGAGACACCTTATGAGGGACATGGTGGCAGGAATACCGCTGTAATGCAGATGCCACTGTTGTATAAGACACAGGGAGCACAGCCTGTATGATCCATGGCAACACATGGATAACGAAAATCTAAAAAAAGGCCTGCCTCCATTACACGAAGGAGCAGGGAAATGTATAACAGCTGGGATACCCTTAGCTCTTGGGGATGTAAAGAGCCTGTTGAGCTCCATAGTAGGGGATGAGGTGGATAGTATAATGAGAAGTGCAGGGATACAAGGAGTAACTATTACTAAAGGAAAACATGATGGGTCTGCTTTTGGAGTAGTGTGCTCTAGGGTGTGGACTGAAGAACGAGTTACTTCCCTTCGGTAACAATGTATCTAGTAGAGACAGTCTAGCCGCAGATTCCTTAAGTTAGAATATCCCCAGGCGTCTGACTGGATCCAGAGAATTTTTCTCAGCAGCACCTCTGCGCGCCGGGGGACGGCGCCGCATGGCTCCGCCCTGACGTCGTCCATGGACATGACATCAGTGGAGCCATACAAGTCCCTCCCGGCGCGCTGACGTCCGTTTTCTTCGGTGAAACTTTTCTGTGCCACCACGTGGAGCCACTACTAAAACTGTGAGAGTGTGGGAACAGTGCCAAAAAAGGAGAATGGGGAGAAAAATCACCATAATTGACAGTGAAGGAGCACTTTATACTGAAAGAAATGGAAGGAAAAGAGCGGAGTACCCGCTCTTAGAAAAAGCAAAAATTATGCCCTCCTATGAGGCAAACGTCATTTGAAATGAATATCATGGCAAACGACAGGAAGTTTGCAACCAAAGGATGCAACCGTGAAGGGCAACAAGACCGGAACAACATGACTTACGATAATCGACCACAGGTCGGCAACAGGGAAGTGCAACCATACCCCCTATAAGAGGCCTATGAACGGAGGCACAGGCAAATAGGCCCCGAACCAATTGAATGTAGCAGAAGACCCCAAGTAATGGAGAAAAGACAGGGGATGGCGGGAGTGAGGGAAGAAGAGCATGAGTAAGCCCAATACTGGAAGGACCAGGGTGTAGGATCGTAGAAGGACACATGAACCTACCACCCAATCACGATAATGGGTGGAGAAATAACAGATAAAACAGAATGAGCCGTCCTGGAGGGAGGAAAAAGAGGCCACCCCGCAGGAAGACAAAAGCCACCTGAAAGGAGACGAGTGAGTAAAACCCAATCTGAAAAGGCCCTTGCAGAGCGGGGAGGATGGGTGGGCGTTAAGGAATCTGCGGCTAGACTGTCTCTACCAGATACATCGTTACCGAAGGTAAGTAACTCGTTCATCTGATAGAGACATCTAGCCGCAGATTCCTTAACTTAGAATAGATACCAAAGCCATACCCCCAATTGGAGGAGGGTCTGGCACTGAAACACACCAAGTTCCAAGAGAACTTAGTCGTCAACAATTTGACTAAAACACGGTGGGAACAGCAATGCCAGCATGGCCGACACCAGACCAGTAAGCTCTGTAAGGAGCAGAAAACCAGGGTGAGGCAAGGGCACCACAATCCGTCAAGGGACGGTACGAAACCGCTCTCGTCCAGACCGGGATGAAAGGAAGCACAGAAGCACAATGGAAGGGTTGAATGTGAGAGAGTCCAGAAACTCTTGCAAGGAAGGTGAACTGATCACAGGATCCGATGGATCCGCAAAGATAAAGACCCAGAGATGGGACAAGAAGGTATGACAGTCAGAGCATACAGGCTGAACATGCACAGCAGTGGATACACAAACAATGACATGTAAAGGGACAGATGTCACCATGTAGTATATATAGAAACATGACTACCAGGAGTACACATGTATGTGGAGGACAGGAGTACACATGAGCAGACAGTGTGTACTGTGAAAACCACACCACATATATGCAATGCCCAAGGTAACGTTAACAGCACTGATGCGAAGAGGGAAGAGAGGGAAGAGAGGGAAGAGAGGGAAGAGAGGGAAGAGAGGGAAGAGAGGGAAGAGAGGGAAGAGAGGGAAGAGAGACAGACAAAATACCTCAGATACAGCAGCAAGGAAAAACCGTGTATGCGCGACCTCTCGTGTGTAGAGTAGATCGCAAGACAAATATCCATATAGACATGTACACAGCTATGAAAAAATGGAAAAGGGCTCGAAGAGCATGCCCTAGAGAAAGAAGGCCACACCATAGGTACCAACAGTACCAGTGAGAAGCACAGCAGGACAGGACAATGTCCAGACACGTAAGGCAACATTAGCTACCTGTCGGAGAAGAACCCCGGTCCCCCGCGTGACAGATGGGGAGACTAACCACCACACGAACGAGGAATGAGTTAGTACTACACGTACATAGAGTAACAGGAAATTGTATAGAGATCCATATACAAAGATCGCACAATAACAGAGTATCCTGAAGAGAGCACTTCCACGGACAACAGTAGCAGAAACCCGGAGCAGAAAGTATCTGAACTCCTGCGCTGCAATGAGCAGAGGAACTTGAACCCCTGCCTGGGAAGTGCACAGAAAAGGAGGGCACAAGGCAACATACAGCATTGACATGTCTGGCGGGGACTCCACCGCCCATAGACAAAGACCAGACAGGATCAGAGCCACGAGAAAAGATCAAAGCACTTCCCCACCCCAAAGGGTGGAGAGTAGAGAAACAGCAAATTCAGAGGCGCAAGGGATATCGCAGGCACCCCGTGACAGTGAACATACTTGGGTGTACCCACATGACGTGCCCGCATAGAACACGTAAGAACTGTGCCGGAACGGAACAGAACAACATGCTTCCAAGGGACACTTGCTAACGGCAATGACAGCCAATGTAGACAAAAAGGACCTAGCGAAGCTGAAAGAACACGCCAGGGTGAGCCAGTCGTGGCAGAAACCAAACACCTCGAAGAAGGCAGCATCCACCGATGCAGGGGAATGCTACGGACCAACAGTAGACCACAATGCAGGAGCATCAGAAGAAAGCGACGCCAACCTGTGGGCCACACCAGGGGGAGGGAAGGAAGAGGGGGTGGGGGGTCCCACAATAGCAGGAAAAGACCACAGTCTGATCCGTAGGACAACCCCGCCTAAGAAGACTCCGCAGGAGCCTACGAAGCTTCCCGGCAAGGAAGGACAGCTATACAACAGCCAACGGATACCCCACATAGGGTAAGTCTCATCCCCCTAAGCAAGGAGAGACACCTCTTGAGACTAACTCAGAGGGCGCGAAAGGAAAAACAGAACCAGCTGGCCAGCTGCACCAAATAAGGGCAAAAAAGGCGAAGTAGCCGCACAGACCGTCTGGGAATTAACGTCATGAACCTATTGACGGACACCAGAACAAACCGAGACAACACTGCATATGAAAGTAAAAGTCCGCCAAAGGACTAGAAAATACAAAGTCATGGAAGCTCAGACATGAGACGTTGGACCGCTGAGTCAGCATGACTGTCAAAAAGGGCAACCCCATCAAAGGGCAGATCCCCAAGACGCTCCTGGACATTTTCAGGGAAACTGCCATCGCGCAGCCAAGCATGGCGACGCAGAGCAATTGACCTGGCCATCGCCCGACCCACAGAGTCAGTGGTGTCTATGGCTGATCTAATGGAAAACTGTGCCATTTCCCGGCCATCATGCAACAGACGATCCAGGTCAGCACGAGGACCCTCTGGAAGAGATGGAAGAAGACGCTCCACTGAGTCCCAAAGGGCAAAAGTAGCCCGGGCAAACACGCAAGACGTGTTGAGAGCACGGAGGCCCGAACTCGTGGACGCAAAGAGATGACGGCCACACGACTCCAACCAGCGAGACTCCCTAGTGGGAGGAAACAGCGGGGGAGGAGAGGAAGGTAGTAAGGCTGAAGCCGCCTGGACTACCAGTCCTTGAGCCCTAGGATGGAGGAATAAACAGACAGGGTCATCTGGAGCCGGGCGAAGACTATGCGCTATAGCCCGATCCACTGGGTCCCCAGATGAGGGCCGCACCCACGTCCCAAGGAGGGTGTCAAACGACTAGCCAAAAGGCAGCAAGGGCTCCACCTCGACGGCATCCTGGTGGAGTAGATCCAATAATGGATCAGAAGGCAAAGAGACTGAGGGAGGCTGCATGTGTAAAATATCTGCAGCCCTGCGAACAGCCCTTGCAAACGCCGCACTAGCCTCCGTGGCCATTCTAGGTGGCGACAATAAACCATCTGTAGGGGACGGTTGGAGGCGAACCCGTCGACCAGACAGTAGAGGCGCCGCAGCCAGAGGTCGATCAAAGGACCATTGTCCTATGGGCACCTGCTCCAAAGAGCACCGCAACAACCCTGGGTGCAGGGAACCCTCAGGGGCCTCATCCTCACCTAACAGAGGAACAGCAGGGGCTGGCACCGGCGTCGACCGACTTTGAGACGGAGTCATATCGACCCCGATGACCTCCGCGGGAACGACTCCTTGACCGGATCCGAACAGGAGCCCCAGTTCGAGATGGAGACCGGCGACACGAAGACTCCGAACGGGACATCCGGCGGTCAGCAACTTCATCCGGCGCTCCCGCAGAGACTTCGGCTTCAGCTGCCGGCAGGCGTCGCACTCCTCGGAGTCATGGTGCTCTCCCAAGCACCACATACAGATCGCGTGCGGATCAGTTGCTGACATCTGCTGCATACAGGTCTCACACGACTTGAAGCCCGAAGGCATCGCACACTGTTCCCGGACGCTGAAGGCGTCGAGAAGGCCTGAAAACAAAACAGGCCAGAGGAACCGCTACTCCTGGATACACGTTGGGACGCGGAAAAGGAAACTGACGTCAGCACGCCGGGAGGGACTTATATGGCTCCACTGACGTCATGTCCGTGGACGACGTCAGGTCGGAGCCATGCGGCGCCGTCCCCCGGCGCGCAGAGGTGCTGCTGAGAAAAATTATCCGGATCCAGTCTGACGCCAGGGGTTATTCTAAGTTAAGGAATCTGCGGCTAGATGTCTCTATCAGATTTAAGGAATAGGTACCCAGACCAACCAGACATTGGGGCATTGATGAGACAAACTATGTCTCAAGGAAGGTCCTGTGCAGACTACATAACAATGAAGAGAAAGTGGGAAGCAGATGTGGGACCTGTAGACATGGGAGGTAGTTGTAGATTATTCTACAATGTTTTAAAACAGGGGCTTCCAGGAGACATACAAGACCATTTAGATCAGGTTGTGGCCTTCGATGTAAAACCCTGGGCAGAAATACAAACACCTACATTTTTGTAGAAAAAAGGAAGAAAAGGAGAGGAAAAGAAAAGACCAAAGTGACAGAGCCCAAACCAAACTGGTGACACAAAAAATACAGAAAAATGAGAAGGAAAAGAAATGACTATGCAGGTTCCTGTTGCAAACAGGGAGCAACGAAGGGGTCAAAGAGAGAGGAGACAGATGCAAGGAAGAAGAAATTTTAAATACCATTACTGTGGCAACATTGGACATTTTATTGCTGAATGCCGCTTTAAGAAGAGCAATGAAGCACAGGGAGTGATGGGAATAGGGAAGGGGAAGACAATGTGAACACGTCAGGGCCAGCGCCTCAATATGGTCCTTATCAGTATGTCCCCGATCCTCAACAACAAATAACTCCACTACCACAGGTTTATATGCCACAACAGCAATTTGCTAATGTACCTGTTCAAGGGGCACCAGCACCTGTTGTACATACAGGAGGCCAGCATCAAGTGCAGACTACTGCAGTGGTGAGCACAGGGAGTCAAGGACAAGGGGGAGTGATTGTTCAAGGTGAAAACCCCTTTTATCATACAGCCTGATGGGACGCACCAGGGAATCCCAATTGTTCTGTGGTAGCTAGGTCTCTAGACCCAGAGGAAGAACCAATGGTAGAAATGCTTATAATGGGAAGGAGGTATGCTTTCTTGGTTGATATAGGAGCAACAAAATCTTGCCTCTCAGAAGGAAATGTTCCATTGTCCTCTGCCACCATGAATACGCAGGGCTTCTCAGGTGAAGTACAGCGCATTCCATACACAACACATGTGCCCATAGAGGTGGCAGGAGTGCGAACACAGGAGCGTCTCCTTTATTCTCCAAATTCACCAGCAAATTTATTAGGAAGGGATATCATGTCTAAATTAAACACGACAATAAGGTTTTCCTCCGATGGGTCCATGACATGTGAAATACCAGGGCAAGCGAAATGTGGGATACATCTGCTAAGAATACCAGAGGAAAATGTGGTTGAAAGGGCAGAGCAAGTGCATTATAAATTGCTAGCAGATGCAGTACTTACGGTTCTGAAGACAGAGGAAATACTTTTAGGGAGATGGATGGAATTGCCACCTAGGCTAATTTTCAGGAGGCAAGCTGGTGATGATGAACTGGGACAGGTGATACCCTTTACGTTTAGTGCATGGAAATATCCAGTAGGTGGGGCGCTCTGGTGGCATCAGATGGAGGAATTTGGAAGGTCCTGATTTTTCTTATGCCTGGTCTGAGACCACGGGACATTTCTAACTCAGAACTCTTTTCAGACAATCCCAACAGGACTTCGATAGTTTACACACACTGCACCCTTGTTAGTGCGTGTTTACAGTGCACAGACCACGTTACCAGTTGTGCCATCCCCCTCCCATGATATTGAAGCACTTGCAGCGGTCCCGCCTTGTCTCTGGACATCAGCTCCAGACGAGGTAGGACTGATACTATCTGCAGAACCATTTAAGATAAACTTGAAGCCAGGTGAACAACTGCCACGTGTAAAACAGTATCCACTGTCCAAAGAAGTAAAATAAGGTATTAGAGGGACAATACAAAGACTAAAGGATCAGGGAGTCCTGTATTCCTGTCCACCTTGTAACACGGCAATTTATCCAGTAAAAAATCTGCAGGTAACATTTGGAGGATGGTTCAGGATTTTCGCCCCCTTAATGCCATAGTATTAGAGTACCCCATAGTGCCAGACCCATCTGTGATATTTACTAATATACCAAATGACAGCAAATGGTTTTCTGAAGTGGATTTAAAGAATGCTTTTTTTTTTAGCATACCTTTACATCCTGACAGTCATTATTTGACAGCCTTCAGTTTTGATAACGAACAAATCCTGTACTCTAGACTCCCACAAGGCTATTGTGAGTCTCCATCTGTGTTTAATAGAGTATTGAGAGATGATTTGTTAAATTTCCAGTCAGACAGTACAGTCTTGCAATATGTAGATGATTTACTAATACGTAGTAAAACAGAATCTGAATGTGTTTTGGACACTGTCAATCTCTTAACGCTACTAAGGGATACAAAGTGGACAGGTAAAATTACAGTTTGCGCAAAAAGAAGTGCTGTATTTGGGTCAAGTGTTGTCTGTAGAAGGCAAAAAGATAGCAGGTTCTAGAATAAAAACTATACGTGATCAGCCTCAGCCCAAGAGTAAAAGACATGCAGAAATTTCTAGGCCTTTGTAATTTTGTACATCAGTGGTTATTGGATTATGCTACCATCATACAACCACTATTATATGCAATGAAGAAAGCAAAAACTGACAACACATGCATACAGTGGAGTGATGACAGTGTAAGTGCATTTCAGACATTGAAAGAAGCAATTGCTTCAGCCCCAGTGCTAGCAAATCCAGACTATACAAATATTTTTTCCGTTTTCTGCTGCCACAGGGGATTCCATGATATCAGTCCTTACTCAAAAATACCCGATGGGTCACAAACCCATCGCCTATTTTAGTGGACTATTAGATCCAGTAATGAAAGGTCACTTTCCTTGTGAGCAAGCACTTGAAGTAGAAAAGAGTAGTACTATTACAGCAGGATGCCCTGTAACACTATGTTGAGCACTCTCCATTTGCTGTGCTGCAGAAAAATAAAAGTACACTGACCACTCAAAGAGCGACAGGTTATGGAGCAATACTGTCAAACCCTTCTATCTGCATTGTGCGAGTACACTCAGTCAATCCTGCAACTTTTTTAGTGCACCCACTAGAGCCTACTGATCATGACTGTAGTGCAACATTGGAGGAGGACGATCACCTGGCAGGAGGACCCCTTGTCTGAAGGCCGACAATGGTTTATTGATGGTTCCTCATGGATAGACCAGGAGACAGGCAAAAGACATACAGGTGCAGCTGCTGTTGAGGCTATTGGTACACCTACTGATTATACCTTACACACATTGCACCTCTTACCCTTGCATCCCAAGACTCCGCTAAAGTGGCTGAATTAAAAGCATTGATAACAGCCCTACAGGCTTGTAAGGGGCAGCCAGTAACGATATACACTGATTCAGCATATGTAGCTTCCACAGTTCATTCAGGGCTGAAGAGATGGGAATGGCAAGGATTTCTTAAATCTGATGGGACACCAGTAGCGCACCAACATCTTTTAGCGGACCTTATTGCTGCATTGCACGTACCATGTCAAGTAGCAGTGGTTAAGTGCCAGGCACATACAAAAGGAACAGATTTGGTGTCCAAGAGAAATGAAGCTGCTGATACAGCAGCAAAGGAAGCTAGTTTATATGCAATGAAAACATGTAGTATGCACACTTTAGATACAGATGATGAAGTTGAGATAAAACACTATGAGAATATTTCTACAGAGGCATTATTAGACATTCAAAATGTAGCACCACAACATGAGAAAGATCTCTGGAAATCAAGGAGGGGGGGGGGAACTGGATTTCTAGATCTCCTTTATAGATCAGCAACTTCAGGTAAAGTTATAATGCCCCAGTCACTACTTATAGCAGCCCTTCAACAACTTCATTTACCAACACACAATTCTAAAAGAGTAATGATGGATGAATTAAATAAAAGCTGGTTTATCCCTAATCTAGGACCATTAGTTGATGTATTCCTAGCTTCATGTCATGTGTGTCATCAGTACTGTAATAAGAGGTCACCAAAAATGCCTTCATCCTCCATTCCAAGACCAATAGGTCCTTTCATAGAGTTACACATACACTTTGCAGATATGATACAAAAATGTAACGGATATAGGTACTTGTTAGTAGTGGTGTCCATTTTCAGGATGGATTAAAGCAGGACCCTGCTCCAGGTGTGATGCTGACCCGGCAGCCAAATTCCTGGTGAGAGGTTATACCGAGGTGGGGGGTTCCAACGGCAATACGCAGCGATAATGGCAAACACTTTGCTAACACAGTATTTCAGTAAATTACTAAACTATCAGGAGTGGAACACCAGTTTACCACCCAGAGAGTAATGGAATTGTTGAGAGGATGAATGGCTTATTGAAAAGCAAAGTGTCAAAAATTTGTGAGACACTGAAAAAGAATTGGCTTTACTGCCTTCCCCTTGCTCTGTATGCATTGAGAAATGCCCCTTCAAAGGATCATCATTTGACCCCCTCACCAAGTCGTAACAGGCAGGCATTCTAATTTATCCTTTCAACAAAATCAAATGATTCGTTCTGATACTAAGTCTGCATTCGAAAGTGTTTGGCAAGAAATGAATGCATACATACATACATGTCTCCCTTAACAAAAGCTGTAAAGGTTTATTCTAAACAGGTTCAGCTGCAACAGGCCGACAAGTGCTGCAACAGGCCGACAAGTGCTGCAACAGGCCGACAAGTACTGCACCACCCCTGCCCTTCTCTACAGCCATCAGCATTGGTTCCTGGGTCTCCTGCGCAACTTTGTGAGAACATGGAAAGACCCTAAGTTTCTAGGCCCCTACCAAGTAACACAGTACACCTCAACAGCAGTAAAAGTGGAGGGGATGCGGAACTGGGTGCACGTAACAGACCTTATTCCATTTTTGGCCTCACTCCTGCAGAGAGGGGAGGAGGCAATGGTCCAAGAATAAATGACACAATGGACAGTTAAATGATATTTTTCATAGTATAATAATGAGTTCAGTGGTTATGATTATTACTCTGATAATTTGTTATTGTATTATGTGTTATGTAGATGCAAAAGACCCCACCCATAGGGAAGAAGTATTACGCTTTTGTAAAGTCGTTTTCAATTAAACAGATCTACATCCTTTGCATGATTCTTTACTCGATAATTTGTGGTACAAAAGCATGCATGATATAGGTACCAATACACAAAATGATAGTTTTTTTTTTTAAATTTCTTAATTAATTTTGTTCTTTCAAAGGTATAGACCATGTTCATATACAGTTACATAGCTCCTATACGGCAGCTGATAAATTGAATATTCCAATAGTAGACTCAGGAATTTAGCCATATACTCTCCTCCAAAGAAGTTTCCCAATCTGACAAAGTTTTTGTTTTGCGGTAACCAAACAGTAACTAAGCCAACCACCCAACTCCTCCTCCTCCTCCTCCTCCCCCTCCCCCCCCCCCCCTGCCGGGTCCATGCAACTTGAGGTCCATTTATCTTAAAAACCGTCTTGGGTCTCATGTCTCCCCTCCTGACCGTGGGTCATCACCCTATTGGAGTGTGTCTCATCTATTGATACCTGCGTGGAATGTGGGGCATGTCCCGCTATCTCCTGTATCATCGTCCCCCACGCCAGCAATACCTCAGGCAGTTTGTCATCTCTTCTAGTGCTACGCATATGCCCCTCCTCAGCCAGTGCCCACTCTCTCAGGTCGGTTTTCCAGGTTGTCAACTGCGGCACTTGCTGAGCTAACCAGTGAATCGCTAAACGCCGCCTAGCTATTATAAGCCCCAAAACCAGGAACCGCCTGCTCGTCTTGCGTTTAGGGTCACGGGGGATTAAACCGAGGAGACAAGAGCGCGCATCCATAGCGATCGTCCATCCCGTTATTCTATGTAGGTCCTCTAGGACCTCCGCCCAGTATGTCTGAATTGTCGGACAGGTCCATACCATATGTGGGAAGTCCGCCTGAACATGTTGGATCTCTAGAACTATCAATGGCGTGGAGCCGTCTGGGTGAGAGGTAGGTCATATGAACTATGTTATACTGGATTTGCTTGAATCTGTTATACACCGATACCTTACGTACGCTCTCATGTATTTTCTCCCAGTCCCGCGGCGTAATTTCCTGCAGACACACTTGCTGCCATTTCTCCTCTACTTTCAAAGGTCCACATTTTTTATCTTCCCTCAGCGCCCTATATAGGTGGGTGACAAATTTCCGCCCTCCAGCCATGGCGATCATAGTGACCAAGGTATGGGTGTGTCCCGGGGCCTCTGGGAACGAGGGCCATAATTGCTGTGCCGTTGCCGCTATCTTCACACACAAAATGATAGTTATGCATGTTCTTATTCCCCATGCCATAGAAACACCACCATTAGTGTATCCTAAAGAAGTGCCTATTAATATAACAAAGTGTTTATTGCACCTTTGCTTGCGTAGGATAAAAGCACAGTAACAGCCAACTCATGTTAGTCCTATGACTGCCCGAGTTATTACAACTAGATTTGATACAACCCCTGAACTTTTACAAATTCTGACACATAAAACAGAGATAATGAAAGATATCCAGAATGAAGGGAGCAGGGCAGAAATATAGTTATGTAAATTGGGAGGAAGCAGTATTGGAACGAGGTATTCTTGGGAGATCTGATCCACCATCCACCTGTAATAATTATTCTGCCAAACCACTGCCCCCAGATTGTGCAGCCAGGCCAGTATTAAGTACTGAGGCATCAGTATATGCCAATAATAAATGGTTTACTGGAGCTAGGTTTTCATGTAGGGCCATATCTTTATGGAATGGCACAGAAACAAAAAGTAATTTGAGATTTGATGATATAAAAGCATCATGGCAGCAAGTATGGGATGAAAACATAGAGAGATATACATGGACTGGAACTAAACGTCATCCTAAACTGGCTGTGAAACTAATGAGATTTTCTCTTTGCTTTCAGGGAAATGGGATTGTTAAAGCGGGACAGAAGGAAAATGCTACTTACCAGTATGCATCTGTTCTTGGCATGTAGAGCTGTAGATTCGTATACTTGTGCATAGATCACCATCTGGTGTTGGGCTCGGATGTTTGCACTTTGTTTTTGTCTTGGAAGAAGTTCTTTGTAGTCACAAGATAGGCGACTCCTCCTTGGGATCATAGTGCGCATGGGCATCGACTCCACCCTCAGATTGTTTTTCGCCTTAAAGGGTGATAGTGGAGTTTGTGAGAAACTCCAAAGGATGTCCATGTGTGATGTATCTAAGTAAGATAGTACTGGAACAGATAGAGGTATCCGGGGAGGCGGGTGGGCGTATACGAATCTACAGCTCTACATGCCAAGAACAGATGCATACTGGTAAGTAGCATTTTCCGTTCGAGGCATATGAGCTGTAGATCGTATACTTGTGCATAGACTATACAGCAGTTACCTCTTTAGCGGTGGCTACCTGTATCTGTTGCAGTGGTTTGAAAAAGTGTTCTTAATACAGACTGGCCCACACTAGCTTGTTGTTTTGCTTGCACATCTACACAATAGTGTTTTGTGAAAGTGTGTGGTGTAGCCCAAGTTGCTGCTTTGCATATGTCATCTAGAGGAATGTTTCCTAATTTGCATGTAGAATGCGCTCTAGGGGGAATGGATAACGTACGCTTTGCTTTTTGATGCCATATCTGAATGCATTTAACGATCCACCTGGCAATTCCAGCTTTTGATATAGGATTGCCTTTATGTGGTGGTGAGAAAGATACAAAAAGTTTAGTTTTCCTAAAAGTTTTTGTCTTTTCAATGTAGTAAAGGATGGCTCTTTTGACGTCAAGTGTATGAAAAGCCCGTTCTGCCACCGAGTCTGGTTGAGAGAAAAAGACTGGCAGCTCAACAGACTGGTTAAGGTGGAAAGGAGAAACTACTTTTGGTAGGAATTTGGGGTTTGTCCTAAGAACCACTTTACTGTGATGTATATGCAAAAATGGTTCTTGTATGGTTAATGCCTGGAGTTCACTAACTCTCCTGAGAGATGTGATTTCTTTAAGAAAAGCTACTTTCCATGTGAGAAATTGTAATTCACATTTATGCAAAAGTTCAAATGGGGGACCCATGAGCCTGGTAAGGACAATGTTGAGGTTCCACTGAGGAGAAGGTGGAACTCTGGGAGGAATTATCCTTTTAAGGCCTTCCATGAATGCTTTGATGGCAGGTACCCTAAAGAGTGACAAATGTCTGTTTTGTAGGTAAGCGGCTATGGCGGCAAGATGTAATCGTATAGATGTATATGATAGATTACATTTTTGTAGATGCAAGAGGCAACAAATAATGTTTTGGATTGAGGCATCTAGTGGATTGATTGCGTTATTATTGCAGTAAATAACGAACCTTTTCCATTTAGCTGCATAGCACGCTCTAGTGGTAGGACGTCTAGCTGCTTTAATGATATTCATGCAGTCTGGCGGGAGGTTGAGGTAACCAAACTCTAAGATTTCAGGAGCCAGATCGCTAGGTTCAGTTGAGCTGGATCTGGATGCCTTATTTCTCCATGGTTCTGTGTGAGGAGCTTTGGAGAAAGGTGCAACTTTTGATGTGGAACTACTGAGAGTTCCAGCAGGGTTGTGAACCATGGTTGTATTGCCCATGTGGGAGCAACTAGGATCATTGTGAGAGACTGTTTGAGCTTGCGTACCAGTAGGGGAATGATCGGGAGAGGCGGAAAAGCGTACGCAAATCTGCCTGACCAGTTCATCCATATCGCATTGCCTTTGGACAATGGGTGTGGGTACCTGGAGGCGAAGGTTGGGCATTTTGCGTTTAAATGTGTGGAGAACAGATCTATGTCTGGGTGGCCCCACATCTGAAAAAAGGGATGAAGAACTTGCGGGTGAAGTTCCCATTCGTGGATATGCTGTCTCTGACGACTGAGCAGATCCGCAATCTGATTGTGTTCTCCTGGAAGATGTCGTGCTAGGAGGTATATTTTTTGAGGAATGGCCCATCTCCATATGCTTTGCGCTAGGCGTGAAAGCTGTAGAGTGCGTGTCCCCCCCCCCCTGTTTTTGTATATAATACATTGCTGTCATATTGTCCGTCCGGACGAGGACAGCTTGGCGTACGAGGTGTACTTGGAATGATTTTAGTGCAAGAACAATTGCCAGTAACTCGAGGTGATTGATGTGGAGCAGTTTTTGCTGATGGGTCCATATACCCTGAATGGTGTGGTTTAGGAGATGAGCTCCCCAGCCGGTGAGCGATGCATCTGTTGTGAGCACTATCTGTGGAACGGGGTCTAGGAACGGCCGCCCTTTGGAAAGGTTTTGTGGGTTCCACCATTCCAGAGAGCGATGTGTGCGGTCATTTACCAATACCAGATCTGTAAGCTGACCTTGAGCCTGGTTCCACCTACTTGCTAGACACTCCTGTAAGGGACACATGTGGAGTCTTGCATGAGGTACGATTAAAATGCAAGAGGCCATCATTCCTATTAGTTGCATAAACACTCGAGCTGGTAGTGAGTGTTGAGACTGAAACCTTGTTATGAGAGTTTGCATGGTTGCTATCCTGACTGGTTTGGGATATGCAAGGGCTTTGGAGGCATCTATTGTGGCACCTAGATATTGGTGGGTGTGGGAGGGTTGAAGGTGTGACTTGGTGAGGTTTATTGTGAATCCTAAGCGGTGCAGCAGCTGGATTGTTTGGTCTGTGTGCTGCACACAATCGCTGCGTAACTTGGCTTTTATAAGTCAGTCGTCGAGGTAAGGAAACACATGAATGTGTTGTCTTCGCAAGTGAGCTGCTACCACTGCGAGGCATTTTGTTAAGACCCTGGGTGCTGTAGTTACCCCGAAGGGGAGCACTTTGAATTGGTAGTGCTGACCATCTACCACAAACCGTAGATATTTCCTGTGAGTAGGGTGAATAGGAATGTGGAAATAGGCGTCCTTGAGATCTACGGTGGCAAGGAAATCGCCTTCTTGGAGTAATGGGAGGACCTGTTGGAGCGTGACCATGTGAAAGTGGTCAGATTGTATGTATAGGTTTAACGGTCTGAGGTCTAGTATTGGCCTGAGAGTACTGTCCTTTTTTGGGATGAGAAAGTAAAGGGAGTACACTCCTGTGCGTTGATGGTGTATGGGAACCGGTTCTATTGCGTGTTTTTGCAAGAGAGAGAGAACCTCTTGTTTGAGAAGCGTGTGATGTTCCGTGGACATGTGACGCTGTCTGGGTGGTATGTGTGGAGGAGTAGAGGTGAGTTCCAGGCAGTAACCATACTGGATAATTTGTCTCACCCACCTGTCTGTGGTGATGGAATTCCAGGCAGGTAGGAACTGTGATAGTCTTCCCCCGACTGGAGTGGAATGTTCGGGGGGAAGTGGTGGGAAGTCACTGCTTTGTGGTAGGGGAGGAGTTGGTGTTACTACCACAGCCTCTCCCTTTGGTGTGATTGCCTCTGTATCCCCCTCTAAAATATCCTCTATTAGAGGAAGTTTGAGTGGGGCTTTTGTATGAGGACGAGTTGTCTGTACCAATGGTTTTGGAGGCGCACCTATAAAAGGAGCGACGAAAGGAGCCTCTAGCTGTTGGTAACTGTAGGGCCCCCATAGATTTAGCTGTCTCAGTGTCCTCCATCTTTTCTCAAGATGTGTCTACAGTAGGCCCAAATAGGTGTTCTTGATCAAAGGGCTGATTAAGAATTTGAGACTGCACCTCCTGTTTAAAACCAGATATGCGGAGCCATGCGTGCCTGCGCAGTAAAATACTTGTGTTAACGGCACGAGATGCTGTGTCCGCTGCATCAAGAGCACATTTAATTGAGGTGTTGGTAATGAGCTTTCCCTCTTGTATGAGGTAGTTAGCTTTTGCCTTATATTGCTCTGGAAGATGTTGCATTAATGTCTCCAGTTCATCGTAATGCGCCCTGTCATACCTGGCCAGAAAGCTTAGGCGTTAGCAATGCGCCAGTAATTTGCCGCCTGTGACGCAACCCGTTTACCAGATGCGTCTAGTAATTTTGATTCTTTATCTGGCGGAGGGGCATCACCTGTTGTCTGGGAGTTTTCCTGTTTACGGGCATTTGTAACCACTAGAGAATCTAGAGGGAGTTGCCCCTTGATATAAGCAGGATCATTTGGAGCTGCTTTGTATTTTTTATCAACTCTGGGGTTGAGAACTCTAGCCCTGACAGGGTCTTTAAATACATCAGGGGCATGTTTAATCATACCCTTGAGAATAGGTAAAGTATTTGTTGCCCTTTGAGTTTGTGTGAAGGTCTCTAGCAAAAAATCTTCGTCCGAAGGGGGTGAGTAATTCTACCCCATGGTATTTGGCTGCTCTGTCTATGATTGTGCAAAGCCTATGTTATCATCTGGAGGGGATGGCTTAGATGGGTAGGAGTCTGGCTCAGGTATATCTGGGGCCTCATCATAATACACCCAGGGGTCAGGTGGTGGAATACTGTGGATGTCATCATCGTCGTCATCCCCTTGTGGGTGTCCCCCCCATCCCCCAAGTCATCCTCATCATCCTGTGGTGGAGGTGAAGGAGGTAGTGAAGAGTGTGCTGGAGAAAGTGGCACAGTTGGAGGTGGTGGAGGGGGAGAGGAGGGTCTAAGAGGAAGTTGCCATGTCCTTTCTTTTTAAGGGTAACTAAGGTGCTTCTGAGGTGTCCAATTTCCTTTTCCTAGGTGGCAATGCTGTCACATGACCTGTAACAGGGTGAATATGTAGTTTTTTTTGCTTCGGACCCGGTGGATCTGGATGAAACAGTTCTTCGGGGCCTTTGTCTTTTTTCGGCACCGAGGATTTTGGTTCCGAATGGTGCTTTGACTTAGTCTCTGTAGCTTTAGGAGGGGTCTTGGTCTCCTTATGCTTCGGTGGAGTTTGAGTCCGAAATCATCTTCGGTTCCTAAGTTTTCTTCGGGTCTGAGGGCTTGTTTTCGGCATGTTTCGGTGCCGAAGGGCTCGGCGGCGAAGCAGTCTTCGGTGCCGATGGAACAGGGCGTGGCACTGGGTCTATTTTGGATCTTTGTTTCGGTGCCGGGGATTGTTTGTCGGTACCGATACGTGGCTGGTTTGGTTCGGAGCCGCCGGAAGGCTTTACTTTGGGCTTCGGAGCCGGGCCCGAGGGCAGGGCGTCGGAAGCATTGTCCCAGTGTGAACCTGAGCCCAAAGGTGAAGGTGTTACCGGAGCCTTAGCTTGAGTCTTAGTTGGGGCAGGGGCATCGAGGTCAGTACTCACGGTCTGTTGCCCTGGAGTAATGGATTGATCCTCGGCGTCTGAGTCTTCTTTGGAGACGCTGATGTCCTCATCTTCCGGTTGCTGTTGTTGTGGAGCCTCGGGACCTGCATCGAAGATGTCGTCCGGCGGCGAAGCCGTTGGTCGAGACATTACGTGACGTCGAGCCCGGCGATCACGTATAGTCTTTTTGGATCTGAAGGAAGCACAGGCCGGGCAGTCTTTGTCCTCGTGTTCTGGAGAGAGGCAAAGGTTACAAGACCTCGTGGAGGTCAGTGTGTGGGAATTTGGCACCACACAGGGGGCATTTTTTAAATTGAGTTCTTTCCATTGACTGCAGGCCTGGTGGCGCCGATGAGGAGGTCCGCAATCTGGTTGTTGACTCCTGGGAGGTGTTCCGCTAGGAGATAGATATTGTGGTGAATAGCCCACCTCCAGATGTCTTGGACTAAGTGGGACAGTTGGAGAGTGTGTCACCCCCCCCCCCCCCTGTTTCTGTATGTAATACATAGCGGTCATGTTGTCTGTTTGAACCAAGACAGTTTTGCCAGAGAGGTGATCTTGAAAGGCCTTGAGAGCGAGAAAGATCGCCATCAGCTTTGAATGATTGATGTGGAGCAACTTTTGTTGGTGGCTCCACAGGCCTTGCACTGTGAGTTGTTGAAGATGAGCTCCCCATCCAGTTAGGGATGTGTCCGCTGTTAATACTGTCTGTGGAACTGGGTCTATGAACGGCCGTCCTTTTGACAGATTTTGGGTGTCCCACCACTGCAGAGAGCGAGGAGTACGGCCGCTTACCAACACTAGATCGGTTAATAGACCGTGTGACTGGTTCCACTGACTGGCTAAGCATTCTTGAAGTGGACGCATGTGCAGCCTGGCATGGGGAACGATCATGATGCAAGATGCCATCATTCCCAACAGTTGCATAAACACTCGAGCTGGAAGTGATTGAGTGGCTTGAAATTTGAGAATCAGCACCTGAATGTTTCGAATTCTGGCTGCGTTGGGAAATGCTAGAGCCCTTTGAATATCCAGAGTGGCTCCTAGGTAGTTCTGAATTTTGCTTGGCTGAAGATGTGATTTTAACACATTGACTGAAAACCCTAGCTGGTGAAGTAACTGCATGGTTACGCAAGTATATTTGCGGCATTGTTGGTACGTGCTGGCTTTGATGAGCCAGTCGTCCAGATAGGGGAAGACATGTATGCTCTGTCTTCTTAGATGTGCAGCTACTACCGCCAGACACTTTGTGAAGACTCTGGGGGCAGTGGTGACTCCGAACGGGAGTACTTTGAATTGGTAGTGTTGACCCGCTACCATAAACCTGAGAAATTTGCGGTGAGCCGGATGGATTGGAATATGAAAGTAGGCGTCTTAAGTCTAGAGTAGAAAGAAAGTTGCCCTTTTGCAAAAGGGGTAGAACTTGTTGAAGTGTTACCATGTGGAAATGGTCTGACTATGTAAAGATTTAGTTCTCTGAGATCTAGTATTGGTCTGAGAGAACCGTCCTTTTTGGGAATTAGGAAGTAAAAGGAGTAGACGCCTGACCCCTGATGTTGTGGCGGTACGGGCTCTATAGCTTGTTTTAGAAGCAGGGATTGTACCTCGTTTGAGAAGGTGTATGTGATCCGGTGAAAGTTAGTGCGACTTTGGGGGAATGTTTGGAGGTGTGTTGATGAACTCCAGGCAGTAACCAGAAAGGATAATTTGGAGGACCCACTTGTCTGTTATTGACTGCCACTTTGGTAGAAATTGTGACAGTCTTCCCCCCACAGGTGTTAAATGGTCGGGGGGAACTATGGGCAAGTCACTGTTTTGTATTGGAGGGGGACGTACGTGTGTTGGAACCTCTACCTCTGCCCTTGCCGTTGTTTCCTCTATAACCACCTCTGAAGTAAGTTTTGGAACCTGAGGGTTGGTTATTGCCCTTATAGGTAGATGCAGTGTCCGAGAAAGTGGTTTTGGACCCTGCTCTATATAAGGAGCTCCGAAAGGAACCACGGCCTTGTGGAGACTGAAGGGCTCCCATTGATTTAGCCACTTTGGTATCTTTCTTCATCTTCTCAAGTGAAGAATCAACCACCGGCCCAAACAGGTGTTATCGAATTGTGTGTTCAATATTGAGGTCTGAACCTCCGGTTTGAACCCCGATATGCCTAGCCAGGCATGCCTTCTTAAAAGGACACTAGTGTTCACTGCTCTGGCAGATGTATCAGCCGCATCTAGGGAGCATCTAATTTGATTGTTGGAGATTAGTTGTCCCTCACGCACCATGTCTTGCGCTTTAGATTTATGTTCTTGGGGTAAAAATTGGATAAGTGGTTCCATTTCATCCCAATGCGCACGGTCATATCTGGCTAGCAGCGCTTGTGTGTTAGATGTGCGCCAGAAGTTAGCTGCCTGGGAGGCTATTCTTTACCCTGAAGCATCAAGGAGTTTTGACTCTTTATCTGGTGGTGCGTTTCCAGTAGTCTGGGAGTTTGCCCTTTTGCGTGCATTAGAAACAACTAATGAGTCTAAGGGTAATTGTCCTAATTATGTAGACTGGATCAGTTGGTGCAGCTTTATATTTTTTATCCACCCTAGGGGTAAGGATACGTGCCCTGACAGGATCCTTAAATATGTTGTCTACATGTCTGGTCATTCCTTTAAGCATGGGCAACATGTGTGGATTTTTGTGTGCTGTTTAATGTTTCAAAGAGGAAATCCTCTTCAAAGGATTCTTTATGCAGCTGGACCCCATGGTAATTGGCAGCCCTGCCTAGCAATTCAATTATCCTACGCTGTTGTCTGGTGGAGAGGGCCTGGTAGGGTATAGGTCAGGGTCATTGTCTGTGGGTGAGTCAATGTTCTAGTCATCCCACACATCTGTAGGTCCAGGCTGATTATCATCCCCGTCCCCATCACCCTGATTGTCAGGTATAAATGGTGGTGACTGCTCAGGTGAAGTTGGCACAGGCAGAGACTGAGGTAAAGGTGGTGAAGGAAGAGGAAGAGGAGGAGGGTAAGGGTTTGTCCCAACTGTTCTCTTTAATGGAATGTGGTATTCCTCTTCGGTAGTAGCACCTCTTTTTAAAGTCACTTTGGTAGTAATGTGGCCAGTTTTTGGATGTATGACCAAATTTTTCTCTTTTGGGTCCGGTTTTTCGAGCGGATCACCAAAACTATGCTTCTTAGGCGACTTTGGTGTATCCGTCTGTTTCGGCACCGAAATTTTCGGTGCCGATAGTTTTGGGGCTGGTGTCTTCGGATCCGAGGTGGTTTTCGGTGCCGAATGGCGATGATCGGAGCCAGACTTTGTCTACGACCCCGAAGGCTTTGGCTCGGTGCCCGATTTGGAATGGGGCTTTTCGGAGCCGGAAGGCTTTTTGGTAGGCTTCAGTGCCTAGGCGGGGAGTCGGAAGCGTGGTCTCGGTGCTGACCGGGGCCCGAGGGCGCAGGTTGGTCGGGAGCCTTCTTTTTTGGTATAGTTGGGGCGAGGTAGGGCTTGCACTTACAGTACGTTGTTCCTGCGGGATGTCTTCATCCTGTTCGGAGTCATCGTCGGAGAGGGAGATCTGTTCTTGCTCCTCCCCGGCTCCGATAGGGTTGTCAGCCTCTTCATCCGATTCAGGTCCAAAGAGGTCCGGAATGGAGCCTGTGTGTTGGCTCTGCATGTCGCGTCGTCGGGCCCGACGGTCGCGAAGTCTTTTTGGAGCGGAAAGCTCGGCACGCGTCGCAGTCCTGTTCACTGTGTTCCGGTGACAGACACAGGTTGCACACCTTGTGTGAATCAGTGCGCGGATATTTCGCGTGGCACAGAGGACAGAATTTAAAAGGAGTTCGTTCCATCGACTGCGAGTTGAACCGGGGGCTAGGCCCAACGGCCTACCACGAGCTCTCCGATCGAAAAGTTTATTGTAAGAACATGATCTGCGAAAAATGGATAACGCGATCGAAAACAATACGGTTGAGTGTTGTACGACCTGAGAGAAACCAAAGGATCGGCGTCGAACCGGAGCGCAGCGAGTCACATCCGAACCCAATGGCGGAAAAAAACAATCTGAAGATGGAGTCGATGACCATGCGCACTATCACCGAAAGGAGGAGTCACCTACCTCGTGACTAGGAAGACTTCTTCAAAGAAAAACAAAGTGCAAACATCCGAGCCCAACACTAGATGGCGATCTATGCGTAAGCATGTGATCTACAGCTCACATGCCTCGAACGTAACATTATCCATTTGCGGCATGTGAGCTATAGATCACATGCTTTGCATAGACTATACAGCAGTATTCTCCCAAAGCGGAGGCTAACCTGTAGCTGTTGCAGTTGTCTGAAAGAGTGTTCCAAGTACTGGCTGGCCTACATTAGCTTGTTGTCTCGCTAACACATCTACAAAATAGGGCTTGGTGAATGTGTGCGGTGTAGACCATGTTGCAGCTTTACAGATGTCAGCTATGGGGATGTTTTCCTGAGAGCCATTGTAGCCCCTAGTTTGCGGGTGGAATGCGCTCTAGGGGGTATTGGTAAAGTCCCCTTTGCTTTTGCATAGCATGTTTGAATACATTTAACTATCCATCGAGCAACACCTGATTTAGAAATAGGATTGCCTTTGTGTGGTGGAGCAAAAGCCCCAAAGAGCTGTTTAGTTTTACGAAGCGGTTCTGCCACTGAATCTGGTTGAGGAAAGAACACAGGCAACTCAACAGATTGATTGATGTGAACGGCAGATACCACCTTGGGTAGGAATTTGGGGTTAGTGCGAAGGACCACTTTGTTGTTTTTTGGTGGACTTGACAAAATGGTTCCTCTATGGTTAATGCCTGAAGCTCACCCGCTCTCCTCAGTGATGTAATAGCAATGAGGAAAGCAACTTTCCAAGTGAGAAATTGCAGTTCACATTTGTGCAATGGCTCGAAGGGTGGGCCCATTAGTCTGGTAAGGAAAATGATAAGCTTCCATACTGGAGCAGGTGGAAGTCTTGGTGGAATAACTCTCGAGTCCTTCCATAAAAGCCTTGATAACTGGTACTCTGAAAAGGGACAGATGCTGTCTATTTTGAAGGTATGCAGCTATTGCAGCGAGATGTAATCGTATGGATGTGTAAGCTAATCCAGACTGCTGTAAGTGTAGTAAATAACAAATGCTATTTTGAATGAAGCATCTAGCAGGTTCATATGGTTGTTATTACAATATATAACAAACCGCTTCCATTTAGCTGCGTAGCAAGCCCCTTGTAGTAGGCCTTGTGGCCTCTTTAATGATATTCTAACAGTCTGGTGGAAGGTTCAGATGGCCAAACTCTGACTTCAGGTGCCAGATCGCTAGGTTGAGATCTTTGGGATCTGGATGTGTTATCTCTCCATGGCTCTGTGTGAGGAGACTGGGTGTGAGATGCAGTTTTTGATGAGGAACTACTGAGAGCTCCAACAGGGTAGTGAACCAAGGTTGACGGGCCCATGTGAGAGCTACTAGGATCAGTGTGAGGGATGTTTGTCTGAGCTTCCGAACCACTAGTGGAATGAGTGGGAGAGGCGGAAAAGCGTAGGCAAATATCCCTGACCAGTTCATCCATAGTGCATTGCCTTTGGACAATGGGTGTGGATATTTGGAGGCGAAGTTTGGGCATTTTGTGTTTTGGTGTGTTGCGAACAGATCTGTGGAAAACCCCACATTTGAAAGAATGGGAGGAGAACTTGAGAGTGAAGTTCCCACTCGTGAATCTGTTGTCTCTGCCTGCTGAGAAGATCTGCAATATGATTGTTTACTTCTGGGAGGTGTTCTGCCACGAAATACATTTTGTGATGTATGGTCCACCTCCAAATGGCTTGTGCAAGGCTTGACAGCTGGAGAGTGTGTCCCCCCCTGTTTCTGTATGTAATACATGGCTGTCATGTTGTCGGTGCGTATCAGGACAGTTTTGCCTGCAAGGTGAGTCTGGAAGGCTTTGAGCGCTAGAAATACTGCAAGCAGCTCTAAATGATTTATATGAAGTTGCTTTTGCCTCCACAAACCTTGAATCGTGTGAGTCTGGAGATGAGCTCCCCAACCAGTGAGAGATACGTCTGCAGTTAGCATTGTCCGAGGAACTGGGTCGATGAAGGGCCGCCCTTTGGATAGGTTTTGTGGATTCCACCTCTGCAGAGCGCGATGGGTGTGGCCGTCTAACACTAGGTCTGATAATTGATCCCGAGACTGATTCCATTGACGTGCTAAGCATTCTTGAAGGGGACGCATGTGAAGTCTTGCATGGGGCACTATCATGATGCTAGGCACCATCATTCCCAGTAGTTGCATATATACTCGAGCTGATAAAGACTGGTTGGGCTGAAACTGTGAAATTAGAGCCTGAATATTGCAGATTCTGGCTGCATTGGGACAGGCTAGAGCTTTTTGAGTATTGAGAGTGGCTCCTAAGTATGTTTGCATGTTGGAGATGGGACTTCAACACATTTACTGTGAACCCGAGATCGTGCAGTAACTGTACTGTTATTTGAGTGTACTGGAGATACTTTGAGTAAGAACTGGATTTGATGAGCCAATCGTCCAAGTATGGGAAGACATGAATATGTTGTCTTCGCAAGTGAGCAGCGAATACTGCCAGGCATTTGGTGAATACTCTGGGAGCAGTGGTGATTCCG
The DNA here is from genome assembly GCA_963921515.1 of Calotriton arnoldi. Lineage (NCBI taxonomy): Eukaryota > Metazoa > Chordata > Amphibia > Caudata > Salamandridae > Calotriton > Calotriton arnoldi. The sequence goes on from CAWUFW010004676.1 coordinate 235,977, forward strand.
AATGGAAGCACTTTGAACTGGTAGTGTTGTCCCGCTGCCACAAACCTGAGATATTTGCAATGAGCAGGATGTATTGGACTATGGAAGTATGCGTCCTTTAAGTCTAGAGTAGACAAAGTCACCTTGTTGTAGGAGTGGGAGCACTTGTTGAAGTGTCACCATGTGAAAGAGACCCGGAGTGAATATATAGATTTAACTCTGAGGTCCAGTATAGGCCTCAGAGAGCTGTCCTTTTTGGGTATTAGAAAGTATAGGGAGTACACACCGGATCCTTGATATTGTAAAGATACGGGCTCTATAGCTCCCTTTTGCAAGAGAGTGAACCTCCTGTTTGAGGAGGTGTAGATGCACTGGTGACATTTTGTGTGAACGTGGAGGAATGTTTGGGGGATTGTTGGTAAGCTCCAGGCAATAACCAGATTGGATAATTCCTAGCACCCACCTGTCTGAAGTTATTGTATGCCAGACAGGGAGGAATTGAGAGAGACGTCCGACAGGTGTGGAATGATCGGGGGAAGAGGAGGCAAGTCACTGTTTGTTGAGGGGGAGGTGCGGGGTGTGGAACCTTTACCACTTCCCTTGCAATTATTGCCACTAAATCCGCCTCGAAAGTAACCTCTTGAAGAGGGTGATTGACTGTTGCCTCTATACGATGTTCATGTTTTGTCTGTAGATATGCTTTTGGAGCCCCCCCCACCCCCCCTGTAGAAGGAGCGACAAAAAGAACCCCGATTGGATGGGGACTGTAGGGCTCCCATAGATTTTGCAACGTCTGTGTCCTTCATCTTCTCCAAGGAAGTGTCTACCACAGGACCAAAGAGATGCTCTTTATCAAAAGGTAGATTTAAGATAGAAGCCTGGACTTGGGGTTTAAACCCTGAAATTCTAAGCCAGGCGTGCCTTCTTAGCAAGACACTGGTGTTGATTGCACGAGCGGCAGTGTCGGCCACATCTAATAGAAGTGTTTGAAATTAGTTTCCCTTCCTGAATTAGGTCGTGTGCCTTAGCCTTATGTTCATCAGGTAGAAATTGAAGCAATTGTTCCAATTCATCATAATGCGCTCTGTCGTATCTAGCTAAGAGAGCCTGGGTATTGGCAATACGCCAGTGATTGGCTGCCTGTGCAGCTGCTCTTTTCCCGGAGGCATCTATTAGTTTAGATTCATTGGCTGGAGGAGGGGCATCCCCCGAGGTTTGTGAGTTTGCCCGTTTACGGGCATTAGAAACCACTAGGTAATCTAATGGTAGTTGACCCTTTATATAAACTGGATCTGTCTGTGCAGATTTATACTTCTTATTTACCCTTGGTGTAAGAATTCGTGCGCGAACGGGATCTTTAAAAAGGTCATTGGCATGTTTTAGCATGCCTTTAAGCATAAGCAGTGTATGGGTGGATCTCTGGGAAGAGCTTAGTGTTTCAAAGAGAAAATCCTCCTCAAGTGACTCTTTATGAAGCTGAACTCCATAATATTCAGCCGTCCTATTTATTAACTCTATGTACCCTACATTATCATCAGGTGGAGAGGGTTTTGTAGGGTAAAAGTCTGGATCGTTATCTGCGTTTGGATCTGTATTATAATCGTCCCATGGATCAGGACTTATCGTCTACCCCATCCCCATCATCCTGGTGGTCAGGTGATTGTGGTGGTGGTGAATTTGTGGGTGTTATCATCAAATTTGGGTTAGGTGGGGAAGGAACGTGATAGAGGGGGAGGAGAGGGATTAGTACCAACATGTTTCCTCTTAAGAGGAATGTGGTAAGTGTCCTCCGTTTCTGATTTGCGTTTTTATGGCAATTGTGTGAATATGTCTAGTTTTGGGATTGATGACCAGTTCCTTTTGTTTCGGGTCCGGGTTTGAAGGTGGGACGTCGACAATGCTCCTTTGATGGAGTAGGAGCTGTTTTTTGTTTCGGTGCCAATATTTCTGGAGTCAATGTTTTCGGGGTCGAAGTGTCCGGATCCGAAGATGATTTCAGTACAGAAGGAATTGCTACCAAAACGTGCTTCGGTGTCGATCTCGAGCCGGAAGGCTTTAATATTTGTTTCGGTGCCGGGCCTGAAGGCGGGATGTTTGAAACATGGTCTCTGTGCCGACCTTGGCCCGAAGGCAGAGGAGGGACCGGAGCCTTTTTCTTGGGCAGAGGTAGAGTTTGGGGCATGGGAGGATCGGTACTCACGGTACGCTGACCCTGCGGGATGTATTCATCCATGTTGGATTCAGCTTCTGACACGGAAATGTGTTCCTCTTCTTCCTCGGCTCCTTGAGCATTGAAGACATCGTGTATGGAATCTTCTCTGAAGAGATCTGGAGCGAGCCGCTTTGTTGTTGCATTTCGTGATGTCGAGCCAGACGGTCACGGAGCGTCTTCTTGGATCGGAAGGATCAGCATGCGTTGCAGTCTTGTTCATCGTGCTCCGGGGGAGAGGCACAAGTTGCACACTTTGTGCGAGTCGGTGTACAGGTACTTGGCGTGGCACCGAGGACAGAATTTAAATGGAGTCCGTTCCATCGACTGCGAGGTAGCCCGACGCGGCTAGGCCCAACAGCCTTCCACAAGGCTTCCGATCAAAAGGTTTTTGTGAACGATACGCAGAGAATGGAAAACACGATTGAATAACCATACCGTCGAGGGTAAGTGGATTGCGCACCGAGGGGAACCCGAGAAACAGTGTCGAACCGGAGCGCAGCAATTCACGTCCGAACCAGATGGTGGAAAAAAAACAATCTAACAATGGAGTTGATGCCCATACGCACTATCACCGAAAGGAGGAGTCACCTACCTCGTGACCGGAAAGACTTCTTCAATGAAAAACAAAGTGCAAACATCCGGACCCAACACTAGATGGCAGGAGTATGCAAAGTATGTGATCTACAGCTCACATGCCTTGAACATAACAGATTTGCATTCCATGAGTAAAGCATCAGCTTTGCTGCATCATCACAGAAGAAAAAGGATGGCTGAGTACTTTCGAACTTCAGTGTGGCAGGATGTGCCCAAAGAGTATAGGTTGTTCAAGGATGCCCAAACATTTTTGGGGAGTCTTACCTAGGTTTCAAACAAAAGCAACTGCTCGCTGGGTTCAAATCACCCGGTGGGAATTGAAAGCAATAAATGCTACTGAAGATGGCTTTAATGCAATTAAAGAAGAGCTGCGTTCAATCAGACTTATGGTAATGGAAAACAGATATGTTTTGGACTTGATGACAGCAATCGAAGGAGGGGTATGTAGAAAGATTAATTCCGTATGCTGCACTTTCATACCAGCAAATGATGAAGAAAATCTGACTCAGGTCATATTGACTTTGCATAATTTGCATACACAGATGAATTAAGAGGGGGGTGCTCCAGATGAGTGGTTCACTGGCTGGTTCGACTGGGTGCCGTCCTGGATGTCGGGGTTGTCTAAGGCCTTGTTGCCTATCATAGTTCTGTTGCTATTGATATACCTAGTATTTCAGGGTATCTTATCTTAGCATGTTACAAGAGGGTTACAGCTAAAGTGGGAGGTATGTTTCCTATAATAAGAGATAAAGAGATGCAAAATACAGAATGGGAAGAAATGTACAGGGGTAGTGAAGAAGTAGTCGAAGAATCGACTAGAGAGGGGAATGAAAGGAATCAAAACCCTAATTTAGATTTAGGCCCTAATTATTCTGTTTTACCCGTCACTTGCCCACAAACTGTGAAATATCAAGTAAAGAAAGAAATTTTGTTTAATACGGTTTAAATGTGTGGTTAAAAGTGCATGTATAAGTTGCACATTTTATCTGGTAATAACCTACAGCCTGCTTTCAGAAAAAGGTCTAAATGCGGTCTGACTTGAGTGTTTTTTCTTCCCATTGCATGTTTGCTGGGAAACTTCCTGACTTGAATATGCAACAGGAAATTCGGAGCAGCAGATAATGTCCTAAATTGTAGTCTGTAAGTGTAGCTTGACTTCTAGAAGTCACGAACACAGGAAAAAGCTGCGCTTTAAGGAAACGTGTGCAATCTGGGTGGGACATAACGGAAAAGCAAGAAGCTTTTTCTATGGCTAACATTGTACTGAAGTTATGGATGTTTGCCAAAATTAGTAGACTCGCAGTGTGTGTAATTTGAGACTGACTTTTACTTCTCTCATAGTACGGTCACTCTCCCAGCTGTTTTAGTCTGAGCATATGCAATAAAACTGTTTGTACTCCCTCTGTTGCAGATGTGGTGATTAAATGATTTTAGCTGCTTAAAGGATTTTTTCCAAACACAAAACAAAGAATTAAATAGGAGCAAAACAATCAGAACACTTTACTTGGTAATGTGCAAATAACAAATATTTGCAGAAACTCAACTTCCAAGCATTATACACTTTATAGTTTTATCAGCAAAATTATCAGTGGGAAATAGTGGCCATTTCAATGGAAAATCTGCCGACTGAAAATAAGCGTGCTACCACTTCATGCTTCAGGTATGTATTTATTAAAAGTGATAATTTTTAGACATGATTTGAGAAACATTCCTGCCCTCGCCCTGATGACAGTGCAGTTAATGAACTAAGAGGCCAGTCAGTGGTCATGTGTATCCAAAATGTGGCTAGATTTGTAATATATGGAGCTAAAGTTTAGTGTATTAAATCAAACAAAAGTGCTTTTTGTACATAAGACATGCTGAACTTGCGTATTTGAAAGCGATCTCACATGTGATAAAGAATAAAATGGCGGCTCAGTGAATTAAAATATTTGCACAGGATCACATTATTTGAAACCAGTTTATGAGTCAAGAGAATTATAGTGAAGTGGATTAAGTCACTAGACTTGCAGGTCTAGTAACATTTTTATGATTTTTCGGGCCTGATATTCGATATGAAACAACAACTTCTGCTTAACTCATCTGCGATGATGGGGCACCAGCTGCAGTTAACTCTCGCTTGAGGAGGCGCGGCAGTGCTGGAGGGCCTCGGTGTAGCTGGTTTATGAGTGGGGGGACAGGAGTGGCAAGCCGCTCTGGCTGGCCAATCGCGATCTGACCTGTAGAATTGCCCCTGAAATAGTGGCTTCGGCTTGTCTCCACTGGTTAACCGGAACCGAATCGCAGCAGAGCTTGCAGCCTACTATCTGCAACTCTATTCCCAACTCCCACTACCACAGGTCGAGCATGACCACCAGATTCTCTGCGACTTCCCCCTGCCACGGCTCTCACCCACATTCTACTCGGACCTGGATGAACCATTAATGCTGGATGAAATCACGACTGCGGTGGCTGCTGTGATATCCGGGAAAACTCCCGGGCCCAATGGGTTCCCATTAGAATACTATCAGAAATACAGTGAAGTGCTTAATTCCTTTCTCCACGACATGAACGCAGAGGCACTTGCCAACGGGCACTTCCTGGTGGAGCTAGACACTGCCATATTAGTATCCATCTCTAAAGCCAGACAGCAGCCTGTGCACGGTTCCTCGTATCGGCCAATCGCCCTGATAAATAGGGATTCTAAGATTAACGCCAAAATGCTTGCTACCTGACTGTTAAGGGCCCTACCAACCCTAATTCACCCTGACCAGTGCAGATTCATGCCCAACCATAGCACAAGACACTGCATCCGAGTCCAGGCCTACAGATGAGCTGCATTCTTCACTGCAGGCTGTCAGGACTCGCGTGCTTTTCTCTTAGTTGATTTTGAGATGGCCTTTGACTATCGATTGGTCCTTCCTCATAGATGTCCTCAAAAAATTGGTCCTTGGCCCTAGGTTCGGGTCCTGTGTGTGTTTGCTCTACACTGCCCCAATGGCACAGGTGTGCGTCAACGGAGTACTGTCGCATTACCGATATGAAGAGGCAATGGACAAGGAAGCACCTCCCCCCCCCCCACTCCACTTCTTTTTGCCTTGGTCATTGAACCCCTGGTGCGCCTCATACACATGGACGCGCAGATACAGGGGGAGCAGTGGGCTGACCAGGTTGAGGACAAAATCTCACTGTACGAGGATGATATCCTCCTCTTCCAAAGCAATCCTCATCTGTCAGGACCCCGTGCGCTTGTGATCCTGACCTTTTAAGAGCTTGCTTCTGGGCTCAGAGTAAACCGGAATAAGTCTGTCCTGGTTCTGGTCCACACAGGCCGCCTCACGGTAGACTGGCAAGAATCCATCCCCATTCGGACGCAGAGTTTCCAATACCCTGGCTTCCATATCTCTAAAGACCCAGACCTGGCGCCTCAACCTCGTACCCCTCGTTTGAAGCACAAAACGTGACTTCCTCTACACCCTCCAACAAGTCCCATTTGATATCCCGCAGAGCTGGTTACGAACACTCTGCACCACAATCCGTAATTTCTTGGGGGCGAACCACCGACCACGTCTAGCACTGGGTAGGGGCAGGCAATCGACATACTAGGGTGGTCTAGGGATAGCCGATGTCCGGTTCTACTACTGGGCGACTCAGCTGGTGGTCATTAACGATTGGCTGACCGGTGGTGGGGACAATCTAGCCTATCATTTGGAACTCGCCCACTTTGGCCTTGATGCGGTCATGGGGCCGCTGTACTGCAGCCCTAGACCTAGTCACCTTCACATGACAGTGGTGGTTATAAAGGCAGTAACACATGGCCCAGCTTGAGAGCTTAAAGGGATGGGACAGAATTGGGCTTACAGATGGCATGGCAGACATCTCTGCTCCTTTCAACATCTGCAACAAACTACACCTTAGCACGTTCCCAATTCCACAAATACCTACAGCTGCACCATGCGCCCTGCCTTACCACCTACGGAATTCCACCACCCTATCAGAATTTAGCCCTCTTGAGGCTAAGGTGCTTCTGGAACCTCTTCGCAGAGAGGCGATCTCGCGTATATATCGAATGCTGATTAACGCTCAGTAGGAGTTCCTCTACCTCAAACATGTGGGAGAGATGGGTGGGCCCTCTGGAGGACATGGACTTGTGAGATGCACGTGGGCACCCCAAGAGACTGCCCTCTCCTCTAGCCTGCGACTAACCCAGCTGCACTACTTGCATGCCTCCTACCTCACATACCAACACCTGTGGAAAGCAGGGGCACAACTTGCATGCTTTCACTGCTCTGACCTAAATAAAGACTTTTTCCACAGGGTCTGGTGTGTCCCCAACAATTGGCGTGGAACCCTTTCCCAAGTTCTGGATAATGAGGTAAACCGGTCACCGAGTTGGACTTCTGGAAAATTTGGGGGGGCTCGTGCTGAACGAATATGGAGAGGATAGCTACACTGGTTGCCAAAAGAGACACCCATAAATGAAAGTCCCCTCAGGCCCCACATTAGATGAAGGGCGGGTGGGAGTGGACTGGTGAGCCATGATGGAACTACAGGTTCAACAAGCGCGGGGTTCCCCACAGAAACACATTAAGATCTGGGGGAAGTGGTGGGCTTACTTTGGGCTTGAGACAAATGCAGATGAAGCTGCTTCCATAAACTGTGCTGTTTCTGGTGTAAACGATAATCACTCCTGTACTGAACTTGAAACGGTCTGTTTCCTGTGTTATGTTTGCAAAATAAAACAAATAAAATTGTGTTACCAAAAAAATCAAGTTGCAAAAATCTGAGCCCAACACTAGATGGCAGGATTATACATAGCATGTTAATCTGATGGGGTAAACAAAAAAGTGATCAGAGGAATGCTTGCATTAATCTCAGGCACTGGTTATTACTTATGGCTGAATTGCAGTTCATTTTGTCTTTCATTTTTGTTTTGCTCGCCATGCCACCTCATATTAGACCTAGCCATATGCAAATCCACCTTGGCCCTGCTCAAATGGGAGAAGTCCAGCCCAAACTGCCAAACCAGGTCCTCTCTGAAACAGAACACAAGCTACACAAGACCAGTTTCAACCTTAGTCTACAGCACTACAGGCTACAGATAGCATAAGGAACATTTTCCACAAGAAAATTTCAAAACTAGTGTGTCAATCCATCCAGCTGTCTGGAAAGTTGAGGTGATCCGTCAAGCAGGCTGAGAAAAAGGGGGGGGTCCCCATAATACTTTTTCCCCAAGCAATTTCAAATAGGGATGCTGAGCACGACCACAGCCCGAACTGCTGAACAGAATCACACCAAATTTAGAAGAAGCTAGATCTTGCTCCAGAAAGAGTGCTTTTTGTAATTTGGTTTAAATCCGTTCAGTAGTTTTGGAGTTATTATTAAAAAAAAAAACTAAAAAAAAACGTATATCTAGGGATGCGAATCCTCCACGGACCCGACATCCCATGGTGAAATTTAATTGGCGGCCTGAGTCCCAAGAATTTTTTTTTTTTTTTTTTTTAAACAAGGTGGCAGGGTAGGAATACCCTGCCCCTCTAGGCCCGATGGTGGGGCCGGGGCCAAAAACCTTTTTTCCTTTAATTAGCCGACGATTCACTGCAACAAAAATAAAAAACGCATCCAGAGGTCCGACCGCTAAATAGAACGGGGGAGGTAGGCTGCGCCCCATCCCTGCCCCAAATTCAGCCACTGGGACCTCTTCCTCCGAGGCACAGCCTTATAAATAAGTGGGAGGGGGCATGCTGCACCCCCTCCCCCGGCTGATTTTGGGCTTGGATCTCCATCCCCCAGGGCCCGAACATTTTAGTAATGAGGGGGTACAGCACAGCCGCCCTAACGCAAGACAATTTCGGCCCGGGGACTCCATCCCCTGGTGTCTGGCCTCAATAACAAAAGGGGGGCTGTGGGGGGGCCCCTTCGCAGAGCCATTACTAGCCCTGGGGACCCTATCCTCCAGGGCCGGCTCCTGCTTTGTTCTGGGGAGCCCACCCCCGTGACATAGCAGTTTCCCTGCCCGCACTTGCGCCGGCGGGAAACCTTGTGTTTGCTCTTGCTTGGTGGGAGTAATTTCAAAGCAAGTTTTCATTAGAACAAATGAAAAGCAATATAATGGTACTGCAAACCGCATAGTACCGAAGTAAATAGAAAGTGTCTGCAATGTTATAAATTGCCAAGATCACAAAACTTTTCCAAGCCAACAGCGTACCTAGCACAGAGAAAACAGGAGTATTCTCTTAAGGCATGGAGTACACAAAACTAAGAGGGACTGATATGAAATGTAATGCAGAGAATAGAGAGGAGGGGGGGTGGGGGGAGGGGGAGTAGAGGACAGTCCGTGCTAACAAGTATTGACTGTGATTGGATGGATTTCTTTAAGAGTACCATGTGTAGATTTGATATTCGTAATTTAGAAATGATGTGTTAAGAGCTCATGGCGGTTTGCTTTGTGGATGCAGGAGTCTATGCTATCCAATCATTTCCTGGTCAGATCTAGGGAGCGTGATTTCCAGAATATGGAATTGTCAGAACTTCTTGTGAAGCACAACCAGGCCCACCAAGATTTATTAGATTTGATTTAGACCTCGTCTGAGGTCAACAATTAAATAGATAAAACAATTATATTACTCAATCGTTAAAACAATTTAAAAAAACATTAAGAAATTATACAAATTATAACAAGCAAATTCATCAGATGGTGATTTACAAAACTCAATTAAACTTTGTGCAGAGCAGAGATTGTGTCTAAAACATATAGGCTTTATATACCGGCGCCGGTCCATTACCAGAATCGGATTTGGGCAGACTAGCAACTCATGTAAAAAGTCTTGCACTCCACCAAGTGTAGCATGATCTATTAGAGCTTTCTATTCAGTAAGGATAAGTTTTGTACCCATAGTTAAAAACAGTTCCATCAACAAGAGGTGAGATGGGCTGAGATGAAGGTTTTTTGTGGTGAAGATGCCTAAGAGGGCTGTTTTGGGGTAAATAATAAATTGAATTTCAAATAATCTTTGTATTAAAGCTTGGATTTGTGGTAAAAAAAAAAAGGCACTTGTAGTTAAACAGCATATGGTGCGAGCCACCCGTTTCATTATTGCAATTCCAGCACATATTAGAGTCTTTGAGGCATAGTCTGTGTAATTTGTCGGTGGTCCAAAACACATTATGTTGACAAAGATCTTAAGAACCGACTCCATTTTAAGTAGACAGAGGTTCCATTTTCGGTTTTTTTGCGGAATCAACATATCTGCCTTTGATGCATATGTCATCTGTCATTTTTCAAAAAAAGCGTCAAGTCACTCAGATAAAGAGATCAACAAGACGTCTGGAACAACTGCCTTGTTATCTCAATTCAAAGGTCAAATAGCCAAAACAACATAGTATGAATTGCCGTATTTTTACCTTATTGGTTTAAAGGAATGCGTCTTAGACTAACATCTTGATATTCATCGGTTATACTAGACATTTCTAAGGTGATGCTGGAAAATCCATCTTCGAGAAGATTTAGTATAAAAGGACTGCCTCGTGACCACTTGGCAGGAGAGGTCCTTCACCCCAGATTATGGCACAAGATACTGTCAAAGAAGATCCTGCCTGCTAGAGATGCTGCTGCCATTTCACACTTTCTACTGAAAGCTGATATCGCGCCAGAGTCGGGGAGGAGCTGATGCGACGCGTTTGCCTTTCGCAGGGAACATGGCCTGCCTGATAATTACAGTATTTTGCTGTGACATTGCACTCATTCTCCCTAAGAAAATCTAGATGAAAGTTTTGCTACTCCATGCTCTCTTGGAGTAGTGCATAGAAGTAGGTTTCAGAGTGTTAGGTTTTTAGATGACTTTTTAACCATGATAGAAATGTTCATTTTATTCTCGTTCGCAACATGCATTTGTGCCGTTTTATTCCTATTCTGTGTGGTTATTTTAGATGTTCTAAGCAACAAGGTGTGCCTGTTGTAAGTCATAATCTGCATTGTTCATGACAACAAAGAATCTGAAAAAGAACTGTCCTGAGAAAATCCCAAAACAGGGCTTTCAGAACTCATTTCCCCAAGGGAAAGATGAACAACACCTCCTTGGCAAAAATAATTTAGTTTGAATAAAATGAATATTCATATTCATCCTATGCACCAATTGTATAACATCTTGCCACAAAGGTTCATATATAGACATAAATGTATATGCAAACATAAATGTGTCACCAGACACTGCGATTGACTCTGCAATTCACAGGATTTCACTGGCAAATAACTACTGCCCGTGCGAAAGAACGTGTAGAGTTTCCCTCCGTACAGCCTTCAGTGTCATAGTCCGACAGACTGAACACAGTATTGAGCTCTGAATAAACTCAAACACCAAGGCAAGCAAGAAAAATAATCAACCACATCTTTGATTAAAAACCTTTTTCGGTTATACCCCAATATATATTTTTTTCACAACAAAAGTGTAACGCATATAATACAGTCACATATACTGTATACATAACTAGAACTGAAAAACCAGTTTCAAAAAGCGCTTTTCAATAATATTGAAAAAGGTAATGCACCTAAAAGTGCAGTTCCAAAACATCTTATAAAATAAATCCTTATCAACAGGCACATACGACACCTGTGATGCAAGACCATATATATGAAACACAGGAGCACATTATATCATGTATACACAGTACACCACAAAAACACTTAAATGAGTTTGGCAAGAATTCACAACCCTGAGAGAAAAGCGGGTAGCACGCCACCAATACAAACTGTAGGTGACTTGCCATAAGAAAAGGCCGTCTGTCAAATGATGTCCTAAAGAATTGACACCACAAGAAAAAAACGTTAATTTCAGCATTTCTCATTTGGTGAGAAATCATTACTAAGTACATTCTCTCGAGAAGATAGGAAATGTGGATCAAACAGAACCACGTATATCAAGATCATAGGAATAGAAAAACCTATTATAAGATATTCTCCAAGACTTGCATGGATGATTGCCAACCAAATATACGTGGTCTTGAGACAAGTTAGACCAACCCCTGCATTACAAACGTTTGGCTGCCAATTTACCGCACCACAAGTGGAGTAGGGATAGGGATTGCCTTGCATTTGAGGAAATATTCATGTCTACACAAGACTCTGTTCCTTTACCCTAGAGGAAAAACTCAAGCAAATAGCAACCAAAAGAATGCAGTGTATATACGCTGAAGTAGAGCAACACTCCAACTTGCTTAATCTCTTCAAAGAATTAAAGCATGCATAATAAATATAGTTCGCTCAAGAAGAGACAACAAACTGCACTGAATACACTTAAGAAAAAAACATAGAAGCCTGTAAAGTAACAGGACCCCCGAAGAGGGTATCAGAAGAGGAAAAGAGCGGCTATTAGCTCACTACCATATTCCTTAAGAGAACATAAAACAAAGTCCATGAAAGACTAAGCTGTATATCCGAGCGATTTATAGTGTAGAAAAAGACTACAAAAGTAGTATTTCTGAAGAGCTATACACTAGCAAACCAATACTCCAAGTAGATTAAGCCACAAACCCAATAAGGGGTATAACCTCGTGAGACTAAGGTCTTCATCAGAGTAATAACGAAAGAATAAACAGATTAAAAAAGTCAAATCCGAACACAAATCTTCTCATTATATGCAAAAATTAGTGCTTAACACAGCAACACTACAAGGCAGAGGCAGGCCTTCAACAAAAGAACCACAGCTGTGGATACTTAAGTAATAAACAAAAGCTGATGAAGTCCAATTACAAATGGCCAGCAACGAGGTGTTGTACCGCAGAATCAGCATGGCTGTCAAATAAATAGGCTCCATCAAAGGGCAAGTCTTTCAAGCTCTCCCGAACATTTTCAGGAAACCTTGACTCACAAGAAGAAACTGACATCCAAGCGCCGGAGGGGACTTATATGGCTCCACTGACGTCATATCCGGAGACGGCATCACCGCGGAGCCATAGGACGCCATCCCCCGGCGCGCAGAGGTACTGCTGAAAAATATCTGGATCCAGTCTGGCACTTGGGGAGAGTTCAAAGTTAAGGAATCTGTGGCTAGATGTCTATCAGATACTGAAATTACAATGATCTTCTTAACAGTGTTTTCTGCATATTCATTTTCATGAAATAATTTAATAAACTTTATATTTTAAACTTTCAACTCACCTTTGTGCCAAATCCAATCAGTATGTGTGTGTAGTTTAATAGTGGATGGGTGTGCAATATTATGTGTCTTTTCTGACTTTTTACTGCCAGGGCGTACACGGTCTGTAGGGAAAAGCTACCAACCCCAAACATTTTTGAAAACTAGACAAAAGGGGACTACAGAGTGGTGTCCCTCGCATGGCTTACACAACATTTTCTTACTTGGAAGCCCATGCTAACCTCTAAGCACTAGGCCACAAGTGAGGAAACATCTTTATCTGGTGACTTGGGGGGACGCTGGGTGGAGGGAAATGTGTGGCTCCCCGTCAATTTCAGTAGTTTTCATCATAGAAATGTGATGAAAATGTGTGTTTTTAGACAAAGTTTGAGGTTTGTCAGGGCTCCTGGATTTAAAAAAAACAAAAAACACCTAGTGAGAGTCACGCCACCATAGACCCCCTCCCCCCAGGTGTCTAGATTTAAAAAATTAGCAGGTTGGGTAGGTTTCCCTAGGTGCTGGCTGAGTTAGGCTCCAAAATCCGCAGCAAACCAAATTGCAAAAAAAGGGGGTCTGTTATCAGTGGGAAAATGTGATGTGTCCATATTGAGTTTGTCCCTTTCCATGTCACTAGGCCTAGCAACACAAGTGAGGTACCATTTTTATCGGAAGACGTGATGGAATACTGGGTGGGCAGAAAATTGTGGATCGCTAAAGATTCCAAAACTTTTCCTCACAGGAATGGGAGAAAACAAAATGGTTACTTACCAGTAGGAGTAGTTTTGCAAGAGTTTTCTGGATTCACATGCTGTACATCTATTCTGCCAACTAGTCAATGGGTCCGAAACTGTGCCCTTCTTTTTTTTGGGTGTGGGGGCGTCGACCACCATTTAGTGGAAAGTCCATCACCTGTGTGACTTCACACGGAAGCTTCTGTGCGTGGTTGAATTTTTTTTTCTTTTCCTTTTAGGAACTAACACCTCGAAGTGTTCATACCGGTTTGGTTTTATGCCCATCTCCGAGGAAGCGGGTGGGTCGCATATGAATCCAGTAAACTCTTAAGGCTGCAAAACTACTCCGATTGGTAAGTAACCATTTCGTTTTGCAGCATGAATCCTTTTCTGGATTCACATGCTGTGCATCTGATTACGTAGCGGCGTTTGTTTCCTTGGGACGAATGGGTTGAGATGTAGAGGAGTAGGCAAAAAGGTGTTGTAGTACTTTGTCGGACCTGTGCTTTCTTATCTGGATGTCCATGTAGTAGTGTTTTGAGATGATGTGTGTGGATGACTAGGTTGCAGCCATACAGAGGTCACCAATAGATTTGTTTGTTAGGAACGTTAGGGTTTGGCCCTTTTTCCTGGGTAAGTGTGCCCCAGGGCATGTGGGTAAGGTTTTCCCTGCCTTTGAGGAGCATGTTTGGATAGTCTCCACTATACATCGTGCGAATGTTCCTTTAGATACCGGTGTACCCTTGCTTGCCCTGGCAAAGGATACGAGTAGTTGGTTCCCCTTTGAAATTTTTGTCCCTAGTAGGTAGTACATTAGTGCTCTTCGCAAGTCCAGTGTGTAGTGCTTTTCAGGCCTGTGACTTTGGGTCCTGAAAAAAGGGCAGTAACCGGATGCTTTGGACGATGTGGAATTGAGATACCACCTCTAGTAGGAACTGTGGGTTTGTTCGTCGGCGCAACCTTGTTCTACTGGATTTGAAGGTATGGCTCCTGGATCTTGAGCGCTTGTAGTAGGCCGGCTCTGCAGAGAGACATGATCTTATTAGGAATACTGTCTATAAGGTGAAGAACTACAACTCCGTTGTGTGCATTTGGCGCAAGTGGCTGAGTCATCAATTGTTAGCACAGTGTTCAGGTTCCACATTGGCGTCTAGGGTGGCTATGTAATCTCCCTTTCTTAGGAGTGGGCTCACTTCCTGCAGCATAGTCATTTTGAAGTGTTGAGTTTGTATGAATTTGTTTAGGTACCTGAGGTTTAGAATTTGCATCAATGTCATGTCTTCTTTTGATACTAGGAAGTACACCGAGTAGATGATGATGCCCATCTCCCTTGAGGATTGGGGGCTCTCTATATGGCTCGTTTTTTGATGTGTTCCTAGACCTCTTCTTGCAACTATGTAATTTCCTGCTCACTTAAAGCTTCATGTCTTTTGGTGGGAACGGGGGGGGGGGGGTTCACCATGAGGTGGCGGCCTCGTGAGTTCTATGCAGTAACGGTGTCCTCTTATGTTTAAGATCGAATTGTTTGAGGTGATTGCCCTCCATTCGGGGAGGAGGACTTATTTTTTCCCCCTCACTAGTGTTATGTGGAGAGGTTGTTGGTGAGCAGTCACTTGCTTGCTCCCACACCAGCATATTGCCATCTCCCTTTGGGATTTCCATGATAGGGCTGCATCTCCGGGTATTGCCACTGCTGTTGAGCAGGCTGGTGTACTGCCTGCTGGCTGAATCCCTGCTGCTGGTGTTGGGCTGGTGAGAATACAGCCTTGCCTGCTGGTCTTCTGCTAGAAGTCCCCTTCCTCCCACCTCCTGAAGGACTCTCTGAACTCTAAGGCCCTCATGGTCTTGGCTGTTTCTTTGTCCTTTATTTTCTGGAGAGTTTCAACTACAGCAGTCCCAAAGAGGGCTTCTCCTATGAACGGCATGTTGGAAACAGATTCCTCCAGCTTAGCCAGGAAACTTTGAGCTATGCATGCCTCCTGAGAGTGGTGCCCATGCTCATCAGCCTGCTAGCTGTATCTGCGGCGTCCAAGGCTAATTTAAGACAGGAAAGGGCAATGTTCTTGCCCTCTTGGATGCCTGCCTTCGCCCACTTTTTGAACTCCTCTGATAAATTCTGCATGAGCGCTTCCATCTCCTCGCATTGTTGGTGGCCCTACCTGTTGAGGAGGGCAATGGAGTTCGTAATCCTCCATTGGTTCGCCACTGTCCTACCCACCAAGGTCCAGTCTTTTGCTCTCTTCGTGGCTGTCGCCACTATGATGAAGTTTGCTGGTATGTTACACTTGATTAGACTTTCCTGTTTTCAATTTTTAGTAAATTCTGGTAGGGTTTTTTTTCAGTGTTTTCAATACCTTAAAAACACTGGTTATCAGTGGTTACACATTTTCGTGCCATTAACAAACTGTTTTTCAGGGGTTTATAGAATGTTTTTCTATTATTGCCTGCTTTCTGCACTGATAGTGCATGTGTACAGACAGTGTGCCTTCCGGGATATATCAGGTCCAAATTCATTTTTACAAATCAAACTTATACAATACTTCTTTAGTGAGTCTTTGGTAATGTGCGCCCACTCTTTCCTTCCCATGTTAACGTTTACCTGTGTAAAGGCCCTCTCAACATTGCCACTTGAGACGGGTAACGGCAAAACACCCAGTACACAATTTGCCAACTCTGGCCACTGACAGCTTTCAATGCTAATAATGGTGCAGCTGAAAATTGTGATTTTATGGGACAGGTTCTGCAACATATGCGTTGAACCGGGCGCATATGCGATCAAAAATGCAGCAGTACTTTTTCAAGTCCAGAGAAAATTTCCCTTTACGGAAGGGATCTATGGCTTGTGCAAAGTACCTCAGTGAGGCTTAATTGACTTTAAGTGCCATGGTTGGTGAAGACATTTCTATGCATCATTGCAAGCCATTTCTCATGCACTGTAAAATACAATTTCCCGAATTGCTCCTCAACATTTCTTTGCTTACCAAGTGGCAAGAATTCCAACATAGAAACATCTACACCAATTACGTTGAACACTTGGTAGACACTGGTGTTTTCAGACTCTAGTTTATGTCCACTTTAGCAGTTATGTAGTCCTGTAAAAATCCTCACATTTCTTGCCTTTGGCATAATCACTAAGCAAAAATTATGTAAACGGTCGCCACATGGATAATATAGCATAGACGGCCTCTGGGACTGCGAACCACTGGCTAAATTACAGTTGGGATGACTTTGATGCCACACAAAGCACAAAATGAGAAATGTTTCTGTTTTAGTTCTTGCGCATAATGAAACAATGCACCAGAACAGACTACAAAATCTATAGCATTCTTCATTAACTCTGAAGACTGTACAGATGCTTTCAGCATACCATCAAGGATTTCTTAAAGGGAAGCTCTTCAGCTCAGGTATCGATTTTGATAGGTCACCACACAACTTTTTCATATATGTAGCTGAATTACTGCAAATATAAACAATATCACTCCCTTTGTTGAACTTGGTAAGAACGTTTTGTAGCAGCATTTCAAGTGAAACTGCGTTCCATGTTTTCCAAACGTCTGGTATCATTTTCACCACTATTCCAGATGCTTGGTGACAGCATTCTTTTCACATATACCTCTTACTACACCTTGCATTGAATGTTTAAAGCCTGGGGTGTTTGGCAATTCACCTACTATCAATACTGACTCTCTAGAAAAGGGGGCTGATGTATCAAAGGGTTTCACCCATTCTCTGTCTGTGGGTAAATGTGGTGGTACATACTGGGAAAGATTCTTATGAAACCAGTAATTTTACCTATCAGTGAAAGAATCAAAAGTAGGCAAAATATCAAATACGATTTTGATAATTCCTGGTTCTCTACAGCTTATAACCTAATAAGACTAAAACATGCTTCTAAACCATGCATCTTTAGACCAAATACCACAAAACAGAAAAAAGCAAAAGGAAGAAGAAAATACTTTAGTGACATCCCTAAACAAAACTCAAGCAGAATGTTAGCCCAGTCTTTCTTGCTACTGCCTTGTATAACAAAGTTACATTGTATTGGCCCCTTCAGGAAGGAATAAAAATGACTTTCACTCATCTATTCCTTTCTTTGAATGACATTTAGTTTGTGGTTGCAAAGGAGTTTTTTCAGTGTTTATATGTTTACACTGGTAAGGTCTTTTTTTCCTTTTGGTGGGGTTTTATCAGTAATTATAGGTTTAAACCTAAAACAGAATAGCCTACCCTTGATTTATTGGGGGTCCTGATTGGAGCGCTTGTATTTCTTTTCCACTTGAGGGGCGACTGTCCTGGCTGTGGAAGGTTGCTTGAAGGCTTCCTTACCCTGATCTAGTATGCTGGGAAGCATGGGTAAGTATATATTAGTCTTCTGTGATGGCATCAGGGTTTCCAGGAGGAAGTATGATGCCTCTCTCACTTCCTTGAGCTGGACTCCATACAACTCCCAAGAGCTGCGCGCCCCCTCCGCGCCTTGAGACCCTTTCGGGTGAGTAGTTGCGATTTACCAATCCCGATTGATTGACATGTCTGCTGTTCTCTTGAGCAGTCCATTTTACAAGGAAAGGTCATACGGGGATGATTGCCTCGAGGGGTAGTGATGGACACCCTTCTCTGGTGATTCGGCGTCTAAGTCCAGCCATTTATCGCCGACCTGGCCCCCTCTCTTCACCGCGATGGCCTCATCTACCTCAGACAGCCTCCTGCTACTCTTCGTGCAGCTCCAGCATCAATGGTGCTTTGATATCCGGTACATCGTTGTGCACTCCCCTTGGCTCCGAGGGCCTGTAGTATGTGGAAAACCTTCAGGGAGAGTAACTTTTTGCACTGCAGAAGCGCCCCCATTTCGGCCTTGAGTCACTGTAGTTTCTTCTTAACCTTGAGTGAACGCTCGGCGCCGGTCATCAAGGAGGTCCTCCACTGCGGGATCTTGAGATCTTTCCCCTTCACCTCTTTGGTCTTTCGCCCCCTCCTTTGTGCCGGTTGGCGTCCAGGGTAGGTTCGAAGGTTTGCCCCATTCGGTGTTCTTTTGCCAGGACACGTGCGGCTCTCTGCTTGTGCCACCCTTTGGTCAAGTATTTTGATGTCGGGGTGGCTTTTGGGGTCTTTGGTTACCTTCTGCAGCTTTTTTTCGGTGTCCGCCACCACCTTCTTTGCTGCTACTGCCCTTTCCATGTTGAGACCACTCTTTAGTGTCCGACTCTCGCCCTTGTGCAGGCTCTGCTTATGCGATGTTTTCCTCATCACTGGAGAGGCCCAAGTCCTTTAGGGATTCCTGCGTTTTGTGGGTGCCAGCAATGCCATGGAGTACCAGTTGTTACTTCAACCATGCCTTGAGGGTTTTTGGTACAAGTATGGCACAGGCTTTGAAGGTTTCAGCGTTGTGATCTGTTGGGAGGCACAGGTTGCAGTCCTTGTGTGGATCCGTCTGCACGAACTTGTGGTGGCAGTTATGGCAGACCTTAAAAGGGGTCTTCTCCATATCCCTTAGCTGACCCTCTGCATTCTCTGGCCACGTGATGTTGACCAACTGGGTCCTCCTTTAAGGTAGAGAAGGAAATCCCTTTTCAGTCTTCTGGGTTTTCTCCTGGCAAACAGTGACTGTCTTCAGTTGACTTTCTTCCTTTCTCTGCAAATTCTTTGTAGATTCTTTGGAGCTCCTCCAGTCTGCTTCCAGACACAATGGCAGAATTTTTTTTTTGAAGATGGCGGCCACGCACAGGAACTTCCGGGGCGCCATCCTATGTCACACGGTGGATGAACTTACCACCAAATGGTGGCTGACAACGTCCAGGGACCAAAAAAGAATAAAAACAAAAGAGGACAGGACAATTCTGGACCCAACCACTGAATTTGGTGATCGATGTGAGCTCCCCATTCCATTCATTATAGAATGTGATGGTTGACCTAACAGCAGATTGAATCTGTAAAGTGACTACCTTCTTCTCTCTGTAACATTACCAGAGAAAAGATTATGGCATAATGGTTGTCTGCTTATTATTCTGTCCCAGTCGTCTGGTGCCAGTGACTTAACATCCTGCAAAGGTTTCAGATGCAGCTGCTCATGCCTCAGTGTTTGCTGCTCTCAGATGTGGCTTAGGTGCTGCACACTTAGTGGGTGGCATCCATTCTATCACTTATGGAAGGTGATGAGGGGTACTGATCACACAAAAGTACAGAATTGTAGGTAGAAGATCCCTTTGAAGGCAAATACATTTCCAGAGGACAGAACAGTCTTCCCTGCTGAAGGATATACAATCCTTGAATCTCAAAGAGGTCTAAAGTAATAAATCCTCGCCAATAGTACTTGGCTGGTTAACTGTGGATCATGATGGATTATTTAAACAGTTTTTTATAGAGATAGCATAGCAGTTACTAAGAACTTGCAGCACCATCATGCTCGGGTACGTTCAAGCCCAGCTCTTGACAATTTTATTTCTTAACAGGGTCTGTGTCCTACTTAAGCAATGTGGGTGTTAAAATGTCGTCAACATTTTTGGTTGTAGTGTGGTTCAGTGTGAGGCCAGATCTCCTTACAAATTCAGGTACATGCCATCTGAACGACTTATGTGCACTGGCAGATGTGGCATACTTGTATGAGGAAAATGAGCATCACGTATTGTTAGGGTCCGCAATATCCCTTAACCTCTTTACCAGGTGCTAAGTGGATTCTAGTGTGTACGTATTGAGTTCTGTTGTGAGCTTGGGGAGTTCCAACTCTATAGCGCGACTGAACTTTGTTGAATGCATGCTAGTTGTTCTAACAAAGGTCTGCTGGAGGTTGAAACTCCTTACTAATATGGTTTGCGCAGTTCTGAGCTCTGTGACTACATGGAATGTCTGAGCTGTGTTATGTATTCTCAATTTTCAGTCTAATTTGTTCATAGACGAACAGATGCTTACAGGGTAAGTAGCATTTTCCGTTAGTGGCATGTGTAGTTGTAGATGCACATGCTGTGCATAGACTATAAACCAATTCTCCCCCTACATGGTGGCTAGCCGGAGAATGTTGCAGAGGACTAGAAAAGTAAATGGAGTACAGCCTGGCCAACTTTAGCTTGTTGGCGTTCTTGGACAGCCACACAGTAGAGTTTGGTCAAAGTGTGTGGAGTGGACCAGGTAGCTGCCTTGCTAATGTCCGTTATAAGGATGTTACCGAAAAAAAGCCACAGAGGCCCCTTTTTTGCAGGTGGAGTGGTGCCTGGGAAGGACAGGCGAAGGTCTCTTGGTTTTTGCGTAACAGATCTATAACACATTTTCCAACCAACGTGCTATTACCCGTTTGGAGAGAGCACAGCCCTTGTGTTTGGAGAAAGACAACAAGCTGCTGTGTTTTACAGAAGGATTTTGTCCTGTCAGTGTAATACAGGAGAGTCCTTTTGACATTTAGTGTGTGAAGAGCTCTCTCTGCCACTATCTGGATAGGAAAAGAACACCAAGTGTTCGATGGTTTGAAGTAGGGAGGAATTTGAGGTTTATTTAAAGCACTACCCTATCTTTGTGAACCTGGAAGAAAGGTTCCTGCAGGGTTTGAGCCTGAAGCTCATTCACACTCCTGAGGGAAGTAATGACCACAAGGAAGGCCACCTTCCAGGAAAGGAACTGCCAAGGGAATGAGAAGTGGTTCAAAAGAATGGCCCATAAGTCTTGAGAACAATGTTGCAGTTCCACATGGGGGGCAGGTGGTACACTGGGCGGATTAACCCTTTTAAGGCCCTCCATTAAGGCCTTAATGACTGGAACTCTGAAGAGTGAAGTGTGTTCCCGGTTTTGAAGGAAAGCAGTAACTGCGACTAAATGAAGTCTGATGGAAGTATAAGCGAGGCGGGACTTCTACAAGTGAAGAGATAACAGACAATGTCTTGGACTGCAGCCTTGAGCAGGTCTTTGTGTCTGTGAAGACACTAGTGAACAAACCTATTCCATCTGGCTGCATAGTAGGCTCACGTTGTAGGTCTGCATGCCTCCTTAAGGATGATCATGCACCATGGGGGTTGGCTAAGGTAATCAAAGTTTAGGACCTCAGGGGCTGAGTTGCAAGATTGAGCTGACTTGGGGCCAGGAGCCCGACCGTGCCCTGGCTCTGAACGAGATGTTCAGGCCAGTAGAGCAGCCTTTCGTGGACCCCTAGCAACAGGTCAAGGAGGGTGCAGAACCAGGGCTGTCTCGCCCTTGTGGGAGCCACCAGGATAAGAGTGAGCGATGTGTGCCGAAGCTCCACAGCCTTGAACTGAAGAATCGGTAGAGGCTAAAAAGCTTAGGTAAACATCCCTGTCCAGTTCCTCCACAGTTCATTGCCCATAGACTGCTCATGTAGGTACCTGGAGGCAAAGCTTGGGCATTTTGCATTTTCGGCGTGGTGAAGAGGTCTACGTTTGGAAACCCCAAACAATGGAAGTAAACAAGTAGGACTTGTGGGTGAAGTGGCCATTTGTGGACTTGTTGCTGCATCCTGCAGTGTAGGTCTGCAAAGTCGTTGTCCATTCCCGGTAAGTATAGCACTAGTAGATGGACTCTAAAATTTAGTGCCCAACGCCAAATGCCTTGCGCCAACGCAGACAGGTGTGGTGAATGTGCCCTGCTCTGCTTCTGTAGCTAGAATGACAGTCAAGTTGACTGTGGCAATGAGAATCACTTTGTATTGAATGTGACCAATAAATGCTTTAAGTGCCAGCTGAATGGCCAGCAGCTCTAGGTAGCTGATGTGGCGATGCACTTGATGGGATGCCACACATACCCTGAACAGTCAACTCTTGTAAATGGGCACCCTGCCCCCACCCTGCGAGGGAAGTGTGAGCTGTAATGGTCACCTGCGGAACTGGGTCGAGAAAAGGCAGGACCTGCAACAGATTGTTGTTGTTCCACCACTGCATAGAGCAATGGGTGCAGCCCCAGACCAATACTAGATTTTTCAGTGACCTTCCGCTTGAGACCTTTGAGCAGCTAGACACACTTGCAACGGGTGCATGTGTAACCAGGCATGGGAACTATGGCAATACAGGAGGCCATCCAGACTAGGAGATACATAAGGATAAGTTACTTACCTTTAATCCTAGTTCTATTCCAGGGGTATACTCATCAAAGTCATAAGCACTGAATAGTCCCGCCCACGTGCGGGGACCCCGGAGCATTTACAAAAATGCTATGCATATATATATATATATATATATATATATATATATATATATATATATATATATATAATGCATGTTTAACCAAATCTAAGGACTAGTCCTGTGTATACATACGCAGTCTAAAACACCAAATTAGGCTCAAATATGCCAATATTGTATTTTTTATTTAAAATAAAACATATAAAAACATTTTCATGACAGAGAAATGTACTCTTAACTTGTTTGAACATAGCCTTTATTTTAAAGGAAAAGGGCAAAGTAATAGCAAGCAGATTAGCCCAGAAGGCTGCATAAAGAACACTCAGCAAAAAACTGGCGCCGTGCCTTTAAGACCTCCAAGACATCCAGGCTCCCATCATGCCCCACAGGTGACAGTTAGGTCAGGTCTTTTTTCAACGGCGTGTAACACTGTGTAGTGATCAGAAGGAGATAGAGTGCTGTTATAAACATGGTATTCTTCCAGGGAGGAGGGAGGGTTGCTTATGACTGATGAGTATACCCCTGGAAGAGAACTAGGATTACAGGTAAGTAACTTATCCTTCTCTTCCAGGGGATACTCATCAATAGACAAACATTGAATAGAGTAGCAAGCCCATCCCCTGAACCCTGCGGACGAATACCTACATATCTAACACACTCTGAGCAACTTATCCAAATAAATTCCTCAAGTGGAAGAGGTGTGGCGTAGCGGCCAGGGTGCCTAACTCCGGACCACGGGGTTCACGGTTCGATCGCCGGCGGCAGGTTAGCCCAGCACCATGTGACTGGGCAATAGCTCGCTTAATCTTCCCGGCGGCCCCCAGCGCCGGGACACCTCTCCGGAGGTAGCTGTGCGCTTTACAAATGCTGGTATTTCATTTAATTTCAAGTAGGCTTGCCCAAACTGAGCATCTGCCAGAGTGTCAATCTAGGCAGTAATGGTGGGCAAAGGTGTGGACTGAGCGCCATGTAGTTGCTTTGCATATCTCTTGAATGGGTACATTTCTAAGAAGAGCCGTAGTAGCAGCTTTACCGCTCGTAGAGTGAGCCCTTGGCTTGCCAGGGAGCTGCTTGTGAGCTAGCTGATAAGATAATGTGATACAGGATACTATCCGTCTAGCGATGGACCGTTCAGAAGAAGGAAAACTAGTGTGCATTGGACCATAGTTAACAAAAAGACGGTCAGACTTTCTTATATCATTCGTTCTATCAAGATAGAATTTTAACACCCTTTTCAAATCAAGTGAATGCAACGCCCTCTCGGGAGGAGTGGTAGGATTTGGAAAAAATGTGGGTGGGGTGATCGACTGATTGATATGAAAGTCTGAGATCAGGGTAGGTAGGAAACTCGGGTGAGTTCTTAGAACCACTGTTAGCATGGAAAACAAGATAAGGCTCTGTAGAACATAAGGCCTGAATCTCGCTCACCCTGCGAGCAGAGGTAATTGCCACTAAAAAAGCAGCCTTCCAAGGGAGGTGCTGCAGAGAATCTTTGTGAATGGGTTCAAAGGGGGGCCCATTAATTTAGAGAGGACAACATTAAGTTCCCAGGCAGGGGAAGGTAACCAAATTGGTGGGAGACCTTTCTTAGCCCTTCCAGGAAGTCTTTAACAACTGGCATTTGAAAGAAAGAGGCCTGAGTAGGAGACTTTCTATAAGCTGTAATTGCTGCCAGATGCACTCTAATAGAAGAGAACTGTAAACCTGCTTTAGCCAAGTACAAAAGATATGATAGAATAACCTGTTCTTGGCCCAGGATAGGGTTATGTCCATTAGCTGTACACCACAGATAAAAACGCTTCCATTTGAAAGCGTATGATTTCCTCGTAGAAGGCCTTCTCTCTTCCATTAAAATCTGCATACAGTCCTGCGAGAGGCCTAAGTGACCATATTGGAGGAACTCAGGAGCCATGCTGCCAATCTCAGTGACGGACGGTTGGGATGAAAAACTTTCCCTCCTAACTTGGTTAACAGATCCGGATGGCATGGAAACCTCCTGTGTGGCGTCTTGGAAAGGTGTAGCAGGTCCAGGTACCACCACTGGCGAGGCCCCTGTGGCGCAATCAGGATCATCTCTGTCCTGGATCTGTAGAGTTTGTTGATCACCAGTGGTATGAGGGGGACTGGTGGAAAAGCGTAGAGTAATTTCTCTGACCAGTCGATCAAAAGTGTATTCCTTCTGGAGCCTGGCTGAAGATACCTGGATGCGAAGGTGCAGCATTTTGCGTTTGCCGCGTCTGCAAATAGATCGATGTCTGGATAATCCCATCTCCGAAAAATGTCTCGTGTCATCTCGTCTTTTAGCACCCAGTTGTGCGCCTCGACGAAGTTGCGGATTAGGTCGTCCGCTTGTGCACTGAGGGCGCCTGGGAGGTGAACTGCTGATATGGACATGTTCCTCGCCAGTAGCCATTTCCAAATCGCTTGAGCCTCCAGAGACAGGGGTCTGGATCTGGTCCCTCCCTGTATGTTCAGGTAGTACATCATTGTGGTATTGTCCGTCTGAACTAACAGGGAACGTGACTATAGAGGGAAAGAACGCTTTGAGAGCCAGCTGTACCGCTCTTAGTTCTAACATGTTGATGTGGTAGGTTTTCTCCCTTTCTGACCACATCCCCTGGACCTGAAGAGATCCCATGTGAGCACCCCAGCCCTGAAGGGACGCATCTGTGACAAGAGTTTGTTTGGAGATTTCCTGGTGGAAGGGAACTCCTTTCAGCAGATGAGGCCGTTGCATCCACCATCTTATTGAAACTAGGACTGCGTGAGGAAGAGTTATGGTGTCCTCCCAGCAGTTGGAGACTTGAGACCATTGGTCCTCTAGTGCTTTTTGTAACCGTGTCATCTGTAGCATGGCATTTGGAACAATGAAAATGCATGACGCCATCGAGCCCAGCAGAGAGGACACCTGTCTGGCCGTGGGATGAGGTGTTCGTAGGAGAGTACGACATTTGTGGAGTATTGATGATAGTCTCTCCTTCGAAGGACACGCTCTTGCGTTTGCAGCATCTAGGGTAGCGCCCAAGTAATGTATCTTTTGAGTTAGATTGAGGATAGATTTCTTGAAGTTTATGCACGGGCCCAACTGATTTAAGAGTTGAATGCAGTATCTCAGTTGTTCCTGCAGGAAGCTGAGAGAGGCACTCGAGTAGCCAGTCGTCTAGATAAGGATAGACTAAGATCTTTTGCTTTCGCAGGAAGGACGCCACCACCGCCATGTATTTCGAAAAGGTGCGAGGAGCAGATTTGAGTCAGAAAGGCAGGACTTTGAACTGGAAGTGGTCCGACTATCCTGAGTCGTAGAAACTTCCGGTGCTTTTGAGAAATTGGGATGTGAAAATAAGCATCCTGAAGGTCTATGGAGCACATCCAGTCCCCTTGATGGATGTGTGGAATGATTTGGTGTAATGCCAACAATCTGAATCTCTCCTTGAGGACAAATTTGTTTAAGAGTCTGAGATAGAGTATAGGCCTGAACTCCTTGTTTGGACCTTTCTTTGGAACCAAGAAGTAACAGGAATAGATCCCCTGCCGATGTTGCCAGGGAACCTTTTTGATGGGATGTTTTTGTAACAGGATGGAGACCTCCTCTCGTAGCCGATTTAGCCGATGTACTGGAGTTTTCCGAGGAGGTACAGACGATGGTGGGGATTTAAATCTGATTGAGTACCCATTCCGCAAAATATTGAGTACCCTGTTGTCCTGGGTTATTTTGATCCACTCGTCCAAGTGAAACATTATATTTCCCCCCACCGGAGTGGGTAACAGAGCTGGGGGAAGCAAGCACTCACTGTTTGGGCTTTTTTGCCGCAGGGGTTGTTTGTCTAGAGCCCCCTCTTCCTCTACTGGGCCGCCGCTGATGGTAATGCGATCTTGCATGATGTTGCTGTGATGACCAATAAGGGGTATGAACCCTCTGCTGGTATTGGCGGGATCATAAGGGCGGTAACTACGTCGGAAGTCCTTCTTTTACTCCAGATCAACAGCCTTCAAGGTGTCCAATACTGATTTTATCCTTGACATATCATCCGCATGAGAGCCAAAAAGAGTTACCATTGAAAGGAAGGTTGAGAATTCTGTATTGGGCCTCTGGTTTCAAGCCAGTGAGTCTCAGCCAGGAGGATCGCCTAGCACAGATACCATGTGAATAACCATGAGTTGCAAGGTCTGAGGCATCTGCTACTGCACTTATGACCTGATTTGCCACGAGACCTCCTTCATGGAGGATCTCCTGAAAATCCTGCCGATCTTCCTTAGGTAACTTTTCCGTAAACCTTGAGAGAGAGTCCCATAACCAACGGTCATATCGACCCAGCAGTGCAGAAGCGCTAGCAACCTTCATGTAAGAGGCAGAGGGGTTACACATCCTCTTACTGATGGCGTCCATGGCTTTGCAATCTTTATCGGGGGAACTGCAGATGGAGGCCCCCGTGTGCGCTCTCTTTGCTGCTGATACAATAACAGTCTGGTGCAGGATCATATCTCAGAAAAAGTATGTCCTGTTCTGGGGCTCTGTATTTCTTTACTATACGTAGTGGTGCTGCTCCAACTGGAGCCGGCGTTAGAAAAGTATGGAGCGCTGGTTCTAATAGCCCGGGAACCAAAGGGAGCAGAGGTCTAGTGCAAGACCTATGATGAAGTGTCTCAAATATGACAGATGTTGATGGGACGGAGGCAGGCATCTCAATGTTTAGCTTTGCAGCCCCTCTACATAGTACCTCGTTAAAGGTAATTATGTCATCCACTGGCGATACTCTGAAAGGCGTCGTAGACGACAAAGTAGGAGAATAATCGCCCTTCGAAGATCTGGAGTCAGAGGACCATGAAGGAGATCTCCGTCTCTGCTCTCGATGCGAACAGTGTTGAGATCTGGACTTAGAGAGTCTAAGAGGCGACCTTGACCTATGTCTCCTTGTAGCTGTGGACTTCTGAGGTGCTGGTGTGGTAGATAGCACTTGCCTATCAGGAGTACGAGAAGGCGAATATACTTGAGAATATTCAGAACCAGGACTAACTCTCTGCATCTTCCAGTCCCTTATGCTCTCCAACCATCTCGGGGAAAGGTTAGTCGGAGGCGAATGCTGTTCTGGAGCCGGGGAGCCCTCCGGCGTGATCTGAACAATCCTTAGGCCCGGGGAGGATGAAGCACTCCTCGACGTCATTCCCTTAGACGTTAGTTCTGGCGAACAATCTATTCTCGATCTCTTAGCAGGTGGCGACATATGGGAGGATCTAGGTCTCGCCGACGACCTTAGGAGACCTTCTCATCGACGTCGAAGGAGACCTTCTCGCCGGCGCCGTTCTCAACGGCGGCGTGCTAGACAGCGATGATAGAGCTCGGCCTGCCGTCGGTGACGAAGTACTGCAAACAAGACCTACCGACGTGGGAGTCTTCAGCGTCGAATCCGGCGATCTCGGAGATGTCCTAGACGTTCGTGGTGTTAGACGTCGGCACACTGGCCTTCGACGGCGACCGCCCATGTCGATGAGTCTTTGACGAATGTCTGCCCTCCGCCGTCGTAGGGGAACCGGACTTGGACCGTCTACGAGGGGGGGGGTTGACTTTGGCCGATGAGAAGCAGACATGTCTAGATTTAGAATTTGCCATACCTGGCGTTGTCCGCTTCGACGGCGATAGGTTCTTCAACGCAGACTATGACACAAGTGACTTAGAAGGAGAGCACAGGGGTATTTTCAATGCAGATCTCTCGATCGACAGCGAATTCGTCCGATGCCTTCTTTTTTCTCCCTTTTTCTTGTACTCTGACCTTATTTGATAGGAGGGCTCTTTAGAGGGATGCCCTTCCAGGCCACTTATAGCCTCCTTTCCTCTCTCCTGCATGGCATGCAGCTTGATCTTCTCCCTTTCGCAAAGGGTTCTTCTAGAAAACTGCTGGCAGTAGTAGCACTTGTCAGGTCTGTGTGAGGATGGTAAGCACACAATACAGACCGAGTGCGTATCTGATTTAGCCATTTTCTTCCCACAGGAAGGGCACTTATTAAATAAGGCTGGCATTTCTGACAGAAAAAATTACTGAAAGTCAGAAAAAATGATGGAAATAGTACTGTAAGTACTAAAAACGTTGAGTGAAGACAACAAAATCCACTTGAAAAGATCAATTAGTGATAGAAAACCACTAACTGACAAGCTCAATGCTCCAGGATCCTCACAGAAGGAGCCGGAACAAAGAACTGATCTTACGGTCACCTGTGGGGCATGATGGGAGCCTGGAGGTCTTAAAGGCATGGCGCCAGTTTTTTGCTGAGTGTTGTATATGCAGCCTTCTGGGCTAATCAGCCAGGTATTACTTTGCCTTTTTCCTTCAAAATAAAGGCTATGTTCAAACAAGTTAAGAGTACATTTCTCTGTGTCATGGAAATGTTTTTATATGTGTTATTTTAAATGAAAAATACAATGCAATAATGGCATATTTGAGCCTAATTTGGTGTTTTAGACATATATACACACATACATATATATACACACATATATATACACATATATATACATACATACATACACACACATACATACACACATATACATACACACATATATATATATATGCCTACGTTCAACAGAAAGACGCTGGGAACTCCAGGCTTCATTTCTTGAAGTTTATTTCCAATTCATACGTGCAACTCTCTGCTGACATGTCAGCAGAGGGTTGCACGTATGAATTGGAAATAAACTTCAAGAAATGAAGCCCGGAGTTCCCAGCGTCTTTCTGTTGAACGCATATTTTTACGAGTCGGTCCTCGTAAGCTGGTGAACCCACCGTGATGAGAGCGGAGGTCATTGACGGAGAATAGAATCGCCGCCATTTTTTTGCCTTATATACTTGTGCAAATCTTAAAGTGACAGTGCAACATTTTCAATAATGTTTGAAAACGAACAATTAAAGTGGCAGTGCAACATTGTAACCACCAAAGTGACGTGTAAACACTATAACCAGACCCAATGGCCAATGTATTGCGCAAATGAGCGTTACAAGTACCACAATGAATTGTCAATGTGTGGCAATACCAAAACAACACCTTTGCATTTTTAAACATTTTTAATGCATTAAAAATCAATCACTTAAGTGCATTAAAATATATCAACCACACTACATTCATCATACTCATCAAATCTCAGGCAAGTGCCAGTTAATGCCATGATTGTATTGCCAGACCCAAGTTTCCGGGCCTACTAAACACACTATGTACAATCACAAAAAGTGCTTTGTGCAATATCACTTCATGAATAAAGTGCCCTATGCCTTGTGCAAATACTGCATTGATGTTTAAAATTTCATATCACGAACTCACATCTGTTGAAAGATTATGTGCAAATGCAATGAGAATTTAATAATACTCAACCTTCCCACAGTTATTCACTATCATCTCATTATTGTGGGCCAGTGACCCCAATCTATCAACAATTAACAAGGCTGGTCACACCCAATTACAAACTAAAGTGCTCTGCATAAAACTATGTGCAATGTTTCCAATGATGTTACTACATGAAGTGGTTTAAAGAACAAGTTACTTACCTTCGGTAACGATACATCTGTAAGAAACATTAGTAGTGATAGATTCCTTACCTTAGAATATCCTCAGGCGTCAGACTGGATCCGGAAAGTTTGTCAGCAGTACCCCTGCGCGTCGGTAGGTGGCGTCGTGCGGCTCCGCGTCCGTCGTTGGCGTCGTGGTCGCCGAGATGACGTCGCGGGCGCTACTTAGACGCCGCCCACGCGCGCTGACGTCAGTTCTGTACAAGACTTTTCGCGCCAGGAACGCAGAGCCATGCAAGATACTGACCACTGGTGCATTGAAACTAGGGCCCTTAAAGGGATGACCTTAACCCTAGAAATCAGTCCGCAGAACGGGGAGGATGAGTGGGGCGGTAAGGAATCTATCACTACTAATGTTTCTTACAGATATATCGTTACCGAAGGTAAATAAGAAAACAAGTTACTTACCTGTAACTTTGGTTCTCCAGTATTGGAAGCTTTCATAGATTCCCATGCTTGGAATCATTCCCCGTCGTCGAGATGGGAGTCTCGGTAAATATAAAATAGTAGTAAATAACCATTACAAAAGAGAAACAGGACTAGGCCTAATCCCATTTTGCAACCAGACCATGTCTTTTTGTAAAAGAGACCAAAAAGAACAGGCAGCCAATCAGAGCAGCCTCACCCTCTAGAACCTTGGTGAAAGAACCGCAGCTCCTCAGATTTTCGTATACGTTGTGAAATAATCACAGAGATGCTGAGCTTTCCCAGGGGAGGAGGGTGGGTCGCATGGGAATCTATGAAAGCTTCCAATACTGGAGAAGCAAAGTTACAGGTAAGTAACTTTTCTTACTCCAGTATTGGAGCTTTCATAGATTCCCATGCTTGGAATCAGAGTAGCTAGCAGTAAACATACACATTTTATCATAAAGCATAACCCTTTGATAAACGTTCGTTAAAACATACTTCTACATTAATAATATGCAGAGAGATAGTTACGAATGAACATGCAGGACACGGGGTAATAGTAAATGAATTCAGAAACAAGATAAAATGTGTAAAAGCTGAAAAGCAGGAAGGAGGGATGCAAAGGAAAGCTCACCACTCATTGGAAGAGGTTCCTCAGGACTGCCTGGCCCACAGCTGTGGTAAAAAGCAACAGGAGTATAACCCATAGACCAGGTTGAGATCTGGGTAACTAAGCGTAATTTACAACAATGTCTCAACCGGATTCAATAAGGAAGGCAAATGCATATGTATGTACACAACATTACAAGGCAGACGCGAAAAAGAGTGAGACTCCCGATCTTCTTTCAAAAGTGCTCATGGCATCATATATTTAAAATCTCAATTCATACAAAACAGTTATAACAGCACTAAGCAAAAATTGCGAAGGCAACCCAAGAGGACTTAGTGCACGTTGTGCTCGTGATGTAATAAGTGACGGCACAAGTGACAAGTGAAAAACACAGCGGAAGACGCAAGGTGAAGAAAAATTATGTACAAGAATCAATGGTTCAATCGATATTGGTCATCTTAGTAATTTACACAAGATATATAATTTTATGAACCAGAGCTGAATGTGCGCCGTAAGTTGCGCTGTAAGATCGGTCGACGGCGTTTCGATCCTATTTAGTCAGGATCATCTTCAGGACCGGGTTGCAAAATTTTTTTTGGGTGCTGGAAGGTGACAAGGGCAGACTAACTGGTAGGTCCACAAGTTGATTGAGGGACCCGTGTGGAAGGCGGTCCCGTGTACACAATGTATCCGGGGTCAATCGGGGCAGAGTCCCACCGTTGAGTGTGGGATAGACCGGAGTGAGAGAGGAAAACACAGATCCGGTGTGGAATCAAGGCGCATCAACTGAATGGAATCATTAAACATGCTAATCTCCGCAATACAGCTGGAGAAAGTAGGCAGCAAGGTCGGGTACCCGATCCAATGCGCTGGGCCCGGAGTGGGTACCTTGGGGGAAAAGGGTAAGGCTCGCAGGATCGGGAGCCCGAAACCATAAACTGGTCCCGGAGAGGGTACCTAGAGAGAGGGAGAATCAGAGCCGTGAGTGAAACACGGAGCCGCAGAGACGCTGTAATTAGGTCCTGGCTGCCACGCTCGTGTGCGGTCTCGTCTCGCAGTGAAGCGTCCAGGCAGTAATGTTTCGTGAACGTGTGAGTGCTGCTCCAAGTCGCAGCCCTACAAATGTCTTTTATCTGGACACCAGCAAACAGAGCCGTAGAGGATGCCACAGACCTTGTAGAATGCGCCCGGACTTTACCCTCCAGGGGTTTGCCCGCTGCTGTATGACAGTATCGAATAGCGCTAACAACCCACCGAGCTATCCCCTGCTTGGAAAGGGGAAAACCCTTGCGGGGAGCGCTGAATGACAAAAAGAGAAGATTTACGGAAGGGCTTAGTCCGGTCCAACTAAAACTTCAAGCACCTCTGTACGTCCAGAGAATGAAGAGCTCTCTCAGCAGGAGAAGAAGGCTGAGGGAAGAAGGTCTTAAGAATTACTGGCTCGTTGAGATGAAAAGTAGAAGGCACTTTAGGAATGAATTTAGGATTAGTTCTCATGATGACTATTGTTCTTGAACTGAAGGAAAGGCTCCTGAATTGTAAGAGCCTGCAACTCTCCAAATCCTCCTGGCTGAAGTGAGTGCTAGCAACAGAGCTAGTTTCCAGGAGAGGAACTTTAGATCCGTTCGATGAATGGGTTCGAATGGGTGTCTCATCAATTGAGAAAGAACCAGGTTCAAATGCCACGTAGGAGGTGGAGGTCTCACTGGCGGAAACACCCTGAAGAGGCCCTTGAGAAATTGCTTAACAATTCTGGCTGACCAAAGAGAAGGCCCAGATGAGGTGCGCCAAAAGCGAGAAACCGCTGCTAGGTGTACTTTAATGGAAGAATGAGCCAGACCTGCCTTAGCCAGGGACAGGAAATATGGAAGTACGTGGTGTGGCTGCGACAAGAAAGGATCCAACCCTGCACCCTGAGACCAGATGCAGAATCGTTTCCATTTCAAGCTGTAAGTCTTGTTAGTGGAAGGAGCGCTCGCCTGCGAAAGGACATCCTTAACCTCCTCCGGAAGATCCAAGTCAAGAAATTCTCGCTGCTCAGGAGCCATGCTGAGAGCTGTAACGAGCGAGGATCTGGGTGCCAAACCTGACCCTGAGACATCGTGAGGAGGTGTGGAATCTGATGCAGTGGTTGAGGACGATCCAAGGAGAGAAGGTGAAGTTCGGTGAACCAGAACTGCCTCGGCCATGCTGGAGCTATGAGGATCATTCTGCACGGTTCTGCTTTCATCTTCATGAGCAACCTGGGAATTAGCGGAATGGGGGGAAAAGCGTATACAAATGCGCCTGACCAGGCGATTGAAAGCGCATTCCCCAGCGACCCTCGATGGTATAGCTTGCTGGCGTAAGACAGGCATTTCCTGTTCTCTGGTGTGGCAAACAGGTCTATGGAGGGTCTGCCCCACCGGCGAAAGACACCCTCCAGCGTAGCCTGATCCAGCTCCCACTCGTGGGTGACAGATTTCAGCCTGCTGAGCCTGTCCGCTTTGTCGTTGAGCACTCCGGGCAAATGTTCTGCTTTCAGAGATCTTGTGCAGGATAGCCCACTCCCAAATCGCCTGGGCTTCTTGTGACAAGAGAAAGGACCTGGTCCCGCCTTCCTTGTTGATGTAATGCATGGCTGTGGTGTTGTCCGTCCGGACAAGAACCGACAACCCCTGCAATCTTGGAAGAAAAGCTTGAAGAGCTAGACGAATCGCTCGTAGCTCTAAGAGGTTGATTTGTAGGAGGCGATGTTCCGGAAGCCAATGACCACTGACCTGCAGATCTTGCAACACTGCGCCCCAACCCTCCAGAGAGGCATCCGTCACCACTTGAGGCGCTGGAGTGTTTACGAAGGATAGACCTTGGGATAAATTCTTTTTCCTTGTCCACCAGAGGATGGCTTGCTTCATGGCGTGAGTGATCACTAGCTGGTCGTCGAAGGAACCGCTCACCTGCTTCCACTGCAAGTTCAGGTGCTCCTGCAAGGGACGCATTCTCAGTCTGCAGTGAGGTATTAAGGGAATGCAGGAGGACATCATCCCTAGAAGGGATTTGAAACGGCGAACAGAAAGACACTTTTTTCTTCGCACTAAATGAGCCATGGAGATTAGATTTCTTTGTCTCTCCAGAGATGGAAACACCTTGTTGAGAGATGTGTTTAAAACCGCTCCCAGAAACTGAACCTTCCTGGACGGGCGGAGAGAAGACTTGGCGTTGTTGAGAGTCAGGCCCAGATTGGAGAAGAGACAAGTGCAAGCGTCGACCGCTTCCTCTGCTGCCTCCCTGGACGAGGCCTTTAGCAACCAATCGTCCAGGTAGGGAAAGACCTGGAAATGCTGCTTCCTGAGGAAAGCTGCTACTGGTGCCAGCACCTTGGAGAAGACTCTCGGAGCTGAGCGAAGACCAAACGGCAGCACTTTGAACTGGAAATGGCTCTTGGCGACTGTAAACCGTAGAAACCTCCTGTGGGCCGGATGAATGGGGATGTGGAAATACACATCCTCGAGGTAGAGAGTGGCCATAAAATCTCCAGTGTTGAGAAGACGCAGAATGTCCTGGAGAGACACCATCCGAAAAGATAGCTTTGTGAGATAAGTGTTGAGCTCCCGGAGGTTTAGAATGGGGCGCCATTTCTCCAATGTTTTCTTTACCAGAAAAAATCTGGAATAAAACCCCTTGCCCCTCAGAGAGAGGGACCGGTTCTACTGCTCCCTTGACCAGCAGTTGATGGACTTCCAGCCGGAGGAGACGCAGGTGTTTGGCGGAGTTGGCGGCAGGGGCCCTGGATGGTGGAAGATGAATGAACTCTAGGGTGTGGCCACTCTGAATGATGTTTAGGACCCAACGGTCTGTTATCCGTTGCCAATTGTGGAGGTATCGAGACACCCTGCCTCCTACAGATGTCTTCGAGGAAGAGGAGGGCACAGCGCAAAGAGCGAGATCGCCGCTATTGCCTCTTAGAGGCGTCCCGTCCGGGACGATTCTGCTTCCCTCTAGGGTTCGATCTAGAGAAAGACGACGTCTGGCCTTGCTTCTGATAAGAAGGACGGTAAGATTGTGGTGTGGAACCATAAGAGGAGTACCTCTGCTGTTGGTAGGAGCCCCTGTAGGATGGAGCACCTCTGCCCCTAGCTCCACGGAATGGCGCTTTCTTGTATTGAAGGGTCCCCAAGGACCGAGCAGTTTCCGAATCCTTCTTGATGTTTTGAAGGGTATCATCTATGTGCTTGCCGAACAACTCCTCACCATCAAAAGGAAGATCCAGGATTTTGTTCTGGATCTCTGGCCGGAACCATGTTGCCTTGAGCCAACCCTGGCGACGAAGCATAGCTGCACCAGCCAGGGACCGGAAAGCCGTTGTGGCGATGTCCATCGCACAATCGATGACCTCAGTGGACGTAATCTCTCCTTCTTGCAAGATCTTCTTTGCTTCAGACTTGGAAGTATCAGACAACTGATCCAGGTAAGGCGAGAGGTCGCACCACATCTGGCGGTCGTACCTTCCAAGAATCGCTAATGCGTTCGCAGCTCTGATGACAAGGCTGGCCATGGAGGAGAATCTTTTCCCCGCGTTGTCGAGGCGTCTGCCCTCTTTGTCAGGAGGTGTAGTCAGCGGCGCTGAAGGATTCCTCGACTTCCTCTGCGCTGCTTGCGAAATGACCGAGTCGGGTCTTGGCTGACCAGTCAATGAAGCTGGGCTGTCGTCTGGGGCTTTATATTTTTTGTCCAGACGCGGCAAGACTGGAATCACAGTGGCCGGATTCTTCATGGCCTTAATGCCTTCTTCCCAGACATGAGCCACGATAGGAATAGAGCGCACCGTCTTCCTATTCGGCTCTTTAAAATCATAGAGAAAGCACTCTGTTTGGACTGAAGACATGGGAAGTTCGAAACGCAGTGATGCTCTCTCCATTAATTTGTGGAAATCCCCAATGTCAGCAGGGGGGGAATCAATCGGGGCAGGAGCCGGAGAAGCGGGATCAGGGATTACATAATCATCCCATTCATCTCCCTGATCTTGTTGTACAAGCTCCCCCTCTTCTTCCTCTGTGGAATCATCCTGGTGTTGATCCGTCGGAGGAAGGACATCAGATGGTGCTGGAAATTGAGTATGCCGCCGAGCTGATGGAGGTGGTGAAACCA
The DNA here is from genome assembly GCA_963921515.1 of Calotriton arnoldi. Taxonomy (NCBI): domain Eukaryota; kingdom Metazoa; phylum Chordata; class Amphibia; order Caudata; family Salamandridae; genus Calotriton; species Calotriton arnoldi. Next base: position 272,419 of record CAWUFW010004676.1, read on the forward strand.
TCACAGTGGCAGGAGGAGGAGGCACAGGTTGAGCCAAGAGGGCGGGTTGTGGTGGCGGAGGATGAGCTGAAAACCTCCGTCGGTAGTCTAAAAGTATCCCCTGTAAATCAGCCAAAAGAGAAGTGGGAACAGACACCATCTCTTGTTGAATGTCCTCTTGGCGTGAAAATGATTGTTCGTAAGTCTGATCTTGATAATAACCCTCCGAATCAGTGTCCTGACATTTGACTATCAGCTGAGAAGGGCTATTGGCATAGCCAAAATGACTGTTCTCTCCCTCCGAGTCCTCCTCCTCATCCAGAAGTAATGCAGGTGGTAAAGAATCTACTTTTCTAGGGGACGTCATGTCTGGCGAAATTTGCTTCCTCCTCACCGAAATGGAAATTTTCCCCGTCGACGAAGAAAAAATCGTCGTCGACGGAATCACCGTCGACGAGAATGCAGTCGGATCCACCATCGACGGAAGCGGCGTGGACGTGCTGACCGTCGCCGAAACGATGGGTGTCGTCGACATAGTCGTCGACGAGATAAGCATTGCCCCGGCTGACGTCGTCGTCACTGTCGTCGCCGTCTTCGTCGACACTCTCGTCGTCGCCACCGTAGACTATATCCTCGTCGGCACCATCGTCGACGTTGTTGAAGAAGTGCTCGTCGACGAGCCCGTCGACACTGGAATGGATGACGACGTCGACACTCCCGTCGACGCCGGAGCACTTTTAGCCTGCGATTTTGGAAGTTTAGTCGACGAGGGCTTGCGCAGCGTCGACGACGAATGGCCACTTTTTCCAGAGGACTGTGAAGAGGGCTTTTTAAAAGATTTGTCCTGGCTAGGGACCGTTGCAGGTGGTGTAATTAGTCCTTCCCTCTCCTTTACACCGCAGTGAGGAGATTTGACAGGACCCTGGTCCTCAGACTCCTTCGGGGTCTTTTTTGAGGCCTTAGAGGGGAGACCCACAGATGGTGAAGGGGAACCTCTACCCCTCTTGACTGACCTTCTTGATGAGGCGGCGGAAGACGACTCCTCACTATCACTAGACAGTGGTTCCTTCCTCGACTTCAGCCTGTGGAGCCAGGTTAGCAGGCGACCCTCACGGTCCCGGAGAGTCTTGGTGGAAAAGGTGCGGCAAATCTTGCACTCTGCAGCTTTGTGGTCCGGGTATAGGCAATATATGCAGTCTTTATGCCTATCCTCCACATAAAGCCTCTTCTTGCCACAAGTGGCACAAGCCTTAAATAAACCTTTCTTTCCTTCTACTGACATTTCCCAAGGATTTTCAATGAAAACCTGAAGAAAATAGCCGGAAAAAACAGTTGAAAAGAGTTGAAGTAGAGCAAAGCTCACCTTGGTGAAAGAACCTCAGCTCCTCAGATTTTCTACCGCACGTTGTGCAGAAGGGAGTCTCCTTGAGCTTTGCTCTACTTCAACTCTTTTCAACAGTTTTTTCCGGCTATTTTCTTCAGGTTTTCATTGAAAATCCTTGGGAAATGTCAGATTAAAGGAAAGAAAGCTTTATTTAAGGCTTGTGCCACTTGTGGCAAGAAGAGGCTTTATGTGGAGGATAGGCATAAAGACTGCATATATTGCCTGATTGGCTGCCTGTTCTTTTTGGTCTCTTTTACAAAAAGACATGGTCTGGTTGCAAAATGGGATTAGGCCTAGGCCCGTTTCTCTTTTGTAATGGTTATTTACTACTATTTTATATTTACCGAGACTCCCATCTCGACGACGGGGAATGATTCCAAGCATGGGAATCTATGAAAGCTCCAATACTGGAGTAACTTGTTCATCTGAAAGAAACACTTCGTGATAGATTCCTTACCTTAGAATAGATACCCCAGCAATGCCAACCCCGGTGGTGGGTCTGCGAACTAAGATCACACCAGAAAGTCACGGAGAACAGAACGGCCGAAGAAGCCGTCTCTCCGGACTTGGCTGTCCAGGCAATAATGCTTGGTAAACGTGTGCAGCGAGGCCCACGTGGCTGCCTGACAGATGTCTTGCAGGGGGACACCACGTCCCAATGCAGTAGTGGCTGCAGTAGCTCTGGTGGAATGAGCACGCAGCCCCACCGGAGGTTCTTTTTTAGCCAAAGAGTAACAGGCTTTGATAATAAGACAACCCAGCGGGAGATGGTTCTCTTATGGACCGCTCGACCTTTCTTGGTGCCAACGTAGCCAACAAAAAGCTGGTCGTCCACCCGGAACTGCTGGGTGCGGTTGAGATAAAAAGAGCGCACGTTTTGAAATTCGTACTTGTAAAGCGCACTTATACCCCCAAAGACGTGTCCTGGCGCTGTACGCATACCGCTGTGGAACCCTTCCTGGCTTTTCCCTGTGAAATGTCCACTCCTGGGCACCCCCAGGGTGAAGCCAGGCATCCCAGCGCTGTTGGGGCCGTTGTGGAGATTAAGCAAGCTATTGCCCAGAGTTGCAGAGTGGGACCCATGATTAGAATAGGCACCGAGGCGAGAATTATCAGGTCCGAGGAAATTGAGCCCAAGACCCGCCGAGGCGGGAATTGAACCCTGGTCCCGGGCCAGATCTCTGCATCAGGGTCTGCCGCTCTAACCATTGAGCCACACTTCTCCGGTGGAGCCTCTCTTCCTCTCTGGAAGGATGCGGAGGCGGAAAGAAGGCGGGCATGGTAATAGTCTGCCAAATGTGAAAGGCCGTAACCACTTTTGGCAAAAAGGAAGGACGGGGCCTGAGCACAACCTTGTCCGGATGGACTGAAAGGAAAGGAGGCTTACAAGAAAGAGCCTGGAGCTCACTCACCCGCCTAGCGGAAGTGATGGCCACCAGGAAGGCAGTCTTTAATGTTAAAAGACGAAGAGGACAGTTGTGAAGGGGCTCAAAGGGAGCACACATCAAGTATGTCAGAACCAGATTCAAGTCCCAATGAGTCATCACGAAAGGAATAGGAGGAAAAAGGTGTGTAATGAATTTGAGAAATCTATTTACAACAGGGGACTTGAAAAGAGAGGGCTGATCAGGGAGCCTGAGAAAGGCCGAAATAGCAGAAAGGTAGCCCTTGATAGTGCCCAGAGCAGAGCCCTGCTGGGCCAAAGAAAGGAGGAACAGTGGTACTTCAGAAAGAGGGGCAGAAAGGGGATCCACAGCCTTTGCTGTGCACCATGCCACAAATTTGTTCCACCTGCAGGCGTATACCACTTTAGTAGAGGGACGCCTGGCTGCCAGAATAACGTCACAAACTTCAGGAGGAAAGTCGAAAGGAATCAACTGCCACCGCTCAATCTCCACGCAAAGAGGTGGAGGCTGGACAGGTTCGGGTGGAGGACCGTCCCCTGCTGCTGCGACAGAAGATCCTCCCGAAGAGGCAGTCTGATCGGAGGATCGATGCTCATACTGAGTAGCTCGGGATACCATACTTTGAGCCCAGTCCGGAGCCACAAGAATGACTTGGGCCCGGTCTCGCCTGATCTTCAGCACTCTGGGCAGAAGTGGTATAGGCGGAAAGGCGTACAACAGACCGCAATTCCACTCGCGACGAAAAGCGTCGCCGAGCGAGTGCCGCCTTGGAAATTCCAACGCGCAGAACTGATGACATTGCGCGTTCTCTTCGGTGGCGAATAGATCTAACCAAGACTCTCCCCACTGCTGAAAGAGACCTTGCACCACCTCAGAGTGAAGACGCCATTCGTGATCGAGCATGCACCTGCGGCTGAGTTCGTCCGCCCTGGTGTTCAGAGAACCTGCCAGGTGTTGAACCACCAGGGACATGCCCTGATGTTCCAGCCATGTCCAGAGACGCAGAGCCTCCTTGCAGTACCACATGGCGGTGGTGTTGTCTGTGAACACCTGCACTACTCTACCCTTGACAGAGAGAAGGAATGCCTTTAGTGCAAGCCTGATCGCCCGCAGCTCCAAAAGGTTGATATGGAGCCGGGACTCCGCCGGAGATCAGAGGCCTCTGATCTCCGCCTCTCCCATGTGGCCGCCCCATCCCAGGAGGGACCCATCCGTCACCACTGTAAACTCCGGTTGGGGAAGGGAGAGGGATCTGCCGTCGACCCAATGCCGGTTCGTGAGCCACCACTGCAACTGTCGTGCAGTGCCCTCCGAGATCTGGACGTGATCGGACAGGTTCCCCTGATGCTGCGCCCACTGGAACTTCAGGTCCCACTGCAGAGCCCGCATATGCCATCTGGCATGATTGACCAGCAGGATGCAGGAGGCCATGAGGCCCAGCAGCCTCAGGGTCACTCTGACCAAAACCCGGGACAAGGGCTGAAAGATGGGAATCAGAGCCCCAATATCCCGGACTCGCTGTTCGAGAGGATAGACCCGAAACTGCGCTGTGTCCAGAACCGCTCCGATAAAGAGGAGCTTCTGAGAGGGGATCAGGTGCGACTTCGGCACGTTGATGGAGAACCCCAGCAAGTGCAGGAGGTCGGCCGTAGTCTGGAGGTGGGAGACGACTGTCTGGGGCGAGCCCGCCTTCAACAACCAGTCGTCGAGATAGTGGAAGACCGAAACCCCTGATCTGCGCAGATGAGCTGCGACCACCGCCATCACCTTGGTGAACACCCGAGGGGCGCTGGTAAGGCCAAAGGGGAGCACGGTGAACTGAAAGTGCTCGTTGCCTACCGTGAACCGTAGGTAATGCCGGTGGGCTCGCAGGACGGGAATGTGGAAATAGGCGTCCTGCAAGTCCAGCGCCACCATCCAGTCTTGTGGGTCGAGAGCAGACAAGACCCGAGCTAGAGTGAGCATCTTGAACTTCTCTTTGCGGAGGAAGCGATTGACGTTCCGGAGGTCTAAGATAGGACGCAGGCCTTTGTCCTTCTTGGGCACCACAAAGTAGTGGGAATAACAACCACGTCCTACTTCGGGCGTCGGAACGCGCTCGATGGCCCCCTTGGCCAAGAGGGCCGCAACTTCCTGTTGAAGAAGCACCAAGTGATCCCCCGACATGCAGTGGTATTGAGGTGGCATGGCTGGGGGGGTAGTCTCGAAGGGGAGGGAGTAGCCCCTCCGGACTATCTCTAAAACCCACCTGTTCGAAGGGATGGTGCACCAGTGTGGGAGGTGATGGCGAAGCCTGCCGCCCACTGGCGTTTGATGGGCCTGAAAGTTCGGACTAGGAAGGTTTGGAGGCAGTGGTAGCCGGGGTGGTGGTGGACTGACCCGCCCGCTGGCCCCTTTGTCTGCCACGGCGGAACCCGCGTCCGCGCTGGGATGATTGCTGCGCCGGCCTGTGGCTCTGTTGCGAACGCTGCGGGGCGCCCCTTCCTGTGCCACGAAAGGAGCGAAAAGCGGAAGGCGGAGGAGGGCGGACTGCCGAGAGTCCCAAGGACTTGGCCGTAGCCCGCGAGTCCTTAAACCTCTCCAACGCGCTGTCCGCTTTGTCGCCGAAAAGGCGACGGCCATCAAAGGGCATGTCCATAAGTGTGTTTTGGACATCCCCCGAAAATCCAGTGGTCCTCAACCAGGCGTGACGGCGAACCGCCACCGTCGTTGCAATCGATCTGCCTAGTGAGTCGGCGGTGTCTAGGCCACTCCGAATCATGAACTTTGCTGCGTCTCTCCCCTCTGCATCAGCTTGGGAGAGAGCAGGCCTGGCCTCCTCCGGACACTGGGGCAGCACGTTCGCCACCGTATCCCACAGAGAGTGGGAATAACGGCCCAAGAGGCATGCGGAGTTCACGGACCGCAGCGCAGAGCTGGTGGAAGAAAAAATCTTCTTTGCAAACTGATCCAGCTTCTTGGATTCCCTATCCGGTGGTGCGGAAGGGAAGGCGGTAGGGGAAGCAGAGGCTTGGACAACCAAGCTCTCGGGGTGGGGTGTTGGGAGAGGAAAATGGGGTCACCCGGAGCCGGGCGATGGCGTCTGGCCACGTTCCTATCCACAGGAGCCCCTGTGGTGGGCCTGGACCAAGTGCCCAAAAGAACGTCAGAGAGGGTTCATTGAAAGGAAGCAGCAGCCCCGCAGAAGTAGCTGCTGGCTGAAGCACCTCTGTCAGGAGGTTAGTCCTGACTGCCACAGTAGGGAGCTCGAGGTGTAGGGCCTCGGCCGCCCTACGCAACACCACTGCATAACTATCGCCCTCCTTCGTAGCCATGGTAGGAGGAGACAGCATGCCACGGTCTGGTGCGGTATCCAGACCACTGGCGTCCCCCAATTCCTCAGCCCTGTTCAGACTCGCAGGCTGCAGCGAGCGGGTCCTCAGACCCCTCCCAGTCCTCCCCTTGCTCCTGAGGCTGTTCAACAGGTCTAAAATAAGGAGCAGGGACATGGGGATAGAAATCCCCAAGCAGCGTCGAGAACGGCATCGATCGACGCCGCGTCCACTTCGGGGCTGAAACGGAGGTCGACGTCGTCCCGAGGTGCGGGCGGCGTCAGGATCGGTGCCGGTGGAGTCGACGTTGGTGGAGGCGTAACAAGGTCAACCGGCGTCGACCGGGATCCAGGCCTGGATCCAAGGGTGTCCTGCGGCGCCGGAGCCGACAGCAACGCCGGGGCCAGAGCCGCCGGCGAGGAAACGCGAGGACACCCATGCGGGACCGCGGGGCCCGAAGGCGCACCGGCGGGACCCGACGGCCCAAAGAGGCGAGCCATGGCCGACAGGAACACCTGTATCTGGGCCGGAGACGCCGACGACCCCGAAAAGGGCGGGTAGTCGGGCAGCGACTCCACAGGCTCCGCCGGAGCCGCAGAGGTGGCACCACCCATACCCTCAGCCGCGTCGCGCGACCGGCGAGGGGAAGTCGAAGAACGTTGGCGTTTCTTCGACTTCTTGTGCTTAGTCTTACCTGACCCCGAGTGCGAAGACTTGGATTCCAAAGGTCGATGATGATGATGATGATTGATGATGACTCCGCACACTGTCCCTCGACCTCCCTCTGGACCGGGACGTCGAACAGTGCGGAGCAGACTGCCAGGCTTCCAGCAACTTTCGGGACCGCTCCCGCAAAGTCTTCGGCGCCATGGCCCGGCAGTCGGAGCACCACTTGGGGTCGTGGTCGCGCCCCAGGCAGAAAACACACACGCGGTGCGGGTTCGTCACCGACATCATGCGGTGACAATCCCCGCAGGACTTGAAACCGGGCAGCCTACTGCACCAGGAGTCGATGACTCGAAGAAAAATCAGACAAAAAGCCTCAAAAAGTCAGTCAAAAATTGACTGGGGGTTCCTGCTCTTCCCGGATCTGCGCTTGCTGGCGCGGAAAAAGAAAACTGACGTCAGCACGCGTGGGCGGCGTCTAAGTATCGCCCGTGACGTTATCTCGCCGACCACGATGCCAACGACGGACGTGGAGCCGCACGACGCCACCTACCGACGCGCAGGGGTACTGCTGACGAAAACTTTCCGGATCCAGTCTGACGCCTGGGGATATTCTAAGGTAAGGAATCTATCACTGTGTTTCTTTCAGATATACAGAATTCATAAAGTTAATCAATTACTTAATGCAGAGAGAGCTTCAGAGTCTCTAGTCAAAGCACCATTTTTCATCAGGCTCATCTGTCAATTTATCAGCGTTTCTCTATCTACAAATGGACATGTAGATCTTCCTCAGTATTATGCCCATAGGTGATCTTACTGTTGAAACTGAGAATATATCTCGATTCGAGCTGTCTAAGGCACCTTTCTCTATTGCCCCCTCACTCTCTGTGGCACTTGGTCTAATACAAAGTATTTCAAATCATCCAACTTGTTGTCATGCAATTGCTGGAAATGTCTAGCCATGGGGTACGCCTGATCTCTATTATTAATCGCTCTAATGTGTTGTAAGATCCGCTGATGCACTGGTAAAATCGTACTACCTATATACAATTTAAAACAGCTGCACCTTAAAACATATACTGCAAATTGGCTCCTGCATGTTAAAGGCTTCATTATCTGCCACTTTTTATCTGTGAACGGTAAGGGTACCGCCGTTGTATTTTTTGTCCGTACCTGCACGCCTTACACTTGTGGCATCTCCCGAAGCCTTTACTCTCACTGAGCCAAGTAGTCTGTTGTGGGGTCCCTGGGCTATTTGTAACCAAGGCCTGCCGCAACGATCTTGCTTTGCGGAAGGTTATTAGTGGCCCACTGCCTAACTTTTGTCTTAGAAAAGCATCCCCACGCAGTACATGCCAATGCTTCTGCATGATAGATCTTATTCCTTTATGCTGTTTGCTGTAGCCTGTGATAAAACGGAATTGTGGTTCTAATTCATCTTCGGACCCCCTGATGTTGACTGCTTTGGTAAAAATGAGCTGATCCCTGGGCTTTGCATTTGCCTTCTCTCTCGCTGCTCTAAGCACTGTTTTGCTGTATCCCAGTTGTTCAAACCTCATATTTAACTCCTCCTGTGCCTGATACAGTTGGTTAGGGCAGCTACAGTTCCTTTTCATCCTCAAGTTCTCAGCATATGGGATGCTATTCACCAGTTTGGAAGGATGGAAGCTGAGAGCATGAAGTATTGTATTGCCCGCCGTGCTTTTTCGAAATGTTTTCGTATTAATTTCACCATCCTTTATGTACACTGTAAGATCAAGAAATTGGACCTCCTCTCTGCTCAAATCGGATGTAAACTTCAAATTTAAGCCATTGGTGTTGATCTTCTCAATAAATGACTCTGCTGATGGTATGTCACCTCGCCAAATGATGAAAAGATCAATATAGCATGTCCATAGGACCACATTGTCTGACATCTCCTGTGCCTATTCTATGGCGAGCACCTGCTCCTCTCACCAGCCCATATGCAAATCAGCATAGCTGGGGGCGAAGCAGGTGCCCAATGCCGTCCCTCTTAGCTGTTGAAACAGGTCCTTGCCAAATAGGAAGATGTTATTTTTCAGACACCATTTGAGCAGGTCTATCAGCATTTCTGTGGGTCTATACAATTAGAGCGGGCGCAAATTCAGATAATACTGCACCGCCCTTACACCGTCCTCATGTGCAATGCTGGTATATAGGGAGGAGACATCTAATGTTATCATGATAAAATTCTCCTCCCAATTGATGTCATACTTTTTTTTCAAAAAATCTCCCGTGTCCTTTGTGTAAGATGACAAACTCCTCACATTCCTGCAGAAAAAAAGTCTATAAACCTGGAGGTGTTCTCAAATAGACTTCCAATTGCCGAGATTATCGGACGGCATAGTGGTTTACTCACATCTGTATGTACCTTCGGTATGAGATAGAATACCGGTTTTACTGGTGAATCTACTTTAAGGAACTGATGCTCTGCCTGGGATAGAAGACCCACAGATCTCCAATGGTCTAGCTGTAGATGGAAATTGGTAGTAGTGGGCTGTAGTGTGCCTTCATCAACCCTCCAATAGCAACGTCTATCCTTGAGTTGTGACCTCCCTTCTTCTTGGAGCATGGCAAGGGGCCAAAGGATGATATTACCGCCTTTGTCCGCCTCTCGGGCCACTATGTCCGGTCTAGCTTGCAGCTTCTTCGCCAGTTTCCAATAACGAATAGTTTACCTGTCGGTGTAGTTTTGCAGCTTGAAGAATTTTCTGGATTCACTATGCTGTGCATTATTCCGCCATCTAGTGGTTGGGTCCGGAATTGTATTTCTTCTTTTTTTTTTTCTGTTGGTGGGCGTCGACGACGTAGTACCATTTGGTGCCCTTCTGTGACATCGAGGGGCTTCCTCCGGAAGCTCCCACCTTTGGTAGCCATCTTCGGATTTTTTTTCCCCCTTTCCTCCTTATAGTTCTCTTCCTTGGCGGAGGAGGGTGGGTTCGCTAGCGAATCCAGAAAATTCTTCAAGCTGCAAAACTACACCGACAGGTAAGAAACTATTCGTTTTGCAGCGTGAATCTTTTCTGGATTCACTATGCTGTGCATAGACTTTGTAGCGGTTTGCTAGTTTTGCGGTGGCTGGGTGGAAGATGAACTTTGGTTTGTAAATAGATGCTGCAAGACCTTTTGACCTACTTGTGGTTCTTTGTTCATTTGAATGTCCACACAGTAATGTTTGGTGAACGTGTGCACCGAAGACCATGTTGCAGCCATGCAAATGTCTTGGATTGGAGTGTTAGCAAGAAATGCAATAGTTGCTCCTTTCTTCCTTGTTGAATGCGCCCGTGGCGCCCCTTGTAAAGTTTGTCCTGCTTGTTTGTGGCACAATTGTATGGCTTGTGCTATCCACCTTGCGATTGTGCTCTTGGTTACTAGTCTTCCCAGAAAACTTTTTGCAAAGGATACAAATAACGGTTTCGTTTTTCTGTATTCTTTAGTTTATTCCACGTAATACATGACTGCTCTTCTTGCGTCAAGTGTGTGCAAAGCTCTTTCCGCTTTGTTCTTAGGGTTTTGAAAGAAACTCGCTATTTGTATACTCTGATTTATGTGAACTCTTGACCACCTTTGGCATGAAATGCGGATCTGTCCTCATGACAATCCTGTTACTATGTATTTGGAAGTAGGGTTCCTGTAGTGTTAGTGCCACTAAAAATGCTGTCTTTATTGTAAGCATTTGTAGCGTTGCTTTGTGTAGTGGTTCGAAAGGTGCTCTCATCATTTGTGCTAGAACTAGATTTAGATTCCAAGTTGGTGCTGGTACCCTTTTTGGTGGTGCAATCCTCTTTGCACCTTCTAGGAACCTTCTGACCACGTGAGGTGAAGAAGCTCTTCCCTGTCTCCCCTCTTGTGTACGCCACAATTGCTGCTAAATGTACTTTCAGTGATGCAAAACAATTTAGTTTGTAGTAAATGTGTGAGGTATTTTAGCACTTTTTTCTTTTGTAATCTTTCTTGAGAGACGCCTTTGAAGACACCATTGTGTGTACCTTTTCCATTTTGCTGTATAACATTTTCTTGTTGTTGGTTTCCTAGCTTCTCTTAGAACAGCCATTGTGCTTTCTGGTAGTTGGAGATGTGCGAATTCTAAGTCCTCAGGAGCCATGCTGCTAGGCCTAAGCTTTCTGGTTCTGGATGAAGCACTTTCCAGTTCTGCATTGTTAGCAAATCTTTTCTTTTTGGAAGTTTGTGCATTGTTTCTTGGGAGATTTCCATTAGTTCCGAGAACCACGTTTGTCTGGCCCGTTGTGGTGCTATGAGAATCATTGTAATTTTGCCGATTCTGCATTTGCTGATCACTTTGTTCAGTAATGGTATTGGGGGGAAAGCGTACGGAAATACCCCCGACTAGTCTATCCATAGCGCATTCCCTAGGGACTGGTTGTTGCCTGGATGCGAAGTTTTGGCATTTTGCATTGTGGGGTGTTGCAAATCGGTCTATTTGTGGTGTTCCCCATTTTTTGAAAATTCTTTGCACTTCTGTTTGGTTCAGTTCCCACTCGTGGGATGCTGTTTGTCTGCTCAGTCTGTCTGCTTCCAGATTGTCCTTCCCTGGTAGGTGTATTGCTAAAATGTCTATTTGTTTTGGAATTGCCCATCTCCAGATCTGTTGTGCTAGAGTTGAGAGTGCTACAGACTGAGTCCCTCCTTGTTTGTTTATGTAAAACATAGTTGTAGTGTTGTCTGTTTGTATCAACACCCTTTTCCCGTTTAGCTGTTTCTGAAAGGCTCTTAAGGCTAAGAACACAGTATTCAGTTCCAAAATACTGATGTTTCACCGCATCCTGTGGTGCCCACAATCCCCTTACTTTGAGATTGTCCATGTGTGCTCCCCATCCTACTAGGGACGCATCTGTTATGGTCACTGTTGGAGTTGGAGGTGTGAAAGGTCTCCCCTGTGCTAGGTTTGCTTTGTTCCACCATGCCATCTCTTGATGAACTCTGTGACAACCACTAGATCCTCCCAACTCCTTGTAGCTTGTGACCATTGTGTTTGGAGCCATTCTTGAAATGGTCTCATGTGCAGACGAAAATTGGGAACTAAATGAATGCATAGAGGCCATCATTCCTAGTAATTTCCCTACTGTCCTCACCGTCAGATGATGCCCCTTCTGGTATAGATGAATCTCCTTCAATAGAGCTGATCTCCTTTTCTCGCTGGGGAATGCTTTCCCTAACAGTGTTTATTTCTGCGCCCAAGAACACCTTCTTGCGTTCTGGTGTTATTGATGACTTTTCCCAGTGTATGGAGAAACCCAGCTGAACTAGTGTCTCTATCACTTGTTGCATATGCTGTTTGCATAGGCTGTATGAGTTTGCTCTTACTAACCAGTCGTCTAAGTAGGGGTAAACATGAATTCCTTGCCTTCTGAGATGTGAAGCTAATGCTGCCAGGGACTTTGTGAACACCCTTGGTGCTGATTTTAGACCGAAAGCCAGTACTTTGAACTGGTAGTGTTGTTTGTTCACGACAAATCTTAACATTGTCTTGTGTTTTCTGTTTATTGGGCTGTGTAAATACGTGTCCTTTAAGTCTATTGTTGCCATGTAATCTCCCCTTTGCAACTGAGGTAACACCTCTTGTAGTGTAGTCATTTTGAATCTTTGCGTTTTTATAAACTTGTTTAGAAACCTTAGGTCTAATATTGGCCGTAATGTTTCATCCACCTTTGGAATTAGGAAGTATGTTGAATATACTCAGTTCTTTTCTCTGTGCGGTACATGTTTTATTGCATGTTTTCCCTGAAGTTCTTTCACCTCTTTGACTAGGTGAGATAATTCTTCTTTTGAATGTGTCCTTTGCTTTGGCCTCCTGTGTGGAGGTTGTTTTGTTAACTATACAGTAACCGTACTTTATCATGTTTAGAATCCATTTGTCTGTGGTTATTTCTCTCCACTTTTGTTGGAAAAGTTTTAGTCTGCCTCCTACTGGAGTGGTATGTCGGAGGAACGGTAAACTGGTTTTTTCTTGTTTTGGTAACTGCTTCTTTTTTGTGTGTACTCTCACTGCTGTTGTTTGGGAGTGTACCTCTTTGTGAGTGCAGCCACTTGGCAGAGGTTTGTTGTCCCCCTCTTTGTAGCTGACCTCTGCCACGGGGACGCCCTCGAAAGGATCCTCTTCCTTGATAATGCCAGCTTTGTTGCTGTCCCCGTTGTGTGCCCTGGTTTCCAGCTTGGTATGTCTGCTGGTAACTCTGATGTGAGGTAGTAGGTTGGTGTGTACCTCTTCCTGTTGGTCTTCTAGATGGTGTGCCTCTACGCATGCCTCTGAACTGCAGAGCCCTCATGGATCTTGCGGTTTCGTTGTCCTTTTTTAGTTGATTTAGCTTTTCATCAGCCACCGTTCCAAACAATTGTTCTCCATTGAATGGTGAATTAATGATGTTTCTTTGCACTTCTGACTTGAAGCCTAAGATTCTAAGCCATGCGTTCCTCCTTTCCGTTATGCCAATCATCATTTGTCTGCTAGACGTTTCAGCAGCATCAAGGGCTGATTTTAAACATGTATTAGCAATGTTTTTACCCTCTTCCACCAGGTGGCTAGCCCTTTTCTGGAATTGTTCTGGTAGGTTTTGTAACAGTTCTACCTCCTCCCAATGTTGGTACGCATGCCTGTTCAGCAATGCATTTGAATTTGCTATGCGCCACTGATTAGCTGCGCTTCTCTCCACCTTACTTCGAGGTCCATCCTCTTGCTTTCCTTGTCTGGAGGTGGTCCCACTGTAGTAAGTACATTTGCTCTTTTTCTTGCTGTTGAGGCAATGATGGAGTCAGCTGGCACTGATCCCCTAATGTATATAGGGTGTTTAGATGAGTGTTTATACTTTTTCTCTGCCCTTGCTGTTATAGCCTTGCATATAGCAGGCTCTTTGAATGCCTCTTTCCCCTGGTCTAAGACACTAGGCAGCATTGGTAGGAATTGATTCCTGGATTGTGTAGGCATCAGAGTCTCTAATAAAAAACATGACTGAGGTTTTTCTTCCTCTAGCTGAACCCCATAAGTTTCTGCAGCCTTTTTAATCACCCGATTGTACATGCCAATGTCATCTGGGGGTGATGGCCTCGAAGGATAGGATTCCACAGGCTCCTCCGGTGATTCTGCGTCGAGATCTTGCCATTGGAGCCCTTGTTTCTCCGAGTTAGATTCTGCGTATGCTTGTTAGTCTTCCTCGACATCTTCCCTGAAGAAGAATGTACCTTCCTCTTCGATCTGTTCGGGGGTTCTTGGCGGTACTGGTTCTTCGGCAACCCTTTCGGCTTCCGTTATTTTCAGCGGTATCTTGAATTGCTTCAAGCTTTCGTCAAAGTCTTTTTTGCGTTGAAGGATATTTGCCATGTCGGCTTCGAGCCTTCTTCTCTTTTTCTGAATCTCAGCCTCGTGTGTTGCGGCGTCGAGATTTTCCATTTTCCGTTTTTCAGCTGATGATGCCGAACCGGTCATCGAGGTTTGTTTCGGTCTCTTTCTTCGACGCCGAAGAGTCCTTTTACAGACTGTCTTTCGACGTCTTTGCTTTTTCGAGGACCTTTGCCGTTCCGGAGTCCTTGTCCAAGGATCCTACGGTCTGTTTTTGTTTGGATGCAGCTGCGGTCGCCGAATGCTTCGAGCCCGAGGATCCCTTTGGAGGTCCAGAGTCTGATTTTTGAGACTCTTCTAGTTTTTTCTAAGTCGACGACTCATACCTCCTTTGAAGTCTTCTTCTCGACTTCCACGACCTCTTTCCTCGTCGCCTTCAGGTCCTTCGGCGACGTTATCTTCCTCCTCACTGGAGAGGCCCAGGTCTCGCAGCGATGGTGGTGGTCCTTGGCCTTGCATGTTGTAATTGGCTCATCGCTGCCTTTCTCTTACCCTCAACGTCTTTGGGGTGAAGATGGAGCAGGCTTTACAGTCGCCGCTTTGATGATCCAGCGGCAGGGACAGGTTACAAACCGGGTGCTGATCCTTTTGAGCGTATTTGTGGCGGCAGTTCTTACAGAACTTGAACGGTGTCTTGTCCATTACCGTGCCCAGGGAGCCCCCGGAATGCGCATTCTCCGATCGTCGACGAAGTTCTTGATTTCTTCCCTTCGTCGAACTACGGGCGTCGTAGATTTAAAGTTGAAAGTGGAAGACACAGTTATACTGATTTTTCCCCGATTTTCCACGATTCTTCTCTCTAATCTTGGGAGCTTCTCCGTATCGATCCAGACCCAACGACGGGAATAAAGAATCTGAAGATGGCTACCAAAGGTGGGAGCTTCCGGAGGAAGCCAGTCTACGTCACAGAAGGGCACCAAATGGAACTACGTCGTCGACGCCCACCAACAGCAAAAAAAAGAGAAGAAATACTACAATTCCGGACCAAACCATTAGATGGCGGAATAATGCACAGCATAGTGACTCCAGAAAAGAGTCACGCTGCAAAACCTATATCCCTTGCACAGGTGGTACTCTTGGCCTGCTGATCTATATATAGCTGTTTTAAATCATGGATAACCAACTCATTAAAAGAATCTATGGAATCTTTGGGGACCATGGGTAGAAATACAGACCGGGGTTTAAAAGACGTGCTTGGCTTATTATATACACTCAAACCTTGTTCCCTTAAGTCATCATCAGTTCCCCCGTATTCACCACCCCTTTCCAAATTGTCCATGTCCCTCAAAATATCTAAATCCGAGATCTGCAAAGCAGTAGAGTTATCCATGGCTGCAGTATGCTGCCTTTCTGCCGGCCTACCAACTGAGTAATACTTAGCCAACCTGAGTTTACGTGTGAATTTAAAACAATCAATCCGGGTTTGGACATAGTCCATATCTTCAGGGGCACAATAAGAAAGACCGTGTGACGGAGTTTTTGTTTCTTCTGCAATTAATATTAGGTCGGACAAATTTATAATGCTGATATTGTTGTCCATTACTTGCTCTTCTTGTTCACTTTTAGTCTTTTGCTCCCCTTGTTCTCCTTGACCTGCGGTTTTTCCTCTTCCTCTTCCTCCCCCTCGGAAGGTTCTTTCTTGCCCCCGTAGTGGCCTTAAATTGGTGTTCCTGTCCCACCGCAAAAAACGTAACTCATCCTCAACAGAGGGTATATTACTGATCTGCCGTGTCTCCTCATTGTCGGTCTCCGCCTCAGAGCTAAATTCAGGCTATGACTCCTCATTCCGTTGCGCTGCATTGCCAGTGAGGCCGATGGACATCTTCTGCCGCCGGATATTTTCAAACCGCTTTGAAAACGTAAAGGCTCCTTTGATAGTCCAGTTTATCTCTCCTGAACTTTGTCTCCTGAACTTTGTCGCCTTTCGATCTTTGATGGTCTGTTCGTATTTTTTAATCCTCTCTTGCATTTCCAACTGCAACTTTTTGATGGTATCCTGATCTGGTAACTTGCTTAATTTCTTGCATAATATCTATGTCAGCATATTTGATCAAAATTGCCAACATACGCCTGGATGATTCCATGTTATTCTGGGCCCACTCCCGCAACATATCTGGATTCGGCTGTCCATATGTGGGTGCGATTAATATACGAAGGCCTCTGGGGACCCGCCCCACTTCCAGATAACGTGTCGGATATTTACTCTCCCACCATTTTGAGGTTTCTCTCAATCAATTTCTCCAAAGCTTTCAAAAGTTCCTTATTGGCATTAAAGGATTCACCCTCCTTCCTTGTTTTTACTGAATCCTCAGTTGCCTCAGCGTCGCTAAACAGCTGCTCCACAGCGCTCTTTCAACTACTCCATGATTGATACAATGTGGCGAAACAGTCTGTTTATTCAGCGTCCCGTTACGCAGACCAATGCTGCTTTCCTCCCTCCCCGCTGCCACACTTTAAACGCAACTCGCGTCGAACCGCTTTACTCTGGACTTTGTCCTCCGGTCGCGGTTCGCGCTGCCACTGACAGATGCCTCACATGAATATTTCTGCAGCAGGGGGGCTCCGCGCTGTGTACCTTGTACAGCGCTCACATAGACCCCGATCCTCGCGGTGCTCCTGAACGGGAGGGCGTGCTGGAATTCGGCACCGGCTGCTGAACTAATATCTTCGTTACAACGCCTGCTCAGCACGCTCGGGGTCGCTTCTCAGAAGGAAGGGCACTTATTAAATAAGGCTGGCATTTCTGACAGAAAAAATAACTGAAAGTTAGAAAAAATGCTGGAAATAGTACTGCAAGTACTAAAAACGTTGAGTGAAGAGAAAAAATTCCGCTTGAAAAGATCAATTAGTGATAGAAAACCACTAACTGACTAGCTCAATGCTCCAGGATCCTTACAGACGGAGCCAGAAAAAAGAACTGATCTAACGGTCACCTGTGGAGCATGATGGGAGCCTGGAAGTCTTGGAGGTCTTAAAGGCATGGCGCCAGTTTTTTGCTGAGTGTTCTATATGCAGCCTTCTGGCTAATCAGCCAGGTATTACTTTGCCTTTTTCCTTCAAAATAAAGGCTATGTTCAAACAAGTTAAGAGTACATTTCTCTATGTCATGGAAATGTTTTTATATACGTTTTATTTTAAATGGAAAATGTAATATTGGCATATTTGAGCCTAATTTGGTGTTTTATATATATTCACTGAAAAAACCATAGGTTTCAGGCATGTTGTAGTTAGAAATTAGCATTTAAAAAACCTTAGAAATTCACTGAAAAAACCATAGGTTTCAGGGACGTTATAGTTAGTTGGACATTTCACTCTTACAAAACCATAGAAATTCCACCGTTCTAGTTAGTTCAGCTAACTAACTCGCGCCCCCGCAATGCACTGCTGATGACGTCATATATTACATCATTCATGACATGGTCAGTGACATCACTGATGACATCATCCAGTGACTTTCTGTAAAGTTTAAATATGTTTTATATATATGCCAAGGTGTATTGAAGAATCAGTGGGTGTATAAGTGTCTGGATGGAGGATTTAGTAGGTGCGTGACTGACTGTATACGTGAGTGATTAAATGTGTCTTAATGAATGCATGGGTTAGTGACTAAACTGTGTGAATGTCTATCTGTCGATCTGTTGTTGTGTAAGCTGCTGCATGGGTTGGTCAGTAGCTACACGAGTGTCTATATGGGTTGATTGGTTGCCTGAGTATTTGTATGGGAGACTAAGTGTGTGTGGGTGGGGGGTGTGAGACTGTGTATAGATGTGTGAGTGGTTGATTCACTGGGTGTATGGGTTCAAGAGTGCATGTGGAAACAGCTGTATGGGTGGGTGAGTGTGTGCATGTATGGGTGTGTTGGTGAGTGAATGGATGTCTCAGTGGTACATGTCCAAGTAACTACATATGTAAAAGGCAGTGTATGTGAGAGTTGGAGTATATAAATGACTATACGTGAGAGTCAGTGATTGTGAGAGTGGCTGTATGGATGAGTGTGTACTTGTATCAGAGATTGTATAAGAGAGTAAGTATGTGTTAGTATCTGTATGAATAAGTGAGGTGGTGTGTGTATAACTGTATAGGTGAGTAAATGGGAGTGTGATTGATTCTTTGCATGAATGACTAGGTGTGTGAGTAACTCCATGGATGAGTGGCGGTGTGTGTCTTTATAGGTGTATGAGTGCATATGATAGAGTTGTATTGATGAGTGACTATGTATGAGTGATTGTATGGGTGAATGAGTGGATGTGTGTAGACCTAGGAATCAGTGAGTGCGTATGTAGTAACTGGTATTGGTGCGTCGATGGTTTCGAAAATGGTAGTCTATTTTACAGTGGGTGTATCAAAGGTTATATTAGAGTGTGAGGAGGTGCATCAGATTTTCACGTGGATGTCATCAGTGATGTCACTGAGCATGTCATGAATGATGTAATATATGACGTCATCAGCAGTGCATTGCGGGGGCGCGAGTTATAGTTAGCTGAACTAACTAGAACGGTGGAATTTCTATGGTTTCTAAGAGTGAAATGTCCAACTAACTATAACGTCCCTGAAACCTATGGTTTTTTTCAGTGAATGTCTAAGGTTTTTTAAATGCTAATTTCTAACTATAACGTGCCTGAAACCTATGGTTTTTTTCAGTGAATTTCAATGGTTTTTTAAATGCTAATTTCGAACTATAACGTCCCTCAAACCTATGGTTTTTTCAGTGAATTTCAATGGTTTTTTTAAACGAAAATTTCTAATTATAATGTGCTTCAATCCTATGTTTTTTTTTGTTAATTTCTAAGGTTTTATAAATGCTAATTTCAAACTATAACATCCCTATTAAGTCCCCTTGAATCCTAAAGGTCCCTGGTGGCAAAGTAGCCCACCAGGTACCTCCAGTAAGCGCCACAGAGCTGCGTTGCAGAGAGGTGTTCCTAGGCTACGCCCCTTTTCACACCACGCTGCAAACGTGGCGGTCCCCGGGGCGTGTGGGGGGGGGGCTCGAACCCCCCACACAGGTATATTGTTTTTAAAAAAATGAAGCCCCGGGGGTGGCGGTCCTTGGGGCTGCGGGGGGGCAGTGTGCCCCCGCTATTATATATAATGAAAGCCCCGGGGGGGGTGGCGGTCCCCGGGGCTGCGGGGGGGCAGTGTGCCCCCGCTATTATAAATAATGAAAGCCCCGGGGGGGGTGGCGGTCCCCGGGGCTTTGGGGGCCTTAGAGGCCCCCCCAAACTTTAAAAAAACAAGCCCCGGGGAGTGGCGGTCCCCGGGGCTGCGAGCCCCCCCCGCAACTCATTATTCAAGCCCCGGGGAGGTGGCGGTCCCCGGGGCAGTGTGGGGGGATTGGGGCCCCCCCACACTTTTTTTCCACTGCCCCCGGGACTTGGCCCACCCAGGGGCTAATTAGTAACGAAGCGCGGGAGCCCGCGCTTCGTTTTTTTTTTTTTTTTGCGGCCGGATCCGGCGCGCATTTTGCCGATTTTTTTTTTTTAATGCTTTTTTGGGCCCTGGGGGTCCTTGTGGGACCCCCTGAGCAGGCCTAGGGGGTCAGGGTGTTTCTACCCTGCCCCCTTTTCTTGTTTTGCGCCTTAGTTTTTCTGTTGTCTTGTGCTTCGGTTCTACCGAGGCACAAGATGGCTGCCAACACTTCCTGGTTTGGAGTGTTAACAGCCAATTAGCATGAAGCTCGTGGTCGGGAGGGTCCGCGGATCCTCCGTGCCTCTAAATGTCGAAACTTTTATTTTTGATTCTCTCAGCAACTACTGAACGGATTTACACCATTTTTAAAAAGGGTGCTTTCTGAACCAACCAGTACTTTTTTGCCAAATTTGGTGTAATTCCGTTCAGCAGTTTTGGCTGTAGCCTTGCATAAAGTTTCCTATGGGAAATTGATTTTTTGACTTATTTTTTGAATTTCTCCGCAACTACTGAACGGATTTACACCATTTAAAAAAAAGGGCGCTTTCTGAACCAAGCACTACCTTTTTGCCAAATTTGGTGTAATTCGGTTCAGCAGTTCGGGCTGTAGCCGTGTCTAAAGTTTCCTATGGGAATTAACATGGATAAAACAAGTTTTGGGACCCCCCCTTTTTTCTCGGCCCCGCTTGATGAATTACCCCGAAACTTTCAAGATAGGAGCGGACCAGGCCATAAGTTTTGAAAATTTCGCGAAGATTCGTCAACCGGCGCCAAAGTTATTGGGAAAAGAATGTTACGAATTTCCTATGGATAATAGGTCCTAACTATATACTGGCGACCGAAGACAGACAGACATATATATATATATATCCCCAACAGAAAAAGTCACCTTACCCGAGCCTGGTCACACAGCGGGATGGCGTATCCCTCGAAATCCTCAAAAATGCTGCACACTGTTTCTCTCAAACAGCAAACACCGCGGACCAAAGCTTTAGCGAAGAATTTCTTTTTATTTAATGAAGTGGCACAACACTCGACGTGTTTCACAGCCCACGCTCCTTGCTTACGAGTAATATACATGTACACACACACACACACACATGCATGCATAATGGATATATTGATGTATGTTTACACATGACTAGTCCTTAGATTTGGTTAAACATGCATTAATGCACAAGTTACTAACTTGTGTAACGATATATCTGTAAGAGACAGTAGTTAGTGACAGATTCCTTACCTTAGAATATCCCCAGGCGTCATGCTGGATCCGGAAAGTTTTTTGCGTAGCAGTACCCTTGCACGTCGGTAGGCGGCGTCGTGCGGCTCCGCGTCCGTCGTCGGCATCGCCGGGATGACGTTGCGGGCAGTACTTAGGCGCCGCCCCTGCGCGCTGACGTCAGTTCTGTACACGACTTTCCGCGCCAGGAACGCAGAGCCATGCAAGAAGCTGACATAGGTGTCTGAAAAATACTAGGGCCCTGAAAGGGATGTCCTTAACCCTAGAAATCAGTTCGCAGAACGGGGAGGATGGGTGGGGCGGTAAGGAATCTGTCACTAACTACTGTCTCTTACAGATATATCGTTACACAAGTTAGTAACTTGTGCATCTGAAAGAGACACGTTAGTGACAGATTCCTTACCTTAGAATAGATACCCCAGCAATACCAACCCCGGTGGTGGGTCTGCGAACAAAGATCAGACAAGGAAGTCCCGGAGGACAGAACGGCCAAAGAAGCCGTCCCTCCGGACCTGACTGTCAAGGCAGTAATGCTTTGTAAACGTGTGCAGCGAGGCCCACGTAGCTGCCTGACAGATAACTGGCAGCGGAACACCGCGGCCCAAGGCCGTGGTAGCAGCCGTTGCCCTGGTGGAATGGGCACGCAGCCCAACAGGAGGCTCCTTCTTAGCCAAAGAATAGCAGATTTTGATGCACAAGGTAACCCAGCGGGAGATGGTCCTCTTGTGCACCGCCCGACCTTTTTTGGCGCCCACGTAGCCAACAAAGAGCTGGTCATCCACCCGGAAGTGTTTTGTGCGGTCAATATAGAAGGAGAGTGCACGTTTTGGGTCCAGACGGTGGAGCCTCTCTTCCTCTCTGGAAGGATGCGGAGGCGGAAAGAAGGTGGGCAAAGTGATGGTCTGCCCAATGTGGAAAGCAGTAACCACCTTCGGCAAGAAGGACGGACGCGTCCGAAGAACAACCTTGTCTGGATGAACAGACAGAAAGGGAGGTTTGCAAGATAGAGCCTGGAGCTCACTCACCCGCCGAGCGGAGGTGATGGCCACCAGAAAGGCTGTCTTCAGAGTCAGAAGACGAAGAGGACAGTTATGTAGAGGCTCAAAGGGAGCGCACATTAAAAGGTAAGAACCAAGTTCAAGTCCCACTGAGGCATCACAAACGGAACAGGAGGGAAGAGGTGAGTAATGCCTTTTAAGAACCTGTTAACAACAGGGGACTTGAAAAGGGAGGGCTAATCAGGGAGCCTGAGGAAGGCCGAGATAGCACAAAGATAACCCTTGTTGGTACCCAGGGCAGAACCCTGTTGGGCCAGAGAGAGAAGGAACAGAAGGACCTCAGAAAGAGGGGCAGAAAGGGGATTCACAGCCTTTGCTGTGCACCTTGCCACAAATTTGTTCCACCTGCAGGCGTATACCACCTTAGTGGAGGGACGCCTGGCTGCCAGAATCACATCACAAACTTCGGGAAGCAAGTCGAAAGGAATCAACTGCCGCCGCTCAATCTCCACGCAAGCAGGTGTAGACTGGACAGGTTCGGGTGGAGGACCGTCCCCTGCTGCTGCGACAGAAGATCCTCCCGAAGAGGCAGACGGATCGGGGGATCTACGCTCATATTGAGTAGCTCGGGATACCAAACTCTTCGAGCCCAGTCCGGAGCCACAAGAATGACTTGGGCCCGGTCGTGCCGAATCTTCTTCAACACTCTGGGTAGAAGTGGTATAGGCGGAAAGGCGTACAATAGACCGCAACTCCACTCGTGACGAAAAGCGTCGCCGAGCGAGTGCCGCCTTGGAAATTCCAACGCGCAGAACTGATGACATTGCGCGTTCTCTTCGGTGGCGAATAGATCTAACCAAGGCTCTCCCCACTGTAGAAAGAGTCTTCGCGCCACTTCCGAGTGAAGACGCCATTCGTGATCCATCATGCACCTGCGGCTGAGTTCGTCCGCCCTGGCGTTCAGGGAACCTGCCAGGTGTTGAACCATCAGGAACATGCCCTGATGTTCCAGCCATGTCCAGAGGCGCAGAGCCTCCTGACAAAGGGTCCAGGACCCCACCCCGCCTTGTTTGTTGCAGTACCACATGGCGGTGGTGTTGTCTGTGAACACCTGCACTACCTTCCCTTTGACAGAGGGAAGGAATGCCTTGAGTGCAAGTCGGATCGCCCGGAGCTCCAGAATGTTGATATGGAGCCGGGACTCCGCCGGAGACCAGAGGCCTCTGATCTCCGCCTCTCCCATGTGACCGCCCCATCCCAGAAGGGACGCGTCCGTCACAACTGTGTGCTCTGGCTGGGGAAGGGAGAGGGATCTGCCCATGACCCATTGCCGGTTCGAGAGCCACCACTGCAACTGTTTTGCAGTCCCCTCCGAGATCTGGACGTGATCGGACAGGTTGCCCTGGTGCTGCGCCCACTGGAACTTCAGGTCCCACTGCAGAGCCCGCATATGCCATCTGGCATGATTGACCAGCAGGATGCAGGAGGCCATGAGGCCCAGCAGCCTCAGGGTCATCCGTACCGAAACCCAGGATAAAGGCTGAAAGATCGGAATCATAGCCTGAATATCCCGGACTCGCCGTTCGGGAGGATAGGCCCGAAACTGCGTCGTGTCCAGAACTGCTCCGATGAAAAGGAGCTGTGGAGAAGGAATCAGATGCGACTTCGGCACATTGATGGAGAACCCCAGCGAGTGCAGGAGTTCGGCCGTAGTCTGGAGGTGGGAGACGACTGCCTGGGACGAGCCCGCCTTCAGCAGCCAGTCGTCGAGGTAGGGGAAGACTGAAACCCCTGCCCGGCGCAGAAGAGCTGCGACCACCGCCAACACTTTGGTGAACACCCGAGGGGCACTGGTAAGGCCAAAGGGGAGCACGGTGAACTGAAAATGCTCGGGCCTACCGTGAACCGAAGGTAACGCCGGTGGGCCGGCAGGACGGGGATGTGGAAATATGCGTCCTGCAAGTCCAACGCTACCAACCAGTCTCCAGGGTCGAGGGCAGTCAAGACCTGAGCTAGGGTGAGCATCTTGAACTTCTCCTTCCGGAGGAAGCGATTGACGTTCCGGAGGTCCAAGATAGGACGCATGTCCTCCTTGTCCTTTTTGGGCACCAGGAAGTAGTGGGAGTAGCAACCACGCCCTACTTCTGGGGTCGGAACATGCTCGATGGCCCTCTTGGCCAAGAGGGCCGTGACTTCCTTCTGCAGAAGTACCAAGTGATCCCCTGACATGCGGTTAAATTGAGGTGGCATGGCTGGGGGGGTGGACTCGAAGGGGAGGGAGTAGCCCCTTCGGACAATGTCCAAGACCCACCTGTCCGAGGTGATGGTACGCCAGTGGGGAAGGTGATGGCGGACCCTGCCCCCTACTGGCGTGCTGTGCACCTGAAAGGAGGGACTAGGAGGGTTTGGAGGCCGCGGACGGGTTGGAGGTGGTGGCCTGACCCGCACGCTGGTTGCCCGATCCGCCACGGCGGAATCCACGTCCTCGGCCACGCAAAGACGCCTGCTGTGCGGGCCGGTGGCTGGGCTGCTGACGTGAAGGGGCGCCCCTACCGTGGCCACGATAGGGGCGAAAAGCAGAAGTCAGCGGAGGGCGTGTAGCAGAAAGGCCCAGGGACTTGGCAGTAGCCCGTGAGTCCTTAAAGCGCTCCAACGCATGGTCTGCTTTGGACCCAAAAAGACCGACTCCATCAAAGGGCATGTCCATGAGTATTCTGGACATCCCCTGAAAAACCAGTGATTCTCAGCCAGGCGTGGCGTCGCAGCGCCACCGTCGTTGCAATAGACCTGCCCAGCGAGTCGGCGGTATCAAGGCCACATCGTATCGTGTATTTGGCCGCATCCCTTCCTTCTGCAATGGCGCGGGAAAGCAGTGTCTGGACCTCCTCAGAACACTGGGGCAAAACATTCGCCACCGAATCCCACAAGGAGTGGGTATATCGGCCCAAAAGACAAGCGGTGTTGATGGACTGCAAGCCAGCACTGGAGGAAGAAAAACCTTTTTTCCCAAATTGATCCAGGCGTTTGGATTTCCTATCCGGAGGGGCGGTAGGGAAGGCGGTTTGGGAAGCGGAGGCTTGGACAACCAAGCTCTCAGGAGTGGGGTGGACAGAGAGAAACAGGGGGTCGCCCGGAGCTGGGCGATGGCGTCGGGACACGTTCCTATCCACAGGAGCCCCTGTGTTGGGCTTGGACCAGGCGCCCAAAAGAACGTCAGTGAGGGCGTCGTTAAACGGCAGCACAGTCTCCGTAGAGGAGGCTGCCGGCTGAAGCACCTCTGTCAAGAGATTAGTCTTGACCGCCACAGTAGGGAGTTGGAGATGTAAGGCTCCAGCCGCCCTACGCAACACCGTTGCAAAATTGGCTCCCTCCTCCATAGCCACGGGAGGAGACAGCATGCCAGTGTCAGGGGAAGTATCTAGACCACTGGCATCCCCTAGACCCTCTGTCCAGTCCTCATCGTACTGACACTGTAGTGCCAGAGGGTCATCAGACCCCTCCCAGTCCTCCTGGTCCTCCTCTGGTTCAAAATAAGGGGGAGGAGGGACATTTGGGACCCAAGGTCTCATCGGCGCCGGAACCGGTGTCGAGCGACGTCGGTCCGGGTCCATGTCCGGAGCCGGAAGGAACTGGGGGACGACGCCGCCCGGAGCCCCAGGCGGTGTCGAGAACTGCACCGGAGACATCGGCGCCGGCGGAGGTGTCGTTAGGTCGACCGGCGTCGATGGGGGTTGCGGAGCCGGGATCGAGGCCGGGGCCGAAGCCGGAGCCGGGATCGAGGCTGGAGGCACGGGCGACGCCGGGGCCGGAGCCGTCGGCGACGCCGGAGCAACCCTATCAGGGCCCGCGGGGCCCGAAGGCGCACCGGAGGGGCCTGGAGGCCCGAAGAGGCGGGCCATGGCCGACAGGAATTCCTGTACTTGGGCCGGATCCGCCCCCGAACCCGGGAAGGACGGGTATTGCGGGGGCGACTCCACAGGCATGTCCGGGGGCGGGGACGGTGCCGGGAGGGGCCTCAGCCGAGTCGCGAGACCGGCGAGGCGAAGTCCTAGAGCGACGATGCTTTTTGGACTTTTTGTGTTTGGACTTACCGGACGAAGAAGACTTCGATGCCGACGACCGGTGTGGACTCCGCGATCGACCGGTGTGGACTCCGCGATCGACCCCTGGACCTCTCACGCGACCGGGGCTTGCGCGGAGCCGAATGCCGGGCCTCCAGGAGCTTTCGACACCGCTCTCGCAAAGCTTTCGGGTTGAGGGCCCGGCAGTCGGAACAAGACTCCGTGTCGTGGCCTCGGCCGAGGCAGAAGAGACACTCCCAATGCGGGTCTGTGATGGACATCATCCGAGCACAGGCGCCGCAACGTTTAAACCCGGGCATCCCTACGACACCTTGAAGTCGATGAAAGAAAAACAGTGAAAAACTCACCAAAAAGATTGGTCAAAAAATGACCAGGGCACTGCTCTTCCCGGATCTGCGCTTGCTGGCGCGGAAAAAGAAGAACTGACGTCAGCGCGCAGGGGCGGCGCCTAAGTACTGCCCGCGACGTCATCCCGGCGATCACGACGCCGACGACGGACGCGGAGCCGCACGACGCCGCCTACCGACGCGCAAGGGTACTGCTACGCAAAAAACTTTCCGGATCCAGCCTGACGCCTGGGGATATTCTAAGGTAAGGAATCTGTCACTAACGTGTCTCTTTCAGATATATATTTATAGGCATATATTTTGTGTAAATGCTTCGGGCCCACGCACGAGGGCGGGACTATTCAGTGCTTATGACCATTGATGAGTATCCCCTAGAAGAGAACTGTCCTGATCACTATTTGGAGATCTGGCTGAAAAGGGGGAAGTAACGACTGGAATGCTTGGACCTGTGCAGGGCTGGGATAGGCTTTCTCTGTGACTAAGTTGAGCACTACCTCCATAAAGGGTTGGTTTTGAAAGAGCTGGAGATGGGATTTTGTCGTACTGATGTTGAATTCTAGACCGTATAGTAGGCCTATGGTGGTTTGGGTGTGAGCCAAACAATATTGTTCGGTTGCACTCTTGATCAGTCAGTCCTTCAAATAGGAGAAGACGTGGATGCTGGTCCTCCTGAGAGAGACTTTATGAACACCCTCGGGTCGTGGTGACCCCGAAGGGCAGCACTTTGAAATGAAAATGCTGGCAACTTACAACGAACAAGAAGTACCGGTGAGGTGTAGGGTGGATCAGACTGTGAAAGTAGGCGTCCTTCAGTTCGAGGGTGGTCATGAAGTTGCCTTGCTGTATTAGAGGGATGACATCTTGGAGCATGACCATATGGAAGTGCTCTGACAGGATGTACGTGTTAAGGGGCCCGAGGCAGAGTATGGGCCTGAGAGACCAGACCTTCTGGGCAATGAGAAAGTAGAGGGAGTTCACTCCTTCGCTCCACTGGTGTAGAAGCACAGGCTCTATGTCCCCCTTTTGAATGAGTGCGTTATTTCCTCTTGGAGGAGGCACTGGTGTACTGGAAAGAGGGTGTTTTTGCATGGTGGGATGTTTGTCAGGCTCCAAGCAGTAACCATGACCTAGGATGGTGAGGACCCACTGCTACCAGTAGTCTTCCCCCGACAGGTGTAGTGTGATCATGGGTGTGGGTGTGAGCAAGTCAGTGTTCGCCAGGGGTGCCTGCTTTAGCGTCACTGCCCTGCGGTGTTACTCCTAAGCCCCGTCCCCCAACAAAATAGCCCTGTGAAGGAGGTAGAGGCTTCGGGGTGAGTGTACTTCGTGCTTCCACAGCACTGGGACCTGCTAAAGGAGCCAAGGGGAAAAGGAGTCTGGAGTGTACCCATGGTCTTGGCTGAATCAGTGTTCTTCTTGATTATCTCAAGCATCTGGTCAACCTACAGACCGAAGAGGTGCTTACCATCAAAAGGCAAGTTTGGCAAGTGCTGCTGAACCTCTTCCTTGAAGCCCGAGGCATGGAACCAGGCATGGCATCGGTTGAGTACGCTTGCGTTTATTTCACACGCCGCAGTATCCACAGCGTCTAGGGTACACCAAATGGTAGTGTTACATTTAATTTTCCCTTGGTGACAAAGTCATGGCCTCATTTCCAGTACTCCTCTGGGAGGTGTTAGAAGAGCTCCTCCATGTCAACTCAGTGAGCCTGGTCATACCTGAACAGGCCGATTGAACTGGTGATACTCCAAAGGGTGGCTGACTGGACTGCGAGGCTTATACGAGCTGCATCAATCTTCCTGCTCTCTATCAGTTCTTGCTGGCTGTGTGGACTACCAGTCAGTCTAGTGGGGAGGTGCCCACTGAGGCAAGGATGATCTGTGGGGGAAGCTTTGCACTTTGTCCACACTAGGAGTGACCACCCTAATTTTGACTGGCTCCTCAAATGGCAGGGGCAGTCTTCAGCATGCCCATGAGCATGGGTAAAAATTGGAGGGAGTGATGTGTGTAGGACAGCATCTCCATGAGGAAATCCTTGTCCTCTTGGACCTTATGTAAATTCACATTTTGTGGAGGGCGGCAGCTCAATGAAGGACCTCATGGTACGAGTTTGTGTCGTTTGAAGGGGACCGCTTGGCAGCCTGGAGGTCAGTGTCCCCAGGTGGATCAACGTCATTATCATCCCTTGGGTCATCCTGAGGCTCTGGGTTGAAAAGGGCCTCCTAAGGGTCTAAAGAATAGGAAGGACTACCCCAACTCCACCCCCACCCACCCTGAGTGATGAATGTGGGAAACACCCAGGAGAGTGTGATGATAGGCGACCCTAAGGTGGAGGAGAAATTGGAGGAGGAGAGGATGAAAATGGTGGGGGAGGATGAAAATGGTGGGGGAGGATGAAAATGGTGGGGGAGGATGAAAATGGTGGGGGAGGATGAAAATGGTGGGGGAGGGTGAAAATGGTGGGGGAGGGTGAAAATGGTGGGGGAGGGTGAAAATGGTGGGGGAGGATGAAAATGGTGGGGGAGGATGAAAATGGTGGGGGAGGATGAAAATGGTGGGGGAGGATGAAAAAGGTGGGGGAGGATGAAAAAGGTGGGGGAGGGATGAAAAAGGTGGGGGAGGATGAAAAAGGTGGGGGAGGATGAAAAAGGTGGGGGAGGATGAAAAAGGTGGGGGAGGATGAAAAAGGTGGGGGAGGATGAAAAAGGTGGGGGAGGGAGAGGAAGGCATTATCTAGTTGGAAGCAGGCTAGTGCCCCAATCCTGGTGATTCCTGGCCTTGGGAGGTGGTTCAGGCTTAAAGGCGAAGCCTTCTCAAAAGTCAGTTTGATCTTATGAGGAACGATGCCCAGAGCCTTGAGAGGAGGCTGTGCGAAGATCCTGCAAGTCTGCGGATGGATTAGGATCGCTTCTGCTAGACATCAAATTCCTGCCGTAGGCGCTGCAAGATCGGCTGCTTCTGTTCATCAAAGAACGGAGCTGTGGGGGTAGGCCTCTTAGGTGCTGAAGATAGTTTCCACCCTGCCAGAAAAGATGGAGTTTTTGGACATGAGGCCGGTCAGCGCTGAGGAAGTTTCTGGACCTTGGGTCAGCTTTGAGGCCATTAGTGGTGTCGGAACCAAGGCATGGAGGGTGTCCTCGGCGCCGGATGCAGGGTCTTTGGTGGCAGTTACAGTGTCCAAGGCTGAATGGCTGTTGGACCCAAAGCCTTGTGTCTGTGCCGACCATGGCCTTTGGGCAGTGACGGACTGGAAGCTTGGCTTCTGGGCTAAATGCCTGACCCATTCAAGGGCAGTGCTCGGCCTCAGAGCAGTGTTGGTGGTACTCACAGTTGATGTATTCTTTGGATGGACTTTGATGACCTGAGGTTTTTTAGTCTCAGACTCTGATAGCAAGATTGGCCTGCTCGGCCGAGTGTTGAGTTCCCCGAACAGTTCGGGAGTATCACCCCCTGGTTGATGTCCTATTGTGCCTCAAGCAAAACGCCGTTCGCGTTGGACCCTTGTGAGACAGGTTGCGAAGGAGGCCTCATCGTGCTGCGGGGACAGACAGGTTGCAAACCTGATGGAGGTCTGTCCTGGGGTACATAGCTCTACACTGGGCAGTACAGGAAAGGGGTCCTTTCCATTACAGTTACAGCATTCTCAAAGACCGAAGATGGAGGTTGAAGGTCCAGAGGTGCGTGTTCCCCGAAGGGGTGAAGAAGAATCCAGTCAGTGAGCATCATGGTATCTTTTTTCTTATGGGTATAGAGAAGCTTGAAAGCGAGCGAGAAACAGAGCCCCGGAGCTCTGTTCAAACATGGCCCAACCCATCGGCGGAAAAAAAAAAAAGAATCTAACAATGGAACCAATGCCCAAACACATTAACAGTAATAGGTGGAGTCCCTACACCTCGTTACTCAAAGCCTTCTTCGAAGAAAAACAAATTGCAAACATTTGAGCCCAACACTAGACATGCCACACATACATATATATACACACCCCCACACACACACCTGCAGCTCCCCCAAGAATAACGTTTTACAAACACATGGCAAGATAAAACCAGCACTGAAGGCCAAAAGGCTGGAGCCAAAGCTAGACCTATTGGTTTTGCCAATGCTGATTTGATATGAACTCAAAATCATAGGACTCCCTTTCAAATCTAGGTCTAAAAAAGCATTACCCAAGCAATGGGATGGGTCAAATGTGTGCCAAATTATCACAACCCAGGAACAGAACGTACCAGCAGTGGGAGTCAGCCATACTCCTGCCTCCCAGATCAAGAGATGAGTAATGCTAACAGCAGCAGCTAGCAAGAGATAAATGGTTCTGCAAAGAGAAACCAAGAGATGAATGAACAGCCTTGCAGTTTACTTAAAGGCTGTGTTACTGTTATCCTAGTCAGAAAAAAATAGGAGCTTGAACCAGCCATGTTAACATGTTATGGCAAGTTCTGCTATGTGCTTGGAATCTGCTTTTTAATCAAATAAGGGGGATAAAATCCCATGGATACAAAGAAAAGATGTTCCCACTTAAAAGTAATATGGAGATCAAAGCACACATCCATCACTAGTGTGAGAACGCTTGAAGCTAACACACCCTTTGAGTGAGAACATTGAGAAAGCACCTCTAACTGAAGTGACTGGTTAACAAAGACCTCTGTCAATACATTAGCACTACTAGAAAACGAATGGAGGGAAACAAGATGACCTTCAACTGAATCAAG
Organism: Calotriton arnoldi; assembly: GCA_963921515.1. NCBI lineage: Eukaryota > Metazoa > Chordata > Amphibia > Caudata > Salamandridae > Calotriton > Calotriton arnoldi. The sequence continues at coordinate 303,325 of CAWUFW010004676.1, forward strand.
TAGATTGGCTTCAAAGATGAAAAAAGGGGAATTTGTGATTTCCCTCCTCCCCCCACCCCCCCCCCAACTAGCCCAACAAATCATTAGAAAGAGCAAATATGCTGGACAACAAAAGCATCCCCACAAAACGGAAATCGAAAAATATTGAGAAACTGGCCACTGGTTAAGTGACAGGGCAGTCAGGAGTTCCAAACTGTAAATGCTTCATCCAACAATACAAGAAGAAAACACAGCAAACTCACCTGTATTTCAATGATGTCAAGATACTCATCACTGAAGAACATCCTTGCGCTATACAACAATGACTGCTATTTAATAAGATGTAAGCATAACTGGCAGTCTCTCAGCCCCCATCACGGGTTTTTTAAATATAAAATAAGCAGTTTAATAAAAGAAAAACTGTATCCATCGCACTCGCCCATCTTCAACCGACAAAAGTAATCAGAGTACATTTTCCTCACAATCACAATATCCATTCCCATGAGATCTTTCAGAGCGCAAATGATGCGTGCTACTTTATACAGTGATATGACTTCTAGTACTGTGCACATCAGTTGCACACCAGCTCACGAAAGGAAAAAAAAGAGTAAGTTAAAGTTGTTACAGCAAAACCAAGGTGAAGAGCCTTGCCTGAGTACCGTGTCCCTCATGGCAGGCACTTAAATACAAAATGTTCATTACTCTAATGCTGGCACATAACTACCAAAACAGATTGTACTTCAAAGATGACTGCTCACTGGATTTTTCAGTAGTTTAATTACCTGACAAGACGTTTTTTAGGGTCCAGTATATTCAATAACTTGTCTGCATAGACCTTCTTTGAAGCAGTAAATAAAATGATCTGTACATAGAAGATAAATATAATCAGCAAGAATGAAACTCAAGATATCTTTCCTCGCCAAATAATTACAGTAATTCTGAATAAGTTCTCCCCGCCCCCTCCCCCCCCGCCTGTAGCAGATAACAGTCTCAGTGTCACTTACTTAGCCCCTTTGACTGGTTTAGGGTAAAAGGATTTTATGACCATAGAACAGTAAGAATGTGGAGCTCTGTGATTTTCAATAAGGTTAAGTGTGTAATTCAAGTGGCAAAGAACCACATACACATCTGTGGGGGTACTGCAATAACTAAAACTACATGTTTTGCAGTTGACATCTGTGTGGACTGGAGGAAACGTTCAGCTAATCTAGAGAAATATTTTATTTTACAACTTTAACTGCACATATTAAAGCACATCAAATACAGTAGTGTCCTTTGGATAGAGAACAGACTGAAACAAAGGTAGAGGGCATATTGAAACTGAAAATTATAATAACGCTCTATTAGTTACAAGGTACACAGCTGCACAATTCATCAACTATCCATGAAGCCACTTTCTTGCTAATTCTCACAATTTTGTTCACCCTGTTCTAATCTTTCAGTAAAAATGACTTTAATAGCTTCCAAACATCGCGTGGTCTTGCTGCAGGGTGCAGCAGGCCAGAATGTTTCCACCATATCATTGCAATGAATCATATTGTGGATCCAATCTTTAAACCAAGGGAGTAGATATCCATACCTCGCTTTCCAAAAGACAATGCGAGGATCTAGCTCAGTTCTTTATTAAAAAAGTGGCTGACATCCATCTTCAACTGTCCAAAGATGTCAAGAGCAACTCCTTACTTGGGGTTTCCTATTCAGCGAATGAACCAGCCTCAACAAGAACTTTGTAACAGTGTGAATAGTCTTGATTTAACAATCACTATGTCACTCTGGCCATTCTTGACCTCTCCACCTTTCTCACTATTCAGCAAGCTATCAAATTAGGCTCCCCTCTGGATCCTCTACCACCCTCCAAACTTTGCCTACTGGATCCAATACTATTACATATGATGGTTGATCTCCTGAATACTTCATTAGGTGAGGGCCTTGTAAGCTATGGTGCTTCCGCTCCTAAAAAACCCGAATCTGGACGCTTCGATCTGGTCGAACTTCAGACCAATCTCTTGGCTACCCGTGTTTCCAAAACTTTGGAGAAGCATGTTAATGCTCATCTAACATCCTACGTAGAATTTTTTCATCCTTCACAGTCAGGGTTCAGGGCAAGACAGTATGGAATCCGCCCTCCTTGGAGTCACCGAACATCTTAAACGATTCCTGGATGAGGGCGGTACAGCTGCGATTATCTTATTAGACCTTAGCACAGTTTGATACTGTCTCTCACTCTATCTTGCTTGAACGCCTATCTTCTTTAGGCCTGGAAGGAAAGGCCCTTGCCTGGCTAACTTCATTTCTCAAGGACTGTACATTTCAAGTCTGTTCAGCCAGTGCCAAATCTGAAATTCAAGCTAACTTTTGGTGTCCCCCAAGGCTCCATGCTAAGCCCTCTGCTATTTAATATCTATGTCAGGCCTTTGACAAACATAGTGGAGAGTTGCGGTCTCACGATTTTTTCATACGCAGATGACACAAATTATATTCTCTTCGTCATCTACCCAGGATCATGGACTCTCTGACCTTAATGTGGGCTTAAGCCGAATGGCCACCTGGATGAGTGCTAACCATCTAACGCTGAATGGTGATAAGATGGAGGTCATGATCCTGGGTAAACATGCCTAGCTCTGGGGCCCTCAACACTGGCCCCACTCATTGGGACCTAGTCTGACTCAGTCCTTCAAGGTTAAGAACCTTGGTTTTGTTCTTGATGACAAATTAACAATGAAACAGAGGGAGGCAATTTTGCATGTGTTCTAGAGAAGAATAAGCAGCCGCTAGCACCAAGAAATTTAGTTAATAGACTGTTTATAAAAGTTGAATTGAATTCCCGTTAGTGCCTTATTGTCTGTTTTTTTCCATGCTGGTGAGCACGGTCACCTTGGTCGTTTCAAAATTGTAGACCGAGTTCTATGTTTGAAGAATGTCCCGGATTATGTTTTTTAAAACCTGGTCACTAATTCAGAAGCCTCACCACCCTTCTCTTCATAGTCTTGTAAAGTTATGAATTTTTTTTTTTTTTTTTTTTTAAATCAGATCGCCTAGTATATCTAGACCCACATGTAGGATGTGCGAACAGATTGTCAGCTAGTGATATCAAAGGTGAGTATAACCAGATTGATTTAGAAAGATACGTATAATGTTTAGTGTGTGGAGAACATCCTATGTACTGCACCTGGTTTACCCTGGGGCTTTGAGCAAATTTCCAGAGTTATAGCCACTACTAATCTTTTTACAGATGAATACGTTTGCATTATGTTGGTAGGTAGTACTAATGGTAATGCACTTGAGACACCACATAATATATGTGGGGATCCGGGACTGAAACCACCAGCGTCTGTCATGTTTCTGTAGGCATTGCAACAAACGAGGGCCAGTCTGCTACTTTCCAATAGGAGACGACAGAACCAAGATATTAGTTACCAGAAAAAAATCTTTGGAGATAGGGATATTACAAACAAGCATAAAACGTTAGGTATAATTAACATTTTTATTATATTCTCCTTGTGTTCGAGAGCAGTAGGAGATCCATCTTTCGATTTGGGTTTGAATTTGTAGATCATACTAAAGAAATTCCCTCTAATCACATCTTAAGTATTAATGGATATGTGAATCCCCAAGTGTTTAGTAGAATCTAGGAGCCATTGTACTGGGTAGTCGCAGTTTCTCTGAGGCGTCGCCTAGGTTAGAGGGAATGCTTCGGAATTGTTCAAGTTAATCTGTAGGCCAGAACAGCCACCAAACTAGATGACCACACTAACTATGTGATGGGCATTTTCCTCTAGGTGTGGAATATAAATCATTACATCATTAGAAGACAGCGATATGAGTGGGGGGCAACGGATGCATAGGACCAGGTGTGCATGATTTTCTGTCAGTGAACAGGCCTGCGGATTCATAGCAGGGGAGAAAAAGTTGACACTCCTGACATGTTATTTGGTATAAAAGAATAGGATCAAAGATAGGGTTCTTAATCCCAACTCGGGTTATAGGGCGGAATTAAAGCAGAGTGATTAATTTTAAGGCCATTTTCCCTAGTTAAGTGCATCCCAAAACTTTAAACATAAATGCCACTCAAGTGAACCAAAGGCCTTCTCAGCGGCAAACAGAAGAGCCCTAGCAAGGAGGGCCATGTGAATATGATGCATTGTAGCTAACAAAATGCAGTTTGAAGAGGGTCGACCTTCTAGGCACAAAGTCCGACCGATCCGGGAGGACTAGGGGTGGGATAAGGGGCAACAACCTAATGGCTATGATTTTTACTAGGAACTTATGGTCTGTGTTTAGTGTTAAAAAAGACCTCTATGAAGTGCATAATTCTGGTGGTTCTCCTGGTTTAAGTAAAATGGTCATAAACCATCTCGCAGACTGTAGGAGGTAAAATAATCAGAGGGCCGCCGCAACCATACTTCGAAAGTTTAGGGCCAAAGAGTGAACAGTATTGTCTGAAAAATTAAATTCAGTCAGGTCCAGGGGAACTACCATTTTTAAGGGCTTTACTGCCAAACAACTATCCTTGATGACAGGAGCATTATGCAGCTCTCTAATATGCACCTCCACCACTCATGTAAGTGTCACCATATCAAGATATTCCCCAATTTTCTGTGTGGGGAAGGCACATTTGGTTTTGTATCGATTGACATAAGTTATGAATGTCTTCAAAATTTCCAAGGAGACAAAAGTATTCTGTCTGAATGTATAGCACAAGTTACTTACCTTCGGTAACGATATATCTGTAAGAAACATTAGTTAGTGATAGATTCCTTACCTTAGAATTACCCCCAGGCGTCAGACTGGATCCGGAAAGTTTGTCAGCAGTACCCCTGCGCGTCGGAAGGTGGCGTTGTATGGCTCAGCGTCCGTCGTTGGCGTTGTGGTCGCCGAGATGACGTTGCGGCAGCTACTTAGCCGCCCCCCCTCCTGCGCTGACGTCAGTTCTGTACACGACTTTCCGCGCCAGGAACGCAGAGCCATGCAAGATACTGACCACTGGTGCATTGAAACTACGGCCCTGAAAGGGATGACCTTAACCCTAGAAATCAGTTCGCAGAACGGGGAGGATAGGTGGGGCGGTAAGGAATCCATCACTAACTAATGTTTCTTACAGATATATTGTTACCGAAGGTAAGTAACTTGTGCATCTAAAAGAAACACGTTAGTGATAGATTCCTTACCTTAGAATAGATACCCCAGCAATACCAACCCCGGTGGTGGGTCTGCGAACCAAGATCACACCAGGAAGTCCCGGAGAACAGAACGGCCTAAGAAGCCGTCTCTCCGGACTTGGCTGTCCAGGCAATAGTGCTTAGTAAAAGTGTGCAGCAAGGCCCACGTAGCTGCCTGACAGATGTCTTGTAAGGGGACTAAAGCCGTAGTGGCAGCCGTCGCCCTGGTAGAATTGGCACGCAGCCCCAACGGAGGCTCCTTCTTTGCCAGAGAATAACAGGCTTTAATACACAAGACGACCCATCTGGAGATAGTCCGCTTGTGTACGGCCTGACCTTTCTTGGCGCCAACGTAGCCAACAAAGAGCTGGTCATCCACCCGGAACTGTTGTGTGCGACTCAGGTAAAATGAGAGTGCACGTTTTGGGTCCAGACGGTGGAGCCTCTCGTCCTCTCTGGAAGGAGGCGGAAAGAAGGTGGGCAAAGTGATGGTCTGCCCGATGTGAAAGGCAGTAACAACCTTCGGCAGAAAGGATGGACGTGTCCGGAGGACAACCTTGTCCGGATGGACAGACAGAAAAGGAGGTTTGCACGAAAGAGCCTGGAGCTCACCAACTCTCCTAGCAGAGGTGATGGCAACCAGGAAAGCAGTCTTCAGAGTTAACAGACAAAGAGGACAGTTGTCAAGAGGCTCAAAGGGAGCGCACATTAAGTATGTGAGAACCAGGTTCAAGTCCCACTGTGGCATTACGAAGGGAACAGGAGGAAAAAGGTGAGTAATGCCTTTAAGGAATCTGTTAACAACAGGGGACTTGAAAAGAGAGGGCTGATCAGGGAGCCTGAGAAAGGCCGAAATAGCAGAAAGGTAGCCCTTGATAGTGCCCACAGCAGAGCCCTGCTGGGCCAAAGAAAGAAGGAACAGTAGGACCTCAGAAAGAGGGGCAGAAAGGGGATCCACAGCCTTTGCTGTGCACCATGCCACAAACTTGTTCCACCTGCAGGCATATACCAACTTAGAGGAGGGACGCCTAGCTGCCAGAATGACATCACAAACTTCAGGAGGCAAGTCGAAAGGAATCAACTGCCGGTGCTCAATCTCCACGCAAAGAGGTGGAGACTGGACAGGTTCGGGTGGAGGACCGTCCCATTGCTGCTGAGACAGAAGATCCTTTCGAAGAGGCAGTCGGATCGGTGGATCGATGGTCATACTGAGTAGCTCGGGATACCAAACTCTTCGAGCCCAGTCCGGAGCCACAAGAATGACTTGGGCCCGGTCGCGCCTGATCTTCTTCAGCACTCTGGGCAGAAGTGGTATAGGCGGAAAGGTGTACAACAGACCGCAACTCCACTAGCGACAAAAAGCGTCGCAGAGCGATTGCCGCCTTGGAAATTCCAACGCGCAGAACTGCTGACATTGCGCGTTCTCTTCGGTGGCAAATGGATCTAACCAAGGATCTCCCCACTGTTGAAAGAGACCTTGCGCCACGTCCGAGTGAAGACGCCATTTGTGATCCATCATGCACCTGCGGCTGAGTTCGTCCGCCCTGACGTTCAGTGAACCTGCCAGGTGATGAACCTCCAGGGAAATGCCCTGATGTTCCAGCCATGTTCAGAGGCGCAGAGCCTCCCGACATAGGGTCCACGACCCCACCCCGCCCTGTTTGTTGCAGTACCACATGGCAGTGGTGTTGTCTGTGAACACCTGCACTACTCTCCCCTTGACAGAGGGAAGGAATGCCTTCAGTGCAAGTCGGATCGCCCGAAGCTCCAGAAGGTTGATATGGAGCCTGGACTCCGCCGGAGACCAGAGGCCTCTGATCTCCGCCTTTCCCATGTGGCCGCCCAATCCCAGGAGGGACGCATCCGTCACCACTGTGTGCTCCGGTTGGGGAAGGGAGAGGGATCTGCCATTGACCCAATGCCGGTTCGTGAGCCACCACTGCAGCTGTTGTGCAGTGCCCTCAGAGATCTGGACGTAATCTGACAGGTTCCCCTGATGCTGCGCCCACTGGAACTTCAGGTCCCACTGCGGAGCCCGCATATGCCATCTGGCATGAGTGCCAGCAGCCTCAGGGTCATCCCGACCGAAACCCAGGATAGAGGCTGAAAGATCGGGATCAGAGCCCGAATATCCTGGACTCGCCGTTCAGGAGGATAGACCCGAAAGTACGTTGTATCCAGAACCGCTCCGATGAAGAGGAGCTTCTGAGAGGGAATCCGGTGCGACTTCGGCACATTGATGGAGAACCCTAGCAAATGCAGGAGGTCGGCCGTAGTCTGGAGGTGGGAGGCGACTGTCCGGGGCGAGCCCGCCTTCAACAGCCAGTCGTCGAGATCGGGGAAGACTGGAACCCCTGATCTGCACAGATGAGCAGCGACCACCACCATCACTTTCGTGAACACCCATGGGACGCTGGTAAGGCCAAAGGGGAGCACGGTAAACTGAAAGTGCTCATGGTCTACCGTAAACCGCAGGTAACGCCAGTGGGCTGGCAGGACGGGAATGCGGAAATATGCGTCCTGCAGGTCCAACGCTACCATCCAGTCTCCAGGGTCGAGGGCAGACGAGACCTGAGCCAAAGTTAACATCTTGAACTTCTCCTTCCAGAGGAAGCGATTGACGTCCCTGAGGTCCAAGATACGACGCAGGCCCTTGTCCTTCTTGGGCACCAGAAAGTAGTGGAAATAACAACCACGTCCTACTTCTGGTGCAGGAACGCGCTCGATGGCCCCCTTGGCCAAGAGGGCAGCGACTTCATGTTGAAGAAGTGCCAAGTGATCCCCCGACATGCGGTGGTACTGGGGTGGCATGGCTGGAGGGGTAGTCTCGAAGGGGAGGGAGTAGCCCCTTCGGCCTATTTGTAAAACCCACCTCTCCGAAGTGATGGTGCGCCAGTGGGGGAGGTGATGGCGAATCCTGCCGCCCACTGGCGTTTGATGGGCCTGAAAAACTGGACTAGGAAGGTTTGGAGGCAGTGGTGGCCGGGGTGGAGGTGGACTGACCCGCCCGCTGGCCCCCTGACCCGCCTCGGCGGGTCCCACGTCCACGCTGAGACTGTTGCTGCGCAGGCCTGTGACTCTGAAGCGTACGTGTCGAGGCGCCCCATCTGTGGCCACGAAAGGAGCGAAATGCAGAAGGCCGAGGAGGGAGCGTGGCAGAAAGGCCCAGGGACTTGGCCGTAGCCCGCGAGTCCTTAAAGCGCTCCAACGCACTATCTGCTTTGTTGCCAAAAAGGCGAATGCCATCAAAGGGCATGTCCATCAGGGTGTTCTGGACATCCCCAGAGAAACCAGTAGTCCTCAGCCAGGCGTGGCGACGGAGCGCCACTGTCGTGGAAATCGCCCTGCCCAGCGAGTCGGCAGTGTCAAGGTCACATCGAATCGTGAACTTTGCTGCATCTCTCCCTTCAGCAATAGCCTGAGAGAGCACTGTCCGGGCCTCCTCCGGACACTGAGGCAGCACTTGCGCCACCGTATCCCACAGAGAGTGGGAATAACGGCCCAAGAGGCATGCAGTGTTCACAGACCGCAGCCCTGAACTGGCGGAAGAAAACATTTTCTTACCAAATTGTTCCACTTTCTTGGATTCCCTGTCCAGAGGTGCAGTAGGGAATGCGCTCGGGATGCAGAGGCTTGGACAACCAAGCTCTCAGGAGTGGGGTGTTGGGAGAGGAAAAGGGGGTCGCCCGGGGCCGGGCGATGGCGTCGGGCCACGTTCCTATCCACAGGAGCCCCTGTCGTGGGCCTGGACCAGGTGCCCAAAAGAACGTCGGAAAGTGCATCATTAAAAGGCAGCAGTGGCTCCGCAGAGGTAGCCACCAGCTGAAGCACTTCTGTCAGGAGGTTAGTCCTGACGGCCACTGTAGGGAGCTCGAGGTGGAGGGCCTCGGCCGCCCTACGCAACACCACTGCGTAACTTGCACCCTCCTCCGTAGCCACGATAGGAGGAGTGAGCATGCCAAGGTCAGGAGAGGTATCAAGACCACTGGCATCCCCCAGCTCCTCTGCCCAGTCCGGGTCTAACTCACACTGTGCTGTGAGAGGGTCCTCAGACCACTCCCAGTCCTCCCCTTCCTCCGAAGGCTGATGAACAGGCCGAAAATAAGGAGGATGGACATAGGGATAGAAAGGTCCCATCGGCGTCAAAATCTGCGTCGAGCGACGCCGTTCCGGCACCGTGTCCACTTAGGGGCTGAAACCGGGGGCGACGTCGTCCGGTGGGACGAGCGATGTTGGAAGTGGTACCGGAGGAGTCGACGTCGGTGTCACAAGGTCAACCGGCGTCGACCGGGATCCAGGCCTGGATCCATGGGGGCCCTGCGGTGCCGGGGCCGGAGCCGACATCGATGCCGGAGCCGCCGGCAGTAAAAGGCAAGGACCCCCAGTCGGACCCGCAGGGCCCGAAGGCGCACCGGCGGGGCCCAACGGCCCAAAGAGGCGAGCCATGGCAGACAAATTCCTGCAGCTGGGCCGGAGTCGCCGACGGACCAGGGAAGGGCGGGTAGGCCGGCGGCGACTGCATAGGCTCCGCCGGAGCCGCGGGGGTGGCACCACCCTCAGCCGCGACAGGAAGTCGGAGAGCGATGGCGCTTCTTCGACTTCTTTGAGTGCTTCGTCTTACCTGACCCCGAGTGCGAAGACTTCGATCCCGACGAACGATGGTGGTGGTGGTGGCTCCGCGACCGGTCCCTCGACCTCCCACGGGACCGGGGCCTTGAGCGGCGCGGAGCCGACTGCCGAACTTCAAGCAACTTTCGGGTCTGCTCCCGCAAAGTCTTCGGCGCCATAGCCCGGCAGTCGGGGCACGACTTGGGGTCGTGATCGCGCCCCAGGCAGTAAAGAGACACGCGGTGCGGGTCCGTCACTGACATCATGCGATGACATTCCTCGCAAGACTTGAAGCCGGGCATCCCTACTGCACCAAGAGTCGATCGACTCAAAAAATAGAGACAAAAAGGCTTCGAAAAACTCAGTCAAAAAATTACTGGGGGTACCGCTCCGGATCTGCGTTTGCTGGTGCGGAAAAAGAAAGAACTGACGTCAGCGCGTCTAAGTAGCTGCCGCGACGTCATCTCGGCGACCACGACACCAACGACAGACGCGGAGCCGTACGATGCCACCTTCCGACGCGCAGGGGTACTGCTGACGAAAACTTTCCGGATCCAGTCTGACGCCTGGGGGTAATTCTAAGGAAAGGAATCTATCACTAACGTGTTTCTTTCAGATATATACGTTTCCGTTGATTATGCACGTGTGACCACGTCTGTCACTTTCTGTCCCTACCAACCAGGTCCCCTGTGCCAGAGCTCCCTCCATAAAACTGTACCACGACTGGCACAACTTGACCTACTAAATGGTACTCCTGGTACCTAGGACATTGGGACTGAAAAGGGTTCCTTAGGGGTCCCTCACAAAGGCCATGCAAACTGCCACTGCAGCCTGCATGCCTTGGTGCAGAGAAAAACGACAAAGTTGACATGGCACACTGCCTGTGTGCCATGTCAAGCAGCACTGCCTAAAGTATAGGTAAGTCTCCCCTCTAGCAGGACTGGCAAGCCCTAAGGCACAAGTTACTACTTGTGTAACGATATATCTGTAAGAGACATTAGTGATAGATTCCTTACCTTAGAATATCCCCAGGCGTCAGACTGGATCCGGAAAGTTTTTTCGTCAGCAGTACCCCTGCGTGTTGGTAGGTGGCGTCGTGCGGCTCCGCGTTAGTCGCTGGCGTCGTAAGCACCGAGATGACGTCACGGAGACTACTTAGGCGCCACCCATGCGTGCTGACGTCAGTTCTGTACACGACTTTCCGCGCCAGGAACGCAGAGCCATGCAAGAAACTGACCACTGGTGCCATGAAACTAGGGCCCTGAAAGGGATGACCTTAACCCTAGAATCAGTTCGCAGAACGGGGAGGATGGGTGGGGCGGTAAGGAATCTATCACTAACAAATGTCTCTTACAGATATATTGTTACACAAGTAGTAACTTGTGCATCTGAAAGAGACACGTGATAGATTCCTTACCTTAGAATAGATACCCCAGCAATACCAACCCCGGTGGTGGGTCTGCGAATAGATTACACCAGAAAGTCACGGAGAACAGAACGGCCAAAGAAGCCTTCTCTCCGGACTGGACTGTCAAGGCAGTAATGCTTGGTAAATGTGTGCAGCGAGGCCCACGTGGCTGCCTGACAAATATCCTGCAAGGGGACGCCGCGTCCCAAGGCAGTAGTGGCTGCTGTTGCCCTGGTAGAATGGGCACGCAGCCCCACAGGAGGCTCCTTCTTAGCCAATGAGTAACATGCTTTGATGCACAAAACGACCGACCGAGAGATGGTGCGTTTGTGCACGGCCCGACCTTTTTTGGCGCCCACGTAGCCAACAAAGAGCTGGTCATCCACCCGGAACTGTTGTGCGCGCTTTAGATAGAATGAGAGCGCACGTTTTGGGTCCAGACGATGGAGCCTCTCTTCCTCCTTTGAAGGATGCAGAGGCGGAAAGAAGGTGGGCAAAGTGATGGTCTGCCCGATGTGGAAGGGCGTGACAACCTTTGGCAAGAAAGAAGGACGGGTCCTTAAAACCACCTTGTCCGGATGAACAGAAAGGAAAGGAGGTTTAGAAGAAAGAGCCTGGAGCTCACTCACTCTTCTGGCAGAGGTGATGGCCACCAGGAAAGCCGTCTTCAGAGTAAGAAGACGTAAAGGACAGGTATGAAGGGGCTCAAAAGGAGCGCACATGAGATAGGTTAAGACAAGATTCAAGTCCCATTGAGGCATTACGAAAGGCACAGGAGGAAACGTGTGTGTAATGCCTTTGAGGAAACGGTTAACAACCGGGGACTTAAAGAGAGAAGGCTGATCTGGAAGTCTGAGAAAGGCGGAGATGGCCGAAAGATAACGTTTGACAGTGCCCAAAGCAGAGCCCTGCTGGGCAAAGGAGAGAAGGAAGAGAAGGACCTCCGAAAGAGGGGCAGAAAGGGGATCCACAGACTTAGCTGTGCACCATGCCACAAATTTGTTCCACCTGCAGGCGTATACCGATTTAGTGGAGGGACGCCTGGCTGCCAGAATGACATCACAGACTTCAGGAGGCAAGTCAAATGGAATCAGCTGTCGCCGCTCAATCTCCACGCATGGAGGTGGAGGCTGGACAGGTTCGGGTGGAGGACCGCCCCCTGTTGCTGCGACAGAAGATCCTCCCGAAGAGGCAGTCGGATCGGGGGATCGATCGCCATGCTGAGTAGCTCGGGATACCAGTATCTTCGTGCCCAATCCGGAGCCACAAGGATGACTTGGGCCCGGTCGCGCCGAATCTTCTTCAGCACTCTGGGCAGAAGTGGTATAGGCGGAAAGGCTTACAACAGACCGCAGCTCCACTCGTGACAAAAAGCGTCGCCGAGCGAGTGCCGCCTTGGAAATTCCAACGCGCAGAACTGATGACATTGCGCGTTCTCTTCGGTGGCGAATAGATCTAACCAAGGCTCTCCCCACTGCCGAAAGAGACCTTGCGCCACGTCCAAGTTAAGACGCCATTCGTGATCCATCAAGCACCGGAGGATGAGTTCGTCGGCCCTGGCGTTCAGAGAACCTGCCAGGTGTTGAACCACCAAGGTAATGCCTTGACGTTCCAGCCATGTCCAGAGGCGCAGAACCTACTGACAAAGGGTCCACGACCCCACCCCGCCCTGTTTGTTGCAATACCACATGGCGGTGGTGTTGTCCGTGAACACCTGCACTACACCTCCCCGGACAGAGGGAAGGAATGCCTTCAGTGCAAGTTGGATCGCCCGAAGCTCCAAAAGATTGATATGGAGCTGGGACTCCGCCGGAGACCAGAGGCCTCTGATCTCCGCCTCTCCCAAGTGGCCGCCCCATCCCAGGAGGGATGCATCCGTCACCACTGTGTGCTCCGGTTGGGGAAGGGAGAGGGATCTGCCATTGACCCAATCGCGATTCGTGAGCCACCACTGCAATTGTTGTGCAGTGCCCTCCGAGATCCGGACAAGATCGGACAGGTTGCCCTGATGCTGTGCCCACTGGAACTTCAGGTCCCACTGCAGAGCCCGCATATGCCACCTGGCATGTTGCACTTGCAGAATGCAGGAGGCCATCAGGCCCAGGAGCCGGAGGGTCATCCTGACTGAAACCCGGGATAGAGGCTGAAAGATGGGAATCGTAGCCTGAATATCCCAGACTCGCTGCGCGGGAGGATAAACCCGAAACCGCGTCGAATCCAGAACCGCTCCGATGAAGGGGAGCTCCTGAGAGGGACTCAAGTGCGACTTCGGCACGTCGATGGAAAACCCCAGCAAATGCAGGAGGTCGGCCGTAGTCTGAAGGTGGGTGACAACTGCCTGGGGTGAACCCGCCTTCAACAACCAGTCGTCGAGGTAGGGGAAGACTGACACCCCGGACCTGCGCAAGTGAGCAGCGACCACCGCCATCACTTTCGTGAACACCCGAGGAGCACTGGTAAGGCCGAAGGGGAGCACTGCAAACTGAAAATGCTCCTGGCCTACCGTGAACTGCAGGTAACGCCGGTGGGTCGGCAGGACGGGGATGTGAAAATATGCGTCCTGCAAGTCCAACGCCACCATCCAGTCTCCAGGGTCGAGGGCAGCCAAGACCTGAGCCAGAGTCAACATCTTGAACTTCTCCTTCCGGAGGAAGCGATTGACGTTCCGGAGGTCCAAGATGGGGCGCAAGCCCCCCTTGTCCTTCTTGGGGACCAGAAAATAGTGGGAATAACAACCACTCCCTACTTCTGGCCCAGGAACACACTCGACGGCCCCCTTGGCCAAGAGGGCCGTGACTTCCTGCTGGAGAAGCGCCAAGTGCTCCCCCGCCATGCGGTGGAACCGAGGTGGCATGGCTGGAGGGGAGGACTGAAGGGGAAGGGAATAACCCTTGCGGGTGATCTGCAACACCCACTCGTCCGAAGTGATAGCGTGCCAGTGGGGGAGATGAAGGCCGACCCTGCCACCCACTGGCGTGGGGTGCCCCACAAAGCTCGGATTAGGAAGGTTTGGAGGCAGAAGCAGCGGGGGCGGAGGTGGACTGACCCCCACGCTGATTCCCAGACCCGCCCCTGGGGAAACCGCGTCCGCGCTGAGGCGGGTTCTGCACAGGCTTGCTGAAGGAACGCGCCTGAGCGCCCCTTCCGTGGCCACGAAAGGAACGAAAACCAGTAGTGGCTGGGCTTTTCGTGGAAAGACCCAAGGACTTGGCCGTGGCCCGCGAGTCCTTAAAACGCTCCAGCGCACGGTCGGCTTTATCGCCAAACAGGCGAGTGCCATCAAAGGGCATGTCCATGAGTGAGCTCTGGACATCCGGCGAGAACCCGGTGGACCTCAACCAGGCGTGGCGACGAAGCGCCACAGTCATAGAAATTGCTCTACCTAGTGAGTCTGCGGTGTCCAAACCACACCGAATGGCGAACTTAGCCGCATCTTTACCCTCGGCAACAGCTTGGGACAGCACAGCTTGGGTCTCCTCAGGACACTGAGGCAACACCTGTGCAACTGTATCCCACACCACGTGGGAATAGCGGCCCAATAGGCATGCAGTGTTCACCGACCGCAGCCCCAAGCTGGCCGAAGAGAACAACCGCTTGCCGAACTGCTCCAGCTTCTTAGAGTCCTTCTCCGGCAGAGCCGTGGGAAAGGCACTCTGGGACGTCGAAGCTTGGATGACCAGACTCTCGGGCGTAGGATGAGTGGTCAGAAAGGCAGGATCACCCGGCGCCGGGCGATGACACCTGGCGACGTTCTTATCCACAGGGGCCCCTGTGGCTGGCCACGACCCAGTGCCCAGTAAGACGTCAGTGAGGGCGTCATTAAATGGCAGCAGGGGCTCCGACGAAGTGGACGCCGTCTGGAGCACCTCAGTGAAGAGAATAGTCTTCAGGGCCACCGTAGGGAGATCAAGGTTGAGGACCTCAGCAGCCCGACGGAGCACCATCGTGTAAGAAGCGCCCTCCTCTATGGTAGGCGGAGGAGAGGCAAACCCCGGGTCAGAGGAGACATCAAGGCCGCCGGCCTCCTCTAACTCGTCCGCCCAGGCTTGCTCGGAGTCACACTGACGAGCAAGAGGGTCCTCGGACCCCTCCCAGTCATCCTCCACATACGGAACAGACTGCGGCGGCTAGGCAGGGACCGGTGAAGGAACAAACGGCGCCGGGAACAGCGCCAGACGGGGCCGAACCGGCGCCGTGTCCCAATGCGGGTCCCAGGTAGGGACAAAATTGTCCTGGAACCTGGGCAGGGGCGGGACAAATGGCATCCACAGCGGCGCCGGAGCCGGCAGCATGGGACCTTTTGGCGCCGTGGCCGGAGCCAGCGGCGCGGAATCCTGCGGCGCCGGAGCCGGCGGGAGCCCGAGGCCTAAACAGGCGGTCCATGGTAGCAAGAAATTCTTGCACTTGTGCGGGAGTCGCCGACGGACCCGGGTAAGGTGGGTAAGGCCGCGGGACTCCCGGGCTCCGAAGGAGCCGCAGGGGCAGAGCCCCTGTCCCCCTCGTCCGCATCCGGGGACCGACGGGGGGACGTCGGAGAGCGACAACGCTTCTTCAACTTTTTTGTGTCGTCTCTTACCCGAATCCGAGGGTGAAGACTTGGAGCCCGAGGAGCGATGATGGTGGCCCCGCGAGCGTTCTCTGGAGCGGCCCCTAGACCGAGAACGGCGCTGGGACGAGTGCCGGACCTCAAGCAGCTTCCGGCTACGCTCCCTCAAGGCCTTCGGGGCCATGGCCAGACAGTCCCTGCAGGACCGGGAGTCGTGGTCGCTCTCCAGGCAGTAGAGACAGACGCCGTGGGGGTCCGCCACCGACTTATTGCGACGGCAGGCCCCACAAGACTTAAAACCAGGCATCCCTACGTGCACCAGAGTACCACAGGAGACAAAAAATCTCAAAAAGAGAGTCAAAAAGTGACTAAGGTACGTGCTCTAACCGGATCTGCGCTTACTGGCGCGGAAAAAGAGAACTGACGTCAGCGCGCATTGGTGGCGCCTAAGTAGTCTCCGTGACGTCATCTCGGCGCTTACGACGCCAGCGACGAACGCGGAGCCGCACGACGCCACCTACCGACGCGCAGGGGTACTGCTGACGAAAAAACTTTCCGGATCCAGTCTGACGCCTGGGGATATTCTACGGTAAGGAATCTATCACTAACGTGTCTCGTTCAGATGTAGGGTGCACTTATCACAGGTGTGGGCATATATGCATGATCAGGTACGTCCCTACAATATTTAAGTCTATTCTTAATATCATAAGCGCCAGGGAAGCCATAAAGACTACATGGGCTGGAAACTAGACAACTCTAGTTCCCCAGCACCAGGATGGCTTAACTGAACCTAGGAGTGTTTGGTACCAAACTCCTCCTCTTAATAAACCCACACTGATGCCAGTGTTGGATTTATTAGAACATGTATCCAGAGGGCACGTCAGCGGTGCCACCTGAAAACCTACAACCATGGTGGGGTCTCTGACTGGCTTTAGGCAGCCTGCCACCACCAGACATGTTTCAGGACCCATGGGGTCAGAGCTCTTGCTCTCAGAGGCCAGAAACAGAGCCCATGCTGGGCAGAGGTGTCACATCTAATCCTCCAGGCAGGCACAGTGCTAGAGAGGGAAGCTTCATCAGGCCTTGCCGCCATTGTAATGCGACCCCAGCCTCTGATGCTAGCAGCAGATGGCAGCCCCCAGTTCAAACCCCCACTTTAGGAGAGAGAACTGGTGGGAAAATTAAATGAGACTAGGAGGTGTGCCCTCCTTCACCAACTCCACCCCTCAGGTGCTAGAGGCGAAGTGAAGCACATTTTTCAGTGCCCACCATCTTCAAGATGGTGGGACTTATCCAATGAGGGCTCCTATGGGAGGGTGGCATACTAGAGGGTGTAGACACCCTAGGTAAGGGACCTGTAGGAAGCTGGCTCTATATATGATATTGCCACTAGATGGTAATACCGTGCACTGAGAGCAGGGATTCCTCAAAAGTGTACTGGGCTCAACGTAAAACTTAAAGTGCTCTATTAGTGGTAGTGTAGGCGAGCAGCCTTAGGCCTAACAGAGGAGTGTGAGACATTTATTGCACAACAGTCATTAATAGTGGACACAAGACTCAAGAAGGAGATCCAGACCAATTTTCGAAAAATATACTTTGTACTTTATTTTAAGACCAAGATCTTCGCAATAAAGTAAGTTGTTTTTAATTAAAAATACTTTGCGCTTTGAAAAATCGACAAAATATTTTCAGAACAGTTCAATGTTATCCTACACAACTTACAGTTCCAGTCTTCGGGACCAAAGGTCAGTAGTGGGAAAGGAGTAGGCAAGTGCAGACACTGCACCTCCAGCGGCACAGGGGCAGCGGGTGCAGCGGTCAAAATAGGAGTTCGGCCCAATGAGTTTCAATAGAGACTGGGGGTCCTTGGAGCCACGTTTATTGCAGGTAAGTGGAACAGTTGCAGGGGCCAAGCTTTGGGTGTTGAAACCAGCACAGGGGGGAAACAAAGCAGCACCAAACAAACACCACCAGTGGCACAGGGGCGGGCAGGAACAGGGTGCAAACACAGCGTCTGGCGCCCAATGCAATGCTATGGAATTTCTTGTTTTCGGAAACAGGCTGCAGGCGTCGAACCGGACAGTCCAAGCAGAACACCAGCGATAGCAAAGGTAAGTTGAGGAGTTGGGGGTCACAGGAGCACTGCTGGTCAAGCTCACCAAAGCCCGGAGGCTGTGGGTGCAGGAGTGCCTTTAGACGTTAGAAATCTTACCAGGCCAGTCGCAGTGGTGGTGGGGCCTTCACATTCACTCTGCAGACGCCGTTGTGGGAGTCCGGAGAGGTCGGCCAACGCTGGATTTGGAGTCCTGGTCTCTGGGGAGACTTTACTGGGCAGTTGGGCCACTCACTCAGGCCCTTGGACGTCGGGTGCAGAGTGGGCACGAGTCGCGGATCCGCCTGGTTCCGGAGTCTTTGTTGCTGGTTTCTTCTCGACAGGTCCAAGAAAGATTGGAGTCTTTGTTGAAGGCAGCAGTCCTCCCAGGGGTTTCAGAGGTCGTTGGTTGCAAGACAGATCACAGGTCCAAGGAAGCTGGAGACAGGCTGGTAGGGCTGGGGCCAAGGCTTGTCTTCTCTGCAGGGTCGTCTTCTTTCTTCGTAGGTCGTCACAGATCTAGTTTCCAGGTCTGGGAGAGCAACCTAAATACTAGATTTAGGGGCATTTTAGGGGAGTAGCAGGTAGGGCCAATGGGCACCTTGCCTGGGGTGACTACACCCTTGATTATGCCACCCTCCTGTGGGGGGAGGAGGGGAGTCATGGACCTAACCCTGATTGGAGGGGTCTCCCCATCTTCAAGATGGCAGGGACTGAACAATGTGCTTTACCTCGCTTCCCTGTGGACCCTCTTCAGCTCCCATGCCCTAGGCACTCAGGGTACCATTTACTAGGGACTTACAGGGGGGTATAAGTACAAACTGAGGATTTGTTTTTAGGGAACACTCACTAGCACAGGGGACCTGGTTGGCAGGGAATCTGTGCACTACAATTGAAACCATATCAAAACAAGGCAAAAAGTGGTGGGCTAACCATGCAAAAGAGGCACTATCACAGGACCCATTGGTCCCTACCGGTCACTTCTCTGTAACACCACTAAATCTAGTATTTCAATGGCACCCTCAGACTCTGAAGTCAAATTCCCAACGACCTGCAAAGCCTAGACACCGAAGAGCTGATACTGCAGAAGGACCAGTCACTGACTCTGCATCAGCCCTGCCGCCTGTCTGCTGCCTTTCGCCCCTGCTACAAAAGCCGACTCTTCCTGTAGGCCCAGCAACCTCTAAAACCGTGGGAGGGCTGCCTGCCTTCAATAAATGTCAAGAACTCCAGTGGACAGCAGACCAGTCCAGAAGAAACCATCTTAAAAGAACAAGAGCTCTGCCCTGAGGAACTGCAATCTTCCCACCAGACCCACCTCTGCACCGGACGCCCACGGCCCGAGTCCAAGTGGCCCACTGGTCCTGTGAAGGGTCCCCAGCAATTCTGAGCAAGAGTTCATTGTGGGTTGACCACTGCCAGACCACGTCGACGCATGCAACCTCTGCATGACAACCCTCCCACAGCCGCAACATGCACCGGTAAGCTGTTCGACGCAAAAGGACACATCTGCACCCGAAGCCCCTGGGCCTTGGGGAGCTAGTCCAACAGTGTCCCTATGTCCGCAAGCATCAGTACTTACCTGGGAAGCCGAGGGCTTTCTTCTTCCAGCCTCCTGGCCAGAGTCTACAGCCTTTTTCCAAATGGATCTTCCCCATTGATTGGCATTGGGCACCCAACGCTGTGTGGGCACTCTGCACCCGGGCGCCCGTGTAAGTTAGGTGCTGCCTTGTTTCTGCCCCGTGCTTACCTTAACCCCCAGAGACTTATTAAACCGTGTTACTTACCTGTAAGCAGCACCTTTTCGTTTACCCCCTTCCTCCATTTGAAAACAATAGCGCCAGATTCCGAATTTTAACCCTGCACCCAGTTGCCCCTGTGCCGCTGGAGGTGCTCAGTTGTTACCTACCTGAAACTTGCCTGGTGTTGATTCTTTATCCTGAAAACCAAGACTAAGTCGTATACGTACCTGCAAAACTACATTCTTGTTTTCCTCTAATAGGTTAACATTGCTGAACTGAAACATTGTCCACTTTTTAAAGTGAAAAGTATTTTTATTGAAAAATGTACTCGCCTTTTAATGTAAATATTGGTCTTAAAATAAATCTAGAAAAAGCTTATTGTTTTAAAATTGGTGTGCATCTCCTTTTTGAGTCGAGTTTTTTTTTATTATTCATTGTGTGTATATCAAATGTCTTACACTCCTCTGTGTTACGCCTAAGGCTGCTCACCCACACTACTACAAATAGAGCACTTGAGTTTGCATAGAAGACCTGTACACTTCTGAGGGAATCTCTGGACTGTTTACATGATAACCAATTATTGGCAACCACATAAAGAGCCAACTTTGTACACTTTCACCAAGAGAGGATAAGGTTTTGCAATTTTAAATGTGATTCTAAAAATAGAAGGCAGGCTATTAAGTACAGTTTTTGTTTCCGATTTCACAATGCAACATCCATCAATGGGACTGTTCCAATACCAGAACTTGTTGCATGCTCCATTCTCGTGCAAAATGAGACGGGTACGGTGTATTTATCCAAATTACGCTGTTAACTTGGTAGATGTTAACACTAACGAAATGGTTACTTACCAGTAGGAGTAGTTTTGCAGCTTGAAGAATTTTCTGGATTCACATGCTGTGCATCATTCTGCCATCTAGTGGTTGGGTCCGGAATGGTCTTTTTTTTCTTTTTTTCTTGTTTTGGTCGCTGTTGACCACCATTAGGTGTCAGGTACGCCCCCTGTATAACGTCAGACGGCATCCTGAAGGTCGACGTGCGTGGTGGCCATCTCCGGATTCTTTTTTCTGTCTTTATGCTGTTTAATCCTTGTGATGGTCCTTATTTATAGTTCTTAACGTTGTACTTTGCTTCCCCACCTGTTTGTGTTCCTTCTAAGGGAAGGCTGGGTCGCATGTGAATCCAGAAAACTCTTCAAGCTGCAAAACTACTCCTACTGGTAAGTAACCATTTCGTTTTGCAGCGTGAATCCTTTTCTGGATTCACATGCTGTGCATCAGATTATGTAGCGGTTTCTCCCGTGTTTGGGAGGCTGTGGTGAGAGGAAGACTTAGCAAACAGGCGTTAAACACCCTTTGTCCAATTTGAGCTTCCTTATTTATCTGTATATCCACACAATAATGCTTTGTAAATGTGTGTGGTGATGCCCATGTTGCTGCTGCGCAGATGGCATCGATGGGTACATTTGCCATGAAAGCCAGCATTGCTCCTTTCTTTCTAGTGGAGTGAGCTGTTGGTTGTATGGTTAGTTCTTTTTTGGCATTGGTATAGCTTAATTGTATAGCTTGTACTATCCATCTTGCAATGGTTGCTTTAGTGACAGCTGATCCTGTATTGGTATGCGAGTAAGCCACAAACAACTGTTTTGTTTTCCTCACTTGTTCCGTTTTTTGCAAGTAGTATAGTAGAGCTCTCCTTACATCCAGGGTGTGGAGGCTTCTTTCTGCCTTAGTTTTTAGTTCCTTGAAGAAAACTGGCAAGATGATGTTTTGATTCAGGTGATACTTAGTTACCACCTTCGGTAAAAACTGTGGGTTAGTTTTTAAGATTACCTTATCCTTGTGGATTTGTAAATATGGCTCTTGTACAGTTAATGCTTGTAGTTCACTTACTCTCCGTAGTGATGTTATTGCAATGAGAAATGCTGTCTTAAGAGTGATATGTTAGATATCTGCTGCATGCATGGGTTCAAACGGTTTCCCCATTAGCTGAGACAGCACTGTATTTAAACTCCAAGTTGGTACAGGAGCAGTTCTTGGAGGAGCCACTCTTTTTGCTCCTTCCAAAAATCTTTTGATGAGTGGTCTAGTAAAGAAACTTGTGCATGTTTTTCCCCTTGTGTATGCCACTATGGCCGCGAGGTGTACCTTTAGGCTTGAAAAATTGATGTTGCTGTCTAAGAGGTAGGTAAAATATGTGACTACTGTTTCCTGTGTATTTATTGTAGTGGTTTTGTTGTTAGCGGTGCACCATGTGGTATATCGCTTCCATTTAGCTGTATAGCATTTCCTTGTTGACTGTTTTCTTGCCTCCTTTAGAATCTCCATGGTTCTGGACGGCAGTTTGAGGTGTCCAAATTCTATGTATTCAGGCGCCAGGCTGCTAATTGTAGCGTTGCTGGTTCTAGGTGAGAGATTTGACCCTGTTGCATTGTTAGCAGGTCCTTGTCTGCTTTGATCCTGATGATCTCTCCCTTGGAGAGTTCTAGGAGAGTTGAGTACCAAGTCTGTCTTGGCCAACAGGGGGCAATCAGAATCATATTTGTTCCTGGTTCGCTTGCTTTTTGTAGTACTCTTTGTATCAGGGGAATTGGTGGAAAAGCGTAGACAAATGTCTGTGCCCAATTGAGTGAAAGTGCATTTCCCCTTGACAGGTGGTGTGGAAACCTGGATGCAAAGTTCCAGCATTTTTTGTTCTGCATTGTTGCAAAGAGATCCAACACTGGCGTTCCCCAGATGTTGAACAGGTATTGTACTGTTGTTTGCTTTAGCTCCCATTCGTGTGAGCAACTGTTTTGTCTGCTTAAAATCCGTATTTGTAAAGCGCGAACTACTCACCCTTACGGGTCTCAAGGCGCTGAGGCCCGTCGTGGAAATTAAGTGAGCTATTGCCCAGTCACATGGTGCTGAGCTGCCGCCGGAGCCGGGGATCGAACCGTGAGCCCTGTGCTCCGAAGTCAGCTGCCCTGGCCGCTGCACCACACCTCTGCTTAGCCGATCTGCTGTGATGTTGTCTACCCCTGGTAGATGTACTGTTTGCAGATTGATTTGCTGTGGTATTGCCCATTGCCAGATTTCTTGCGCCAGTTTGCTTAGGGGAAAGGATTTCGTTCCACCCTGTTTGTTCAGGTAAAACATTGTCGTTGTGTTGTCTGTTTGTATCAGGATGGTTTTCCCCTGAATCTGTTTCTGGAATGCTTTGAGTGCCAGAAGAACAGTTTATTTCTAAGAAGTTGATGTGTTTTATGGAGCCTTCTTCGCTCCATCGCCCATGAAGCACAAGTTACTAACTTGTGTAACGATATATCTGTAAGAGACAGTAGTTAGTGATAGATTCCTTACCTTAGAATATCCCCAGGCGTCAGGCTGGATCCGGAAAGTTTTGCGTAGCAGTACCCTTGCGCGTCGGTAGGCGGCGTCGTGCGGCTCCGCGTCCGTCGTCGGCGTCGTGATCGCCGGGATGACGTCGCGGGCAGTACTTAGACGCCGCCCCTGCGCGCTGACGTCAGTTCTGTACACGACTTTCCGCGCCAGGAACGCAGAGCCATGCAAGAAGCTGACACAGGTGTCTGAAAAATACTAGGGCCCTGAAAGGGATGTCCTTAACCCTAGAAATCAGTTCGCAGAACGGGGAGGATGGGTGGGCGGTAGGAATCTATCACTAACTACTGTCTCTTACAGATATATCGTTACACAAGTTAGTAACTTGTGCATCTGAAAGAGACACGTTAGTGATAGATTCCTTACCTTAGAATAGATACCCCAGCAATACCAACCCCGGTGGTGGGTCTGCGAACAAAGATCAGACAAGGAAGTCCTGGAGGACAGAACGGCCAAAGAAGCCGTCCCTCCGGACCTGACTGTCAAGGCAGTAATGCTTAGTAAACGTGTGCAGCGAGGCCCACGTAGCTGCCTGACAGATAACCGGCAGCGGAACACCGCGGCCCAAGGCCGTGGTAGCAGCCGTTGCCCTGGTGGAATGGGCACGCAGCCCAACAGGAGGCTCCTTCTTGGCCAAAGAATAGCAGGTCTTGATGCACAAGGTAACCCAGCGGGAGATGGTCCTCTTGTGCACCGCCCGACCTTTTTGGCGCCCACGTAGCCAACAAAGAGCTGGTCACCCACCCGGAAGTGTTTTGTGCGGTCGATATAGAAGGAGAGCGCACGTTTTGGGTCCAGACGGTGGAGCCTCTCTTCCTCTCTGGAAGGATGCGGAGGCGGAAAGAAGGTGGGCAAAGTGATGGTCTGCCCAATGTGGAAAGCAGTAACCACCTTTGGCAAGAAGGACGGACGCGTCCGAAGAACAACCTTGTCTGGATGAACAGACAGAAAGGGAGGCTTGCAAGATAGAGCCTGGAGCTCACTCACCCGCCGAGCGGAGGTGATGGCCACCAGAAAGGCCGTCTTCAGAGTCAGAAGACGAAGAGGACAGTTATGCAGAGGCTCAAAGGGAGCGCATATTAAAAGGTAAGAACCAAGTTCAAGTCCCACTGAGGCATTACAAACGGAACAGGAGGGAAGAGGTGAGTAATGCCTTTTAAGAACCTGTTAACAACAGGGGACTTGAACAGGGAGGGCTGATCAGGGAGCCTGAGGAAGGCCGAGATAGCACAAAGATAACCCTTGATGGTACCCAGGGCAGAACCCTGTTGGGCCAGAGAGAGAAGGAACAGAAGGACCTCAGAAAGAGGGGCAGAAAGGGGATCCACAGCCTTTGCTGTGCACCATGCCACAAATTTGTTCCACCTGCAGGCGTATACCACCTTAGTGGAGGGACGCCTGGCTGCCAGAATCACATCACAAACTTCGGGAGGCAAGTCGAAAGGAATCAACTGCCGCCGCTCAATCTCCACGCAAGCAGGTGTAGACTGGACAGGTTCGGGTGGAGGACCGTCCCCTGCTGCAGCGACAGAAGATCCTCCCGAAGAGGCAGACGGATCGGGGATCTATGCTCATATTGAGTAGCTCGGGATACCAAACTCTTCGAGCCCAGTCCGGAGCCACAAGAATGACTTGGGCCCGGTCGTGCCGAATCTTCTTCAACACTCTGGGTAGAAGTGGTATAGGCGGAAAGGCGTACAACAGACCGCAACTCCACTCGCGACGAAAAGCGTCGCCGAGCGAGTGCCGCCTTGGAAATTCCAACGCGCAGAACTGATGACATTGCGCGTTCTCTTCGGTGGCGAATAGATCTAACCAAGGCTCTCCCCACTGTAGAAAGAGTCCTTGCGCCACTTCCGAGTGAAGACGCCATTCGTGATCCATCATGCACCTGCGGCTGAGTTCGTCCGCCCTGGCGTTCAGAGAACCTGCCAGGTGTTGAACCATCAGGAACATGCCCTGATGTTCCAGCCATGTCCAGAGGCGCAGAGCCTCCTGACAAAGGGTCCAAGACCCCACCCCGCCCTGTTTGTTGCAGTACCACATGGCGGTGGTGTTGTCTGTGAACACCTGCACTACCTTCCCTTTGACAGAGGGAAGGAATGCCTTGAGTGCAAGCCGGATCGCCCGGAGCTCCAGAAGGTTGATATGGAGCCGGGACTCCGCCGGAGACCAGAGGCCTCTGATCTCCGCCTCTCCCATGTGACCGCCCCATCCCAGAAGGGACGCGTCCGTCACAACTGTATGCTCTGGCTGGGGAAGGGAGAGGGATCTGCCCATGACCCATTGCCGGTTTGAGAGCCACCACTGCAACTGTTTTGCAGTCCCCTCCGAGATCTGGACGTGATCGGACAGGTTGCCCCGGTGCTGCGTCCACTGGAACTTCAGGTCCCACTGCAGAGCCCGCATATGCCATCTGGCATGAGTGACCAGCAGGATGCAGGAGGCCATGAGGCCCAGCAGCCTCAGGGTCATCCGTACCGAAACCCAGGATAAAGGCTGAAAGATTGGAATCATAGCCTGAATATCCCGGACTCGCCGTTCGGGAGGATAGGCCCGAAACTGCGTCGTGTCCAGAACTGCTCCGATGAAAAGGAGCTGTGGAGAAGGAATTAGATGCGACTTCGGCACATTGATGGAGAACCCCAGCGAGTGCAGGAGTTCGGCCGTAGTCTGGAGGTGGGAGACGACTGCCTGGGACGAGCCCGCCTTCAGCAGCCAGTCGTCGAGGTAGGGGAAGACTGAAACCCCGGCCCGGCGCAGATGAGCTGCGACCACCGCCATCACTTTCGTGAACACCCGAGGGGCACTCGTAAGGCCAAAGGGGAGCACGGTGAACTGAAAATGCTCGGGGCCTACCGTGAACCGAAGGTAACGCCGGTGGGCCGGCAGGACGGGGATGTGGAAATATGCGTCCTGCAAGTCCAACGCTACCAGCCAGTCTCCAGGGTCGAGGGCAGTCAAGACCTGAGCTAGGGTGAGCATCTTGAACTTCTCCTTCCGGAGGAAGCGATTGACGTTCCGGAGGTCCAAGATAGGACGCATGTCCTCCTTGTCCTTTTTGGGCACCAGAAAGTAGTGGGAGTAGCAACCACGCCCTACTTCTGGGGTCGGAACATGCTCGATGGCCCTCTTGGTCAAGAGGGCCGTGACTTCCTTCTGTAGAAGCACCAAGTGATCCCCTGACATGCGGTGGAATTGAGGTGGCATGGCTGGGGGTGGTCTCGAAGGGGAGGGAGTAGCCCTTCGGACAATGTCCAAGACCCACCTGTCCGAGGTGATGGTGCGCCAGTGGGGAAGGTGATGGCGGACCCTGCCCCTACGGGCGTGCCGTGCACCTGAAAGGAGGGACTAGGAGGGCTTGGAGGCCGCGGACGGGTTGGAGGTGGTGGCCTGACCCGCACGCTGGTTGCCCGATCCGCCACGGCGGAATCCACGTCCTCGGCCACGCGAAGACGCCGCTGCGCGGGCCGGTGGCTGGGCTGCTGACGTGAAGGGGCGCCCCTACCGTGGCCACGATAGGGGCGAAAAGCAGAAGGCAGCGGAGGGCGTGTAGCAGAAAGGCCCAGGGACTTGGCAGTAGCCCGTGAGTCCTTAAAGCGCTCCAACGCATGGTCTGCTTTGGACCCAAAAAGACCGACTCCATCAAAGGGCATGTCCATGAGAGTATTCTGGACATCCCCTGAAAAACCAGTGGTTCTCAGCCAGGCGTGGCGTCGGAGCGCCACCGTCGTTGCAATCGACCTGCCCAGCGAGTCGGCGGTGTCAAGGCCACAACGGATAGTGTATTTGGCCGCATCCCTTCCTTCCGCAATGGCGCGGGAAAGCAGTGCCTGGACCTCCTCAGGGCACTGGGGCAAAACATCCGCCACCGAATCCCACAGAGAGTGGGTATATCGGCCCAAAAGACAAGCGGTGTTAACGGACCGCAAGCCAGCCCTGGAGGAAGAAAAACCTTTCTTCCCAAACTGATCCAGGCGTTTGGATTCCCTATCCGGAGGAGCGGTAGGGAAGGCGGTTTGGGAAGCGGAGGCTTGGACAACCAAGCTCTCAGGAGTGGGGTGGACAGAAAGAAACAGGGGTCGCCCGGAGCGGGGCGATGGCGTCGTGACACGTTCCGATCCACAGGAGCCCCTGTGTTGGGCTTGGACCAGGCGCCCAAAAGAACGTCCGTGAGGGCGTCGTTAAACGGCAGCACAGTCTCCGCAGAGGAGGCTGCCGGCTGAAGCACCTCTGTCAAGATGTTAGTCTTGACCGTCAAAGTAGGGAGCTGGAGACGTAAGGCCCCAGCAGCCCTACGCAACACCGTACCAAAATTGGCCCCCTCCTCCGTAGCCACGGGAGGAGACAGCATGCCAGTGTCAGGAGAAGTATCCAGACCACTGGCCTCCCCTAGACTCTCTGTCCAGTCCTCATCATACTGACAGTTGCGTGTCAGAGGGTCATCAGACCCCTCCCAGTCCTCCTGGTCCTCCTCTGGTTCAAAATAAGGAGGAGGAGGGACATTTGGGACCCAAGGTCCCATCGGCGCCGGAGCCGGCGTCGAGCGACGTCGCTCCGGGACCATGTCCGGAGCCGGAAGGAACTGGGGGACGACGCCGCCCGGAGCCCAGGGCGGCGTCGAGAACGGCACCGGAGACATCGGCGCCGGCGGAGGTGTCGTGAGGTCGACCGGCGTCGATGGGAGTTGTGGAGCCGGGATCGAGGCCGGGGCCGGAGCCGGAGCCGGGATCGAGGCTGGAGGCTCGGGCGACGCGGGGCCGGAGCCGCCGGCGACGCCGGATCAACCCCATCAGGGCCCGCGGGGCCCGAAGGCGCACCGGAGGGGCCTGAAGACCCGAAGAGGCGGGCCATGGCCGACAGGAACTCCTGTACCTTGGCCGGATCCGCCCCCGAACCCGGGAAGGGCGGGTATGACGGGGGCGACTCCACAGGCAAGTCCGGGGCCGCGGGGGCGGGGACGGTGCCGGGAGGGGCCTCAGCCGAGTCGCGAGACCGGCGAGGCGAAGTCCGAGAGCGACGATGCTTCTTGGACTTCTTGTGTCGAGACTTACCGGACGAAGAAGACTTCGACGCCGACGACCGGTGTGCACTCCGCGAGCGACCCTGGACCTCTCACGCGACCGGGGCTTCCGCGGAGCCGAATGCCGGGCCTCGAGGAGCTTTCGAGACCGCTCTCGCAAAGCCTTCGGGTTGAGGGCCTGGCATTCGGGACAAGACTCGATGTCGTGGCCTCGGCCGAGGCAGAAGAGACACTCCCAATGCGGGTCGGTGACGGACATCATCCGCGCACAGGCGCCGCATCGCTTGAAGCCGGGCATCCCTACGACACCTGAATGGTGGAAAAAAACAGTGAAAAAATCACCAAAAAGTATGGTCAAAAATTGACCAGGGCACTGCTCTTCCCGGATCTGCGCTTACTGGCGCGGAAAAGAAGAACTGACGTCAGCGCGCAGGGGCGGCGTCTAAGTACTGCCCGCGACGTCATCCCGGCGATCACGACGCCGACGACGGACGCGGAGCCGCACGACGCCGCCTACCGACGCGCAAGGGTACTGCTACGCAAAACTTTCCGGATCCAGCCTGACGCCTGGGGATATTCTAAGGTAAGGAATCTATCACTAACGTGTCTCTTTCAGATTCTGTAGTTGGTTCAGATGCGCTCCACAACCGTTGAGGGATGCATCTGTGGTGATTGTCACAGATGGAGTTGTGTTCTTGAAAGGTTTCCCCTGTGCTATGTTGTTGGATGCCCACCATTGTGTCTCTGTCTGTATCCTTTGTGTAACAACCAATAGATCTTCCCAACTCCCTGTGGCTTGTGACCAGCTGTTGGCGATCAATTCTTGGGATGGTCGCATGTGTAGGCGAGCGTGAGGGATGAGTGGGATGCATGATGCCATCATGCCCATAAGTTTCATTACCTTCCTCACTGTCAGACTGTCCCTTCTGGTAGAGGGCTGTTTCCTTGTAAATAGCTTGTATCCTGTTTTGTGTGGGGTACGCCCTTGAGTTCTTTGTATTTAGTCTTGCCCCCAGAAAGGTTTTTTCCCTTTGTGGATTTGTTGATTTTTTGTGGTTTATTGAGAAACCTAGGTCTTGAAGTGTTTGGATTGTTGTTTCAACCGGTTTGTGGCATATTTGTTTTGTGCGTACCCTTATTAGCCAATCGTCCAGATAGGGATACACATGGATCTTTTCTCTTCTTAGGAAGGCGGCCACAGCGGCCAGACACTTCGTGAACACCCGTGGAACTGATTTTATTCCGAACGGGAGTACCTTGAATTGGTAGTGTGTTCCGTTGTGTAGGAATCTTAGGTACTTTGTGTGTCCTGTTCATTGGAATATGTGAATAGGCGTCTGAGGTCTATTGTCGCTAGGAAATCTCCTTTTGGATTTTTGGGATTATTTCTTGAAGGGTACACATTTTGAAGTGTTGTGTCTGTATGAGCTTGTTTATGAATCTTAAGTCCAAGATTGGTCTCAGGGTTAAGTCTTGTTTTGGTACCAGGAAGTATGGCGAGTAGTTTCCTTTGTGCCGTTCCTGTTTTGGTACTGTTTCTATCGCCTGTTTTAGACATAGTTCCTGGATTTCTGCGTTTAGCAGTGTTTGTTCTTTTTGGATAATTTTCTTATTCTTGGTGGATTTGCAGGTGGTGTGTTTGTTAGCTCTATGCAATATCCGTGTTGTACCAAATTTAATATCCATTTGTCCGTTGTAATCCTTTCCCACTGGTTGTGGAAGAAGGATATTCTTCCCCTCACTGGTGTTTCGTTTGGGTCCTTTTTAGGTCTCGCGCCTAGCGTTGCAGTGCGAAGCACTGCTCGCGCAGCGCGAGATCTCTTGTATGGGCTTCAGAAAGCTAACCACACGCTCGTGCGTGTGGTTTTGCTTTCGCAGGCTGGCATTGGCTGTAGCGTGCTTTTTTTTTTTTTTTAAACGGCACGCAATTGGGCAAAGGCGGGCGCATGTCCCGCCTTTGCTCCGCCCATTCCCGTCCGTGTCTAGGACGCGCATCAGCGCGCGGCACAGACAGGCTCCCTCGCCCCCCCCCTCCTCTGTGGTGCGCGCGCACCACTGGTTTCGATTCCGCGTTCGGCTCCTCTGTGGTGCGCGCGCACCACAGGTTTCAATTCCGTGCTTGTTACTTACTGGGGGCGAGAGGGTGATTCCCTTTAGACTCTGCCAGTCCCCCCAATCTGAGACTCATCCTAAACCTCTCAAAGTACTAAGTATTTCCAAACACCCTTCTCAAATTTTTCGCTCCTTTACTCAATTCATTCAACTAACAGACACATGTCCACCACTCCCAATGACAACTCTCATCTCACCTTTACTAATACATTTCAATTAATCTATCCCTTTGAAAACAATACAATAAATGCATGAGATTTCAATGAGCACTACCTTATCACACTTGCCACAACTAATCTACAACCAAATAAACAAGCATTTGCAATGCAATAGGTCTCGCATTTACGCGAGTTTAAGCTATTGGCATTATAAATGACAATGCCTTTTTATGTTTTAAAAACCAAAACATAAATAAAATGCATTGTCATTTACAATGCCAATAGCTCAAACTTGTTTGTCTAGCATCAGAGCCCTCTCCTGAACTCGTAAGTATGCACCTGCCAAACGCAGAAACAGGAAAAAAGGGGCATGAGGGGTGGAGAGAGATACATAAATGGTGTAAATGAGTAATCTAACCTTCTTCAGCACAAGCATAATCTTGTGCATTGTTGGCATCATTTAAATTTGTCATAGAATTGCAAGTTTCATAATATGTATTAAGGGTCATACAGCTCTGATATTTAAAAAGAAAGTGAGATTATATTTATTACAAATAAAGTTGGCCATGGGGGCTAATATCTTGTGTGATATGGATGGCTTTCATGGATGTGGTCAGGCCAAGCAGCTCAGTGGTTTGAGCACCAGTGTGTAGCCTCTGGGCCATAAGTTTAAATTCCTTGCATTCTTCCACGAGTCCACGTTTTCTGTATGTAGGCCTTTAAATCTTGTTCCTATCTTGTCACATTTGCTGTGCGTTCAGAGACAGAGGTCAAATGTCAGGCTCTGTCTTGCGAGGAAAGCTTGTTTTACTTATGTTTATAGCATGGAGCCAAGATATTGTTCTGGTGCCTAACAAACTGCTTGTGCAAACGTTCGGCTCACCCCTCTTCCTAAATCATTCACTGCACTTCTTGGAGAAAAGCAGCATATTAGAGAATTCAAGGTTTCCATGTATTTGGAAAACAGATTGTTAAAAATGCGGAAAAGGTTTCTTTTCTGCGTTGCTTACCTGTTTATTTTAATTTCCCTGCTTGCACTGGGGGACGCCTTTGTTGCAATGTGCATCTGCGCACAGCTAAAACATGCTAATGCCATTATTTAACATTGCAGAAATAATATTTTGCATTTTAGAACCTATTGTGAATTTCTCTCATGACTTGAATTGCTGTTAGTCCCTCCTTGTTACCGCCTTGTCGCCATTTGTTAACGCCCATGACGACTGGACCTTTTACCTGGCTCCGTATACGGTCGGCTTTATCTAGGGGGTCAGCACTATTTTGTTTATGGGGACAATGGCGGATGCTATTTTATTGTATTTGTATCCTGAGCGCGGCGCCCGCGTTATGGACACCACGCTCAGTTTATTTATTTATTCATATTTAACTTTTATGTTGAGCGCGGCGTCCACTTCTGGGACACCGCGCTCTGTTTTTTTTTTTTTTTTTGTAACTTTCATAATGAGCGCAGTGCCCGCTTCAGGGACACCGCGCTCAGTTTCTTTTTTTTTTTTAACTTTAAAACTGAGCGCGGCGCCGCTTCAAGGACACTGCGCTGGGTTTCTTTATTTTTTTTTAAATTTAAAACTGAGTGCGGCGCTGCTTCAAGGACACTGTGCTCGGTTTCTTTATTTTGCTTTTTACTTTAAAACTGAGCACGGCGCCGCTTCAAGGACACTGAGCTCAGTGTTAAAGTTAAAAAAAAAAAAGAAAGAAACCGAGCACAGTGTCCTTGAAGCGGCGCCGTGCTCAGTTTTAAACTTAAGCAAACATTTGCAATGCAATAGGTCTCGCATTTACGCGAGTTTAAGCTATTGGCATTGTGAATGACAATGCCGGTTATTTATGTTTTAAAAAACAAACATAATAGGCATTGTCATTTACAATGCCAATAGCTTAAACTCGCGTAAATGCAGGACCTATTGCATTGCAAATGCTTGTTTGTGTGGAAGTCAGTTAGAGGTATTATCCCTCTGGAGGTTTGGCCTCTTCCTCTGCCGTTTCCTCGCCCTCGA
Source organism: Calotriton arnoldi (assembly GCA_963921515.1). NCBI lineage: Eukaryota > Metazoa > Chordata > Amphibia > Caudata > Salamandridae > Calotriton > Calotriton arnoldi. The sequence continues at coordinate 335,544 of CAWUFW010004676.1, forward strand.
AAGGGGTGCTTCTGTTGTTGCCAGCTCTGGTACCCAGATTGTTGACCCATTTGTTGGCTTGTGTTTTGCCCCTGCGATTGTTGCGGCATCTGCTGGTTTTGGCCGAAGCTGCCTCTTCCTGTGGTCTGTTAGAGAAACCTCCTCTCTTGAAAGATCCTCTTTGCTGTAGGGCCCCCATTGCCCTGGCTGTTTCATTATCCTTCTTGATCTGCTGAAGGGATTCATCTACTTCCTTGCCAAATAACTCTTGTCCGTTAAGAGGTCTGTTGATAATGGATGTCTGAACTTCTTGTTTGAATCCAGAGATCCTGAGCCAGGCACGTCTTCGGAGTATTGTTCCTGTGCACATTTGCCTGCTTGCGGTGTCTGCTGCATCTAGTGCAGATTTGAGGCAGGTATTAGCTAAATTTTTTCCCTCTTGGACCACCGCTCTTGCTCTTTTCTTCTCCTCCTCTGGGAGTTGGTTTATAAACTCCTCCATTTCATCCCACTGATGGTGTCCGTATCTGTTCAGCAGGGCATTTGAGTTGGCAATGCGCCACTGCGTTGCTGCCTCTTTCTCCATTCTTCTGCCCACTAAGTCCATCCTTTTACTCTCCTTTTCTGGAGGTGGTCCTGTATTGGAGACTGCGTTAGCTCTCCTTCTGGCCGTTGTTACGATGATGGAATCTGGCGTAACGTTTCCCTGTATATATTTTGGGTCCTTTGTAGAGGGTTTATATTTTTTCTCCACTCTAGGAGTTACCCCTCTGTTAGATGCTGGCTCTTTGAAGGCTTCCTTGCCTTGGTCCAGAATACTTGGCAACATGGGAAGATATTGTGTTCCTTTAGTTGCAGGTGCCAGGGTTTCTAACAGGAAACATGTATCCCCCTTTTCTTCCTCTAGGGGCACCCCAAACTGGTTTGCAGCCCTTTTAACAATTTCATTGTAGGAGGCAATGTCATCTGGGGGGATGCCTTCGAGGGATAGTTGCAGATCTCTTCTTCCGGACTCTCGGTGTCAAGATCGTTCCATTCGTCCTCAAAGTTTTCTTTGTTTTCCTCCTCCTCCGGTACGTTATCGTATTCCTCGGGGTCTTCGCCTCGAGGTTCCGGCGTTGGTGGGGATTGGAGGATACCCTCTTCCTCCTCTTCCGCCTTGACTGTTTCAGGTTCGACTTCCGGAGCTTTAGGGATTCAATACTCCCTTAGTGAGTCGTCGAACTCCTTTTTCCTTTGCAATAGCGCAGCCATTTCTTCCTCGAGTCTTCTTTTCGACTTAGAGGGCCCTTTCGGCATCGGATGCCGGGGTCTTCCTTTTCTTGTCGACGTTAGTCTTCGGCGTCGATGCCTTTTTAGCGGGTTCAGTGTCGTCGACCCTTGGCTTAGGAGCCTTGTGCGACTTCCCCTCTTCGGCAACCTTTGGGTGGGTGCCGTGGGTTTCTTTTGGTCGTGGCTGAACTTAGATCGCCTTTTTGTTCGGCGTCGGGACCGCCTTGGCTGTTTTTGGTTCGTGACCCTTCGGTTAGGACGGATCTTTGGTTCTTACCTTGTCCGTCTTTTTCTTCGATTCCTTCGCCTTCTTTTCGGCGCGTCTTTTCTCGACGTTCTTTTCTATAATTTCGACGTCCGATCCTTCATGTGTGGATTCCGCAGGAGCTGCGTGTTCCTCTTCGTCGCTCGAGAAACCCATCTCGCTCATGGAAGGTTTCTTCGCTGGCATCGACGCGTAGTGGGCCTGTCTCTGATTTTGGCGTGTCCTGAGTTTTCGGCAGGAACGCTGCACAGGCCTCACAGTCTTTATCCTGGTGATCCTTGGGTAGGCAGAGGTTGCACATGGTGTGTGGGTCCCGCTGTGCGTATTTGTGATGGCACTTGGGGCAGAATTTAAAAGGGGTCTTCTCCATGGCCCCTACCTCGCCATTTGTGGCCCTGAGTGGTCCTCTGGTGCGGGCCGCTGTGCTTCTGTCTACGACAGCGTCGATGATTGGTCTCTTCTCGTTGATCCTATTGACAACGATCTTTTCTTTAAGTTTTTTCGGGAAAAACAAACTTTTCTTCGGAGCTTCCTGTCTTGCTTCGAGACCCAACGGCGGAAAAAAGAATCTGAAGATGGCCACCACACACGTCGACCTCCAGGATGCCGTCTGACGTCATACAGGGGACGTACCTGACACCAAATGGTGGTCGACAGAGACCAAAACAAGAAAGAAAAAAAAAAAAGACAATTCCGGACCCAGCCACTAGATGGCGGAATGATGCACAGCATGTGAATCCAGAAAAGGATTCACGCTGCAAAACAGCACTTTCAATTACTGAAGCCATTTGAGTAGAGCTTAAAAACATCCAAAGAATACTGCCCCCTTGCTTAGGCTCAGTTTCAACAGATAGGATACCAGAATGACAACTTCATTGTTTTATATTGTGTCAGAATGTGCAAGTAAGGCCTGAGGCTCTGTGAGTGACTGCCAAGGACTATGTGAATATTTGCGGACTGTGTGTGTCTTGGCAAATTATAGCATGTTGGTGTAGGAAAGTGCCCCCTTTTTAGGTCTCGCAGACCTAGCGCTGGAGCGCGCATGCGCTCCTCGCTCTGCGAGGCTTATTGTGATCGATACACTTTCAGAAGGGGACTTGAAGCCACGCCCCTTCTTCCCATTGGCTTGCGTCATAGCTCAGGCTAAACGCTGGCTTTCTATTGTAAAGGAGGCTTCTTAGTCCCTCCTTGTTACCGCCCTGTCCACTTTTGGCCCCGCCCACCTGGACTGGATCCTTTACTTGTGGCGTGATACAGTCTCCTTTATGTAGTCAATAGGCACTATTTTTTTTAAGTCATGGTGGGCTTTATCTGGTGGGTGAGAACTCTTTAGAAACTGGCAACTGATGGGGACAATGGCGGCTGCAGCGCTGTGGGACAGCGCGCTCGTTTTTTTTGTTTTTTTTTTACTTTAAGATTGAGCGCAGCGCCCGCTTCAGGGACACCGCGCTCGGTTTATTTACTTATTTAATCATTTTCAGCAAGGCGCTCGTTTCTACATCGGATGGCGCCTTTAAACGGCTTTATTTGTGCAGCTGTGGGCGCGGGGACTCTCCTCACAGGAGTGGCCGTTGTTGGATTAGGGGTGCATTAGTTTCCATGTCGTGAGTGATGCTTCGAGAGCAGGAGAGGGGTTTCCCCGCCGTGTGGGGCTTGTTTAACCCCTCACAGCAAATGGACGCAGCTGGGCCTAGTGCCCGTTACCTTGGACAGCTGCTTCCAACCGAACTCTCTGTGGCTGTCCGACAGCAGTGCCAACTGGTGCGGGGAGCTGCGGGAAAACGGTCTCTGCGAGGCCAGGTGCGGGCTTCCCCGCCCCCCCCCGTGTACTCTCCGGGAAAGGCTGCAGGGAGGAAACAGCGGAGGGCGGAGAGCTTCGCAGCGCTGTCAGTGAAGCGCCCGGGCTGATGCTGTACCATACTGGTAGTTATTAAAAGCAGTGTCGATGCAGCGATGCGAATTCATATTTACTACTGTACGTGACGATTTGACTGCAAGTGCTTTAGATATCGGTTGTCGCACCCTAGTGTCGGTACACAACTTGTAATGTATTTTGGTAAAAATATTTCAGTTCTTAAACACTTTATTTTCATTTTAAAATATTTTTTTTCTTCATTAATGGAGCCTTTAAACGCCTTTATTTGTGCAGCTGTGGGTGCGGGGACTCTCCTCACAGGAGTGGCCGTTGTTAGATTAGGGGTGCATTAGTTTCCATGTCGTGAGTGATGCTTCTCGGGAGCAGGAGAGGGGTCCCCCCGCTGTGTGGGGCTTGTTTAACCCCTCACAGCAGATGGACACAGCTGGGCCTGGTGTCCGTTACCTCGGACAGCTGCTTGCAACCGAACTCTCTGGTAGTTATTAAAAGCAGTGTAGATGCAGCGATGCGAATTCATATTTACTACTGTATGCGAAGATTTCACAGCAAGTGCTTTAGATTTAGGTTGTCGCACCCTTGTGTCGGTACACAACTTGCAATGTATTTTGGTAAAAATATTTCTGTTCTTAAACACTTTATTTTCATTTTTTTTTAAAATAATTTCTTTATTTGCGCAATGGCGACATCTTGGCTTTTATATTGAAAGGAGTAGGAGCATTTTGTGGCGGGCCCTGGGGCTGCAGCCGGGTTTCAGTGTGGGGGCTGCGCCCTTCGAAGCTCCATGGCTTAATCACAAATGTCGATCTTGATGGTACATAAAGCCTTGTGTAATTATGTATAATCCGGATCCACATTTGTGATGTTATTAAATAATTGCAATGACATGAGGGTCAGGCAGCCATCAGGCACTTTAAAGAGACGTGCGCCTGTGTCACCCATTGTGGAGGCCGAAGGACTTACTTTACACCAGCCCTGGCCTTTCGGGATCAGGGGTCTTCAGGGTCCACCCCATATGACGCACAGAAGCCTTGCTTTTTAAGGCAGTCCGAGCTTTTTTATCAACAGCCCAGTAACGCCTCTGGCTGCTAATCACACATTGCTGCCTCACACACTTTCCTAAGTCATTACAGGGTGGGCGGGGGTCTTAAGAGCACACTTCATTGACCTCACTCTGACGAGTTAGTAAAGGGTGGGATTGCATGGAGTGCACAGAGCGAGGCTTCCTATTTAGAAGCGGTGGGCAAGTGATCCGATGGAGGCGAAGCTGAAACAAAAGCCTGTTAGTCTCTAAATAACAAAGCTTCAGCCTTGAAGCTAGGAAATCCCTTCCGAGAGACTCTTAGAAGCAAACAGGCCATCCAGGTCGAACGAGGAAAAGGATGCGGTGTAACGGCCAGAGCTGCAGGTTTTGGGGCAGGGGGATTTAGTTTTTAATCTCAGCGCCGGCTCAACATCCTCCGATTCTGGGCAAATCACTTAATCTCCCTTTGCCTAAATATAAAAAATGTTGATGTCTTGCTTAATGTAACTGGTGCTCACGTAAAGCGCTACAACCGTTCGGTCGAGTTCACACTATGTAAAACTACAATTATTTTTTTTAAGTTCAGCGTTTTCAAAATCAAATACCTGCACGGAAAACACGTTCATGTTACAGGTGCTAACGCAGCCTCAGCATCCAGGCGTGATTTCTTCGGATTGTTGCCAAAATTAATAATCATGACCAACATTTCTGAAGATGAGCAATCAGCAAAAATGTTTGTGCGAACAGTGGGAGATAGATTGTACTTAATACATGTTTGCGTTCTCAAAGTGAATGGCACATAAAAAATACAATTCAGTCAGCAGTTTCACTCACATGAAAGCAAATACCAACATAAAATAAATACACAAAAAGCAGAGGTGGGCAAGCCACTGAAAGTTTGAGCCAAATGCCTGGCTCAAATCAAGGTCCTCTGAGAAACAATCCCAAACCATTCAGAGCTTTCACAGGTGAGATGTGGCCTGGAGGCAAGAGTGAATCGCAGCCTCATATCAACATCATTTGACTGCTCTTATCTATTTGTCGAAACAATGTAAGGTAGTCTGTAGTAAAGCGCCCTTGTGCAGATTTCTGCTATGCAAAACTGCCAAAAATGTGGGTTCTGCCTGTCACCTTATACACCATGAATTAAAAATGAAGCATTAACCTTTGTTGAAGGCATACACATCTACGGGCAATATTGCACAATGTGAAACCTGAATGCCTAGGCTCAATCCCCGCTTCCCTTCTTTAACAATTGTTATACACTGAATAACAGATGGCTAAAATACAATACCATTAGCAAAGCCAAAGGCTCCAACTTAAACAAATGCGAGACCTATTGCATTTCCAATGCTTGTTTGCATGGTTGCCCCCACTTTTTGCCTAATGTTGATGTACTTTGAGTGTGCCCTGGTTTCCTGCCAACCAGGTGCCAGGGCCTATGTTCTTTCCCTAAACTGTACTGATGCAACATCCAATTGGCAACTCTCTGGCCACATGCAAGTCCCTTGTAAAGGGTACCATTGGTACCAACGGCACTGTGACCAGAGAAGGACCCCAAGGCCTGTAGTTCTTATTGTGCCACCCTTAGAGGCCCTGTACCTTTACACCCACACACTGCCATTGCAGGCTGTGTGTTTTGGTGCAGAACAAAGTGAAGTGTCGACATGGCACACATCCCTGTGTGCCGTGCCTACAACCCACTGCCCTGGCATAGCCAAGCCATCCCTCTAGCTGGGTGCCCTATACCAGTGGTTCGGTTACAAGTGCATGAGCCTTGTACCCCTACAGTGTACAAGTCAATTCTTAGACAATGTAAGTGCAGTAATGCCATAAAGAGTATATGGTGCTGGGAGTTTGTCATTACGAACTCCACAGCACCATGTACTGCCAGTGTGGGATTTAATGAAAAATGCACTCAGAGGGCATCTTAGAGATGCCCCCTGAAAAACAACCTAACTCTAGTGTCTTGGCCGAGTGGCTGCATGCCACCACCAGACATGTTTCTGGGCCCCTGGGTCGAGAGCCTGCCACTCTCGGGTCCTGAAACAAAGCACATCCTGGGACAAGATGCCAAGCCTCCTCCCCCAGAATAGGCAGGGTCCACGAAGAGGAAGCTTCAAAGGTTTGCCGCCTTTATAAGCTACCCCAGCTAATTTGATGTTCCCAGAAACTGGCCCCCACCAGTTCTGACCCCCACTTTGGGCTGGAGAAGTGGCAGGAAAACCAAGATAGGAGAAGAGGTGTGCCCACCTTTGCCAACCCCACCCCTCAGGCGGGGGAGGCGAGGTGAAGCAACTCTCAGTCCCCGCCATCTTACAGATGGGGGGGGGGGGGGGACCCAGCCAACCAGAGTGAGGCTTATGCACCTCTCCCACTGGAGGGTGGCATAATAGGGGGTGAACCCAACCCAAGGAAGGGACCCACTGGTCCCGGCCTGTACCTACCTGTAACGCCACTAAATTTAGTATTTAGGGGCAACCCTGAACCACGCCTCCTCAGACAAGAAGAGAGAAGGACCGAAGAAGCCCTGCTGAAAGAATAGGAGGAGTACACCAACTGACTTGGCCCAAGCCCTACCGGCCTGTCCCAACCTCAAAACCTACTCCAGCAAAATCCCGGTGTGTTCTGCAGCCAGCAGCCCCCAAGAACCCGGAGGACCTGCCCTGCCTTCCCAAACCAGACTTGGTCTCCCGTGAGTACTGGATTTGCTCACCAACAGACTCTGGCCAAACCCACGAGGCTGCATCACTCTGCACCAGACGCCCACGCCAGAGTTTGAGTGACCCAACACCACGAGGTCTCCCCGGCGAACCTGACCTGGCATCTGGTGATCCCAGACACCCCTCCCTCCCCCCAAACCGTGACCGGAGCCGGTAAGAAAAAAACAGACGCCAAAAGACACCCCTGAACCGGACATCCCACGGCCTTGGGTGGCCCAACCGGCGGTGTCCCGGCATCCCAACTTAACTCTACTACCGGTATTCGCCTCCAGAAGATCTTCATTACGAGTCTGCAGTGTTGGTTGCAACCGGCGAATCCCCATTGAAAACAACAGGGCACCCGACGCCAAAACAGGACCCGGCCGCCCCTGTGCGTGCACCTTGTGTGCTAAATCGGATCCCCCATTGCACTGAGCCCAAGTCAAGGTGCTTTGCTCCCACAACCTTGTGGTCTTCTCGTGAGCAGTCAACAACCGGAGGCCCCCTATCACCCATTGGATAACATTGGGCCTCAGCACTCTGCATCCGGCCGCCCTAGTGCCGCTGAGGGTGCTTTGAGAGTGCATCCTCAACCCTGAGGGAACCCCAATTCTAACCCCAGAATACCAACTCCAAAACCGAAGTACTTACCGTTAAACCGATAACACTGTTTTCCCCCATAGGACTGCATTGACTGCTTTTCTGTGAAAAATCTTTTAAGTGTGGAGTTGGTTTGTATGAAACCTTGAAAAACTGCAAATGTACAAAAGCTGAATTACTTACCTTTTTTACTCGGAAATGTCCCAGTGTGATATCTAGGCATATCACAGAGTAAAAAAAGTAACTTAAAAAAGTAATCCGAAAAGTAACGTACAAAGTAATCTCAAAAGTAACTAAAGTAATGTTGACTGTTGACTTACCTGTAAACAAACCAATTGCATCCAACTGCATTTCAATTGTAATTCAACTGCAATATACCTGCAAAGTATTATTTCACTTACCTGCACCAGGCCTGGCTTGGCTCTAGAAATAAAATAACTAAATATTTTTATACAAACAAATTGGTCTGAGTTCAGTCTGAGTGTGTGACATTTCTTGCCTGAGTGTACAATAAATGCTTAACACTACCCTCTGATAAAGCCTTACTGCTCGCCCACACTACCACAAATAGAGTGTAAGGTATTATTTACTTTTACCTCGGTCTACCTTTGGGGTTCCACTGGACTCTGTGCACACTATTCCTTACTTTGGTATAGTGTATACAGAGCCAGCTTCCTACAGTTGGTACTTGTATTTTATTATTTATGCCACCTTAAGGCCGTAGAGTTGTGGGGGTAAAGAAAATCAAAGGATGGTTGAAACATGGCAGCAAAGAACTGCAAAGAGGTGAGATAAGATGTAAACCATAAGAACCTATTAAGACTGAAACAAAACTTAGAAACCAATACATTAAAAAATAACCGGTCACATTTTATTTAACAAATCATTACCTCATAGATCAGTGACATCCGTTCCAGAAATTCCCGAAAGAATGGCCTTAATCGCACATATACCTAGACAGGGAACAAATGGGAAAAAATAAGTGGCACCCCAGGAGCTGGAACCATCGAGACAAGATGGCGAGGACACAAAGCCATAAGTGTCCGTTCATTGTTGCCAGCAAGAAGCCATCTTGGACTCATCGCCACAAAGACGTCAGTTGCAAGCTCTTGGATCAGTTAAGAACAGGTCACAGAACGTATTTAAAAGTATCATAAAGCATATTTCCCTAAGCACACCAAATACAATCAACCGAAACATTTTATGCATCTACACAGAAACCATGAATCATGTATGCACATCAAACAAACACATTCCCACATATGCACTGTTTTCTTTACAAAGTTTACTACAGTTCACAACTTTTTGCCAATTTGTTACACTAGAATGATAAACATAGAAATTTTGTTTGACATTTAGCACAGTGAAAACATACAAAAAATAAAGTACCAATTCACACGCACAGATCATAAGGACCAAAAACAAGAATTTTATATTTTTGAGGTGAAGTTTCAGTTTGATCCAGAGAGGTTGCACTCAACCCAGACTAAACAAACCCTTATCTACCTGGTAGATGACATCTTGGAAAAGGACTGGAAACGTTAGGGCTGCATCCTCAAGCTCATTTAAGCTGCAATGAACTAAGGTTTCATCCTATTGGCACAAAAAAAAAAAAATGCAACGATAAGTAAAGGTTAATAGCCACATCTCTTCTTGGTCTCCTACTGATTTTTTGGCGATTCACTGGTTGTCTAGTACAATCCAGACTGGAGCAAAACCAAAATTTACTTACCCTGTAAGCATCGGTTCATAGTGTGTAGTGCTGTAGATTCACATGCTCGGCATATTCCCGCTATCTAAAGTTGGGCTTGGATGTTAGCAAGGTGTTTTTCTTCAAATAAGTCCTTTCTAGTCACAAGATGTGTTGGGACTCTTATCTTGGTCGAGAACGCACATAAACAAAGACTCCATGCTAGATTATGTTTAGCACAGAGGGTGAGAATGAATGCAGAGTCTCGAGTGCACGTAGCACGGTGCATGATGCATATTGTGCAGCGTTAAATGGGTGATTAGACGAGATCTACAATCACCACAAGCTTCGTATAGGAAGGTGGGCACAGGCGAATCTATAATACAACACAGTATGAACAGATGCTTATGGGAGAAGTAAAATTTTCCATTCATGGTAAGTGTGGCTGTAGATACATATGCTCTGCACAGACTGTAAAGTACTGCCTTCCATATGAGGTAGCTAGCAAGTAGATGATGGCCTTAAAACTGTCTGGTCAATCATAACCCGCTGGTGGTCTAGAATGTTCACACAATAATACTTGGTAAAAGTGTGTAGGTTGGCCAGCTGGACGCTTGGCACTCGTCAGCAGAACGTTCCCTATATAGGCCATAGTTGCCCCTTTCTTACGAGTGGAGTGTGCCCTCAGAGTACAGGTAGGATGCTCTTAGCCTTATGATACCAAAAGTTTGGATGCACTTGACTAGCCATGTTGCTATCACTGCCTTAGAAATGGGATGACCCTTGTGCAGTTTTGCAAAGGCTTTAAAAAGCTTAAAAGACTTGCGAAAAGGTTTAGTTATGTCGATGTAGTACATAAGCGCTCTTTTAACATCTATTCTGAATGGAGCTCTTTCTGCCGATAAATATGGATGTGGAAAAAGACTGGCTCTACAGTCTGATTAAAGTCGTAAGGTGCTATCACCTTCAAGAGATACTTCGGATTGGTCCTGAGAACAACCCGATTCATGTCAATCTAAATGAATTCTTCTTGTAAGGCGAGTGCTTGCAGTTCGCTCATGCGTCTGAGGGAAGTTATGGCCAGTAAGGAGGCTACCTTTCAGGAGGGGAACTGTAAGGGGCATGGGTGTAAAGTATCAAGTGTGGCCTTATGAGGACTATATCAAGGGTCCACAAGTGGTAAGGAGGTATTCAAGGTAGTATGACCCTGATAAGACCTTACATCAAAGCCTTGTTTACTAGGATTCTAAAGCGGGATGAATGCTGCCCCTTTTAAATGTAAGCTAAAATGGCAACTAGTTGTCTGTGAATTTATGTGTAGGCGAGGTCTGACGTTTGCAGAAGTAAGAGGCCACAGATGATACCCTGGATGCCACCTTTTAGGGGATGCAGATTTTTGGAAATGCAGTGATGGACAAACCTTTTCCACTTTGTTTTGTCACAGGCCTGTGTGGACAGCCTACACACTACTCACAGAATGGTAATTATTCCTGGGGGAGATTTAGGATCTCAGGTACCAGATTTCTAGGGTATGCTATCTGGGTGTCTGATCTGGCCAGTGGGGGCGTATGGACATCTACAGCAGCATGGAGTACCAGAACTGCCTAACCCAAATGGTAATGCCATGATGAACATAAGGGAAGTCTGTGGCATTTTCCTCACGACGGGCAGTAGGAGAGCAAGAAAAATCTAGACAAAAATCCCTGACTAGTTCATCCATAGTGCATTGCCTATGGACAGTGGGTGCGGATGTCTTGAGGTGAAGCCTAAGCATATTGCGATATTTTGGGGGTGGCCAATGCTGGAGGTACTTGTGTAGGACTTGTGGGTGAAGTTCCCGCTCATGGACTTGTTGATGCACCCTCCTGAGAATGTCAACAATGTGACTGCCCAAACCCGCACGATGCTTTACTAAAAGCTGTATGTTGCGGAAGATTACCAATTCCTCTGCGTTGGCATTGCCAGTTGGGGAGAGTGCATGCCTTCCGGTTTGACAATGTGACTGCCATGTGCTATTTACACAATCTTGATGAGGGCTACCTTTGCTCAAATGACCAGCAGTGCCAAGTCATTTATGTGGTAGTACTTGTGTTGAAGGACCCATACTCCTTCACTGTCATGGCATTTAGATCCTTGCCTCATCCCATAGAGGGTGGCATCCATGTTTAATGGTCGCTTGCGGAATCAAGTCTGAGAAAGGCCTGCCCTGCAGAAAGTTGTTGCTGTGCCACCAATGTGCATAATGGCAAGTGTTGCCCTTTACCAACACTATATCTTCCAATTAATCCTTCACCCGTGACCACTGCCTCACGAGACACCTGTATGGGGCCCGTGTGGAGCCTGGCATGTTTATAAAAGGGATGCACAAGGCCATCATCCCTAAGAGGCACATCATGGTTCTGACTGTGAACTGATGACTGTGCTGAAAAAAAAGCAGCAGTTGCTGGAATGACAACACTCGGTTGAGGTATGCAGTCCCTGTAACAGTGTTAAACACATTGCAGAAAGGGTTGGAAGTGTGACTGCGACATCTGTGTTGAATCCCAAGCTGTGGAGCATGGAAATCACTACTTCAGTGTCAGCTAGGCCTTGCTGACTGAGACCTATTGTACGTGAAGGAGTATGACAGAATTGGCTATTGGCCAATGCCTGGCTGCCTCTACCACTACCATGTTGACTGCGACATTACGTTTTTTACTCTCCTTATCTATAAATACTTTATTTCGGCCAAAGGCCATAAAAAGTTTCACAATAAAAACAAGATATTCAACTGTTCGCATTTAGCTGTACTGTAAACATATATAGGCATTTCAATTTGAATTCAGGCCCTGGATGTTCCAGTCAGGTAAAAGTGGACACCTTAATCGATATTGTCTAAAAATCCATCAAACAATATATACAATATTCTCAGTAAAATGATCTTCAATCTCAATGCAAGATACAAAATGAATACTCTCCTTATACAGAGGGACGTCGACTGTGGCTGGGGCGATGTTCTTTTGCAGGAGGTGTGGATTACTAGGGAGTAGGGTTGGGAGGTGGGGTGGACCTGAACCCTGATGAAGGTAGGGTCACTGGGTAGGGCCACTTACATTTCTTCTCTACTCTAGGTTTTACAAACTCAGTCGTTACCTGCACCTTGACAAATTCTGAGACAAATTTGAACATACCCTTCAGCATGGGTAGGAACTGGACGGAGCTTGAGAGCTTGGAAAGAGTCTCCACAAAGAAGTCCTCCTCTTCCTGAACGATATACCTGGTCACTGTATAATGCACTGTATAATGCACTGCACCCTTCTGGATATTGTCATGGCAGCCGGAGGTATCATCTGGCCGGGATGCCCTAATGTGGTAGTGCTCCAAGTCAGGATCACCCAAGGGATCGACATTGTAGTCTTCCCAGGGGTCATCCGTGGGTCCTGTGTCTAGAGGCTGGTCATATGGGTTGATGAGATCATATGGACTCTTCCAGGCTGGTCAAAGAAATTCCAAGGACTATTTCTACCCTCCACACTCCGATAAAGATTAGATATGCCCCGGGGTCGAATACATCAACCAAAGTGATTTTAGTACAAAGACAATTTAAAAAGCAGAGACGCTAAGCTGATTATTTCTTCTCGCCTCCCAACTTTAGCATTTCAGTTTTTATACACTTTTTGGATCTGATCAACTTTACAACAATTGTTGTGATCACAATAAATCTAAGCTATGTTGATCAATTACATTCTGCATTCAAGTTACCAACAACCAAAATGGAGCCACGCAGATTAGGCAATCAGCAGTACCGCGGGTGACCAACTTGATGTACGTTCTGCAGCCCTGCTTGTATGCAAATGCAGAAAATGTGCTAGCACCCCTCCTAGGCTCCCAACCAACCCAACCCTTGCGGCAAAGAAGCACAGCCTAGAGACTATGTTCAGAGATCCGGGCGCCAGGCAAGGCATAGCCCCAACGAGGCTGAATCACGTACCTGCAGGCGAACCACTATTGTGCCCGCACAAGTTGAATAGTTGCACACATGAATGACTCTGTGCTCAAATGAAAATGTCAAACCACACCGTTTGCAGGAAGAAACAATCGCCTATTTGCAGTCTATATGTGAAAGATGCCCAAACTATAAGCCTTTCCTCAACTGATACAGTACAATCAGCTTTGGAGGGAAATAATGTGAGAAATAGGTCTACAAAGGGTAATGTTTGTTAGGTTTTCATATTTTGGGCCGAATGTAGCTGAAATGGGCCAATATTGATTTTCTGAAATCCAGGAGGCATGTCAGCGCCCCAGAATGGGGTAAACAGCCCTCATACACATTACTAGGTGAGATAAAAACCAGATAGAAGGAAAGGGGTCCGACGGGAACACCTTGTATCAGCATGCATAGCTCCACACTCATGACAGAAAAAATGTCAACTTATTGGGGGTATTGCCTCAAATCTGTTCAATCCAGCACAACCAAAGATGCTGATGGTGGTAAGCAAATCCCACATACTGCATCAGTAAATCTGGCTCTTAATCAGTTTTCTTTTACCATTTGATAGGGGAAAAAACATTTGAGTTAATGTCTTTGGGTAGATGATAGATCAGTAGATAAGCTGGGGAAGAGGTCACCAGGGGTAGCGGAGAAGGAGAGCCTGAGAAGCAGCAGGGGTATTCCTCCTACTTGCATCATCAGTGTCTCGTATGGATAAATATCAGTTCAGGATCTGTGACCTTCCACAAGAAGCAAGAAGAAATCCTTCTGTGAGGGTTCCTGTTGGAAAGCGGAGTCTTCTCCATCCAAAAGGAATCACGCTCCGGGGTACTAAAGCAGCAGCCATTGCCATTAGATGTTAGGGATATTCAGTAGGGGACACTTGGACTTCGTCTACCCATGCTCTGCCAGAACGAAAGGCTCAAATCTCTTAGCCACAAACATTTTATCAATACCCAGCAGGTGAGAGAAGGAGATTTACCCAATGATCTTTCTAAAGCAAGTCAGGAAAGGCCATGAAGCTTAATTCCAATATATAAAGCAGAGATCACTAGGCTACAAATTTTTTATTCTGCCTGCATCATTGACTAGGGTGAATCCTGCCTGCTAATCCATCTCAATCTGCCACAGCCTTAAATTACTCTTATTCCACCTCAAAATCCATTTTCTACAAATAAAGTATGATGTCTTATTCTCAGACCCACACAAGTCCTCCTCGGGATGCATCAAGGTTCCATTCAAGCTGTCAAAGTGTTAAAGCACAAGTTACTAACTTGTGTAACGATATATCTGTAAGAGACAGTAGTTAGTGACAGATTCCTTACCTTAGAATATCCCCAGGCGTCAGGCTAGATCCGGAAAGTTTTTGCGTAGCAGTACCCTTGCGCGTCGGTAGGCGGCGTCGTGCGGCTCCGCGTCCGTCGTCGGCGTCGTGATCGCCGGGATGACGTCGCGGGCAGTACTTAGACGCCGCCCCTGCGCGCTGACGTCAGTTCTGTACACGACTTTCCGCGCCAGGAACGCAGAGCCATGCAAAAAGCGGACATAGGTGTCTGAAAAATACTAGGGCCCTGAAAGGGATGTCCTTAACCCTAGAAATCAGTTCGCAGAACGGGGAGGATGGGTGGGCGGTAGGGAATCTGTCACTAACTACTGTCTCTTACAGATATATCGTTACACAAGTTAGTAACTTGTGCATCTGAAAGAGACACGTTAGTGACAGATTCCTTACCTTAGAATAGATACCCCAGCAATACCAACCCCGGTGGTGGATCTGCGAACAAAGATCAGACAAAGAAGTCCCGGAGGACAGAACGGCCAAAGAAGCCGTCCCTCCGGACCTGACTGTCAAGGCAGTAATGCTTGGTAAACGTGTGCAGCGAGGCCCACGTAGCTGCCTGACAGATATCCTGCAGCGGAACACCGCGGCCTAAGGCCGTGGTAGCAGCCGTTGCCCTGGTGGAATGGGCACGCAGCCCAACAGGAGGCTCCTTCTTAGCCAAAGAATAGCAGGCTTTGATACACAAGGTTACCCAGCGGGAAATGGTTCTCTTGTGCAACGCCCGACCTTTTTTGGCGCCCACGTAGCCAACAAAGAGCTGGTCATCCACCCGGAAGTGTTGTGTGCGGTTAATATAGAAGGAAAGCGCACGTTTTGGGTCCAGACGGTGGAGCCTCTCTTCCTCTCTGGAAGGATGCGGAGGCGGAAAGAAGGTGGGCAAAGTGATGGTCTGCCCAATGTGGAAGGCAGTAACCACCTTTGGCAAGAAGGACGGACGCGTCCGAAGAACAACCTTGTCTGGATGGACAGACAGAAAGGGAGGTTTGCATGATAGAGCCTGGAGCTCACACACCCGCCGAGCGGAGGTGATGGCGACCAGAAAGGCTGTCTTCAGAGTCAGAAGACGAAGAGGACAGTTATGTAGAGGCTCAAAGGGAGCGCACATGAGAAAAGTAAGAACCAAGTTCAAGTCCCACTGAGGCATTACAAACGGAACAGGAGGGAAGAGGTGTGTAATGCCTTTTAGGAACCTGTTAACAACAGGGGACTTGAAAAGGGAGGGCTGATCAGGAAGCCTGAGGAAGGCCGAGATAGCACAAAGATAGCCCTTGATGGTACCCAGGGCAGAACCCTGTTGGGCCAGAGAAAGAAGGAACAGAAGAACCTCAGAAAGAGGGGCAGAGAGGGGATTCACAGCCTTTGCTGTGCACCATGCCACAAACTTGTTCCACCTGCAGGCGTATACCACCTTAGTGGAGGGACGCCTGGCTGCCAGAATCACATCACAAACTTCGGGAGGCAAGTCGAAAGGAATCAACTGCCGCCGCTCAATCTCCACGCAAGCAGGTGGAGACTGGACAGGTTCGGGTGGAGGACCGTCCCCTGCTGCTGCGACAGAAGATCCACCCGAAGAGGCAGACGGATCGGGGGATCGACGCTCATACTGAGTAGCTCGGGATACCAAACTCTTCGAGCCCAGTCCGGAGCCACAAGGATGACTTGGGCCCGGTCGCGCCGAATCTTCTTCAACACTCTGGGTAGAAGTGGTATAGGCGGAAAGGCGTACAACAGACCGCAACTCCACTCGCGACGAAAAGCGTCTGAGCGAGTGCCGCCTTGGAAATTCCAATGCGCAGAACTGCTGACATTGCACGTTCTCTTCGGTGGCGAACAGATCTAACCAAGGCTCTCCACACTGCTGAAAGAGACCTTGCGCCACCTCAGAGTGAAGACGCCATTCGTGATCCATCATGCACCTGCGGCTGAGTTTGTCCGCCCTGGCGTTCAGGGAACCTGCCAGGTGTTGAACCATTAGGAATATGCCCTGATGTTCCAGCCATGTCCAAAGGCGCAGAGCCTCCTGATAGGGTCCACGACCCCACCCCGCCCTGTTTGTTGCAATACCACATGGCGGTGGTGTTGTCTGTGAACACCTGCACTACCGTCCCTTTGACAGAGGGAAGGAATGCCTTGAGTGCAAGTCGGATCGCCCGGAGCTCCAGAAGGTTGATATGGAGCCGGGACTCCGCCGGAGACCAGAGGCCTCTGATCTCCGCCTCTCCCACGTGACCGCCCTATCCCAGAAGGGACGCGTCCGTCACAACTGTGTGCTCTGGCTGGGGAAGGGAGAGGGATCTGCCCATGACCCATTGCCGGTTCGAGAGCCACCACTGCAACTGTTTTGCAGTCCCCTCCGAGATCTGGACGTGATCGGACAGGTTGCCCTGGTGCTGCGCCCACTGGAACTTCAGGTCCCACTGCAGAGCCCGCATATGCCATCTGGCATGATCGACCAGCAGGATGCAGGAGGCCATGAGGCCCAGCAGCCTCAGGGTCATCTGTACCGAAACCCAGGATAAAGGCTGAAAGATCGGAATCATAGCCTGAATAACCCGGACTCGCCGTTTGGGAGGATAGGCCCGAAACTGCGTCGTGTCCAGAACTGCTCCGATGAAAAGGAGCTGTGGAGAAGGAATCAGATGAGACTTCGGCACATTGATGGAGAACCCCAGCGAGTGAGGGGTCCGGCCGTAGTCTAGAGGTGGGAGACGACTGCCTGGGACGAGCCCGCCTTCAGCAGCCAGTCGTCGAGGTAGGGGAAGACTGGAACCCCTGCCCGGCGCAGATGAGCTGCGACCACCGCCATCACTTTCGTGAACACCCGAGGGGCACTTGTAAGGCCAAAGGGGAGCACGGTGAACTGAAAATGCTCGAGGCCTACCGTGAACCGCAGGTAACGCCGGTGGGCCGGCAGGAAGGGGATGTGAAAATAAGCGTCCTGCAAGTCCAACGCTACCAACCAGTCGCCAGGGTCGAGGGCAGTCAAGACCTGAGCTAGGGTGAGCATCTTGAACTTCTCCTTCCGGAGGAAGCGATTGACGTTCCAGAGGTCCAAGATAGGACGCATGTCCTCCTTGTCCTTTTGGGCACCAGAAAGTAGTGGGAGTAGCAACCACGTCCTACTTCTGGGGTCGGAACATGCTCGATGGCCCTCTTGGCCAAGAGGGCCGTGACTTCCTTCTGCAGAAGCACCAAGTGATCCCCTGACATGCGGTGGAATTGAGGTGGCATGGCTGGAGGGGGTGGTCTCGAAGGGGAGGGAGTAGCCCCTTCGGACAATGTCCAAGACCCACCTGTCCGAGGTGATGGCACGCCAGTGGTGAAGGTGATGGCGGACCCTGCCCCCTACTGGCGTGCTGTGCACCTGAAAGGAAGGACTAGGAGGGCTTGGAGGCCACGGACGGGGCGGAGTTGGTGGTCTGACCCGCATGCTGGTTGCCCGAACCGCCACGGCGGTAGCCACGTCCTCGGCCACGCGAAGACGCTTGCTGCGCGGGCCGGTGGCTGGGCAGCAGACATGACTGGGCGCCCCTTCCGTGGCCACGAAAGGGGCGAAAAGCAGAGGTTAGCGGAGGGCGCACAACAGAAAGGCCCAGGGACTTGGCAGTAGCCCGTGAGTCCTTAAAACGCTCCAGCGCATGGTCTGCTTTGGAACCAAAAAGACCGACTCCATCAAAGGGCATGTCCATGAGTGTATTCTGGACATCACCCGAGAAACCAGTTCTCAGCCAGGCGTGGCGACGCAGCACCACCGTCGTTGCAAGCGATCTGCCCAGCGAGTCGGCGGTATCAAGGCCACAACGTATGGTGAACTTTGCCGAATCCCTACCTTCCGCAATGGTGCGGGTAAGCAGTGTCTGGACCTCCTCAGAACACTGGGGCAAAACAGCCGCCACCGAATCCCACAGGGAGTGGGTATATCGGCCCAAAAGGCAAGCGGTGTTGACGGACCGCAAGCCAGCACTGGAGGAAGAAAAAGCCTTCTTCCCAAACTGGTCCAGGCGTTTGGATTCCCTATCCGGAGGGGCGGTAGGGAAGGCGGTTTGGCAGGCAGAGGCTTGGACAACCAAGCTCTCGGGGCTGGGATGTTGAGAGAGAAACAAGGGGTCGCCCGGAGCAGGGCGATGGCGTCGGGCCACGTTCCTATCCACAGGAGCCCCTGTGGTGGGCTTGGACCAGGTGCCCAAAAGAACGTCGGACAGTGCATCATTAAACGGCAGCACAGTCTCCGAGGAGGAAGCTGCCGGCTGAAGCACTTCCGTCAGGAGATTAGTCCTGACAGCCACAGTAGGCAATTGGAGGTGCAAGGCTCCAGCTGCTCTACGCAACACTGTTGCGAAATTTGCTCCCTCCTCCGTAGCCACGGGAGGAGACAGCATGCCAGCGTCAGGGGAAGGGTCTAGACCACTGGCATCCCCAAGTTCCTCTGCCCAGTCCTGATCATACTCACACTGCTGTGTGAGAGGGTCTTCCGACCCCTCCCAGCTCTCCTGGTCCTCCTCTGGTTCAAAATATGGAGGAGGAGGGACATCTGGGACCCAAGGTCTCATCGGCGCCGGAGCCGGCGTCGAGCGACGTCGGTCCGGCTCCATGTCCGGAACCGGAGAGAACCGGGGGACGCCGCCCGGAGCCCCGGGCGGCGTCAGGAACGGCACCGGGGACACCGGCGGAGGCGTGGTTAGGTCAACCGGCGTCGATCGGGGTTGCGGTACCACCGGAGCCGGGATCGGGGCCGGAGCCGAGATCAAGGCTGGCGGGACAGGCGACGCCGGGACCGGAGTCGTCGGCGACGCCGGGACCGGAGTCGTCGGCGACGCCGGAGCAACCCCATCAGGGCCCGCGGGGCCCGAAGGCGCACCGGAGGGACCTTGAGGCCCGAAGAGGCGGGCCATGGCCGACAGGAATTCCTGTATCTCGGCCGGAGTCGCCCCGAACCCGGGAAGGACGGGTAATGCGGGGCGGCGCCACAGGCACACCCGGAGCCGCGGGGACGGTGCCGACAGGGGCCTCAGCCGAGTCGCGAGACCGGCGAGGCGAAGTCTTAGAGCGATGGTGCTTCTTAGACTTCTTGTGCTTCGACTTACCCGAGGAGTGCGAAGACTTGGACTCCGACGACCGGCGGGGGCTCCGCGACCGGCCCCTCGACCTCTCACGGGACCGGGGCTTGGTGCGGCGCCGACTGCCGGACCTCGAGGAGCTTTCGAGACCGCTCTCGCAAAGCCTTCGGGTGTAAGGCCCGGCAGTCAGGGCACGACTGTGTCGTGGTCTCGGCCGAGACACTCTAAGTGCGGGTCTGTGATCGACATCATTCGACCACAGACGTCGCATGGCTTGAAGCCGGGCATCCCTACCGACACCTAGGAGTCGAGAAGACTCGAAAAGAAACAGTGAAAAAATCACCAAAAATTTAGTCAAAAATTGACTAGGGCACTGCTCTTCCCGGATCTGCGCTTACTGGCGCGGAAAAAGAAGAACTGACGTCAGCGCGCAGGGGCGGCGTCTAAGTACTGCCCGCGACGTCATCCCGGCGATCACGACGCCGACGACGGACGCGGAGCCGCACGACGCCGCCTACCGACGCGCAAGGGTACTGCTACCAAAAACTTTCCGGATCCAGCCTGACGCCTGGGGATATTCTAAGGTAAGGAATCTGTCACCAACGTGTCTCTATCAGATTCTATGCATGGAGCCCCAGGATAAACTACTGAGAGAGTGGGGCATTATGTGGCATTGTTCTGCTTCCTCATTTGTTAAAATACGAACCTGGATGTCTCAAAGCGGTCTCACACAGAAGACCGAATTCCTCAGACCTCTTAAACTCACTTATTCAAGCATGGCCAACTGATAGTTTGTCTGTGAGCACCCCATCACACAACTGTCTGGCCAAAAATCTTTAATTTGAGAACTTGACAGGGGAAGTTATCAAAATGTATTGTCGATAGGCTACTTTACAGTGGTGACTCAATTCTTAGTCCTCTCCAGGCTACTCTATGGCAACTCCTGGCTCTTTGGTATACCAAAGATCTGACTAGCAAAGCTACCAAACATGATGTTAATCACCTATCATTGGTACAAAACGTTCATCATATTACTGCAATCCTCCGGTCCCCCCACAGAGAATTCTCAGACTATCTCTGTGGGTCAACCAACCCTCTAGAGCTCAGACTAACTGTGCCTGGGGATCCCCAACATTGAACAAACCCTCTTGCAATGGTTCTCAGGTTAAAAACTCACCTGTTCCACCATCAAAGCAATCTTTATTTTTACCATTTGTGACCCTAACTCGTGCACTCTCCCCATTGTGTCCAGATGTTGGCTACAGGGAGGGAGAACAGATAACACATCTTCCTACCACAGCCATGTGATTGAATACTAACAAAAGCGAGAACAATGTTGAGTTAAAATCCTTCAGCTAAAAAATGATAACATCTTCCTACCACAGCAATGAGATTGGACATTAACAGTAAGAAAATTACACGAAAATTCAGGTTGAGTAAACGTCCATCTATTTAGTTTTGATACTCTTTCTGCTTGAAGGAGGATGTCTGTCCATCCCAGAGGAGTTTTTTCTTTTCTTGTTGTTTCTGTAAGATTCACTTGGACTTAACTGAGAACATCCGTCTAATCTGTTCATGCTCCTCATTTGTCCATTATGCGACTTGACCTCTACAATATGCAATGGATTGTGGAAGTTGTCAGTGTTGTTACTCCTGATATGCGGTTGTCTGACCAAGACTTGATCTCGTGCTCTTCACTTGTGGGTATTTACACATTGTTTATAGTCCTATCTTCCCTTATACTGATTCTGTTGAACTAAGGTCTTTGACTTATGCAAAATCCTTATTAACTGTGATTTGTTCCCTCCCTCCTGTTCAAATAGGAAAACACTTATTGCTAGGTTTTTTACCCTTTAGCAATGTCAACTGGGAAATACCAGAGACAACGTTTGGATCTCTCGACTTGGCGTACAGGTCCTACATTGGGTTTCTGAAGTATCTTCCGTATTATCCTCGTATATTTTTCAGGGTACACATCAGAAGTATAGTTTGTCATTCAGTCCTCTTCCTCCATTGTACAATAACGCTATATTTAATCTGAAAGATGAGCTTTGTATATGTGGTTATATTTTCTTTTAAACTGCTATTTGACACGGATATTTCACTACACTTCTTTTTATCTACATTGCTTGAATGACCTTATTTGTACTACATAAACATTTTAAAACTGTTAGCAAGATGACAAGTTCTCGCTACCAACTATGGCCTTTCAAAAAGGTACATGCTTAGGGATCAGGTTAATTAACATCAACTAACCTGTACTGCATATCAGAGGCCAAGAGTGGCATGTTGAAGTGGGATGGATTACAAATAGTTCACTGATGGGGAGACAGGAGCCAAACTCTCCAGTTGTAGAGACTAGCCGCAGATAGGATGGATGGGGACAAGGAAGGTTTGAGAGCAGTTTGTTGGTTTATTGTGCTCGGTTAGTCTTATACAGCCACGGAAGGCAACCAATCCAGATGCTTTGGGGCAGGAAGTGAGAAGAAAAAGCAGTGAGGAAAAGGTGGAAAGCACTTGATGACTAGGGAGTCTTCAGATATCAAGGAAGATTAAGCCATGATAATTCCTGAGACAGGTTGGAGGAAAATAGAGTGTCAGAGGGCAGTAGGACAGGTGTGAAAGATGCAGGAAAGTGAAAAAAGGGCAAGAGGATCACAGAAGCTGTGGCATCAGGCAGTTGTGAAGGAGTGAAACGGATCAAAGGGGGTACTAGGAGGCAGTAAAACATGGTGGACCTTAGGCATGGAAGACTGCCTCCAGATTTAACAACAGTATATGGGAAAAGGATGCTTCTTTTAAATAAAGAATCAGTGTACACTTTAGAAGATTTTTCTTCGATTCATAGCAGATCGTGTGCAAACTTTCCTTAATCATTTTGCCCTATTACAGTAGCATGACCTTTCTGTGCGGCAAACAAACATTAACTTTTGGCGGCTCATCACACAGATACGAAGGCACTTCACGGTTTGTTTCATTCTACCTTCCAGAGCTCCTGTGCACATACGGTATCATGCTGAACCGCTATTTCTTTCTGCCATGCTGCACAGGATGAGCAAAAAGAATTGGGAAAGCAACTATCTCTAAAAAGTGAAACCTATTGGTTTCACCATCCTTTTTAGGGACTGTATACGCTAGATACACCCATGCCCGAAAAGAATGGTATATCTATTTGGTTGCCTAGACTGGCAGCAAGGATTGGCACTGCCTGGACCGTTTTGCCTTGGATTATCTTTCAAATTTCCAGTGCTATTGGTTGAATTATCTTGTTGAGGAGGCTAAGCCCAACAAGGAAGCCATCCCCACTACTCTTAAAGCATTAGTGGGAGGAGTTGACCATCTTACCAAATAGCCGCTCACTATCGTAGGGCAAGTCCATAAAGGTTGCTTGGGCAACTCCTGAGAAGGCAGTGGGACGCATCCAAGCATGATGCGGTGTGACAATTGTGCCCAACGATTAGGGCACAGTGTTCAGGTCACACTTATTTGTAAGTGTCCACATGATTGATGACTAAGTTGGAAATCGGCTTTGCTTTTTCTGATGGTCCTTGAGGCCAAGTTTGTTTTGACAGAAGCCACAGGGCGTGACCATAGCAGCCCACAAGGAACATTGCCCAAAAACTGCCAGAAGCAAACACTTAATATCTCACAAGAGTCCAGCCTTTTTTACTATCTAAAGATGCAGTGGGAAAAGCATTTGAGGTAAACTATGAAGGAGAAGCGTGGACCACAAAACTTTCTGGCACATTTTAGGATGACAAAAAAAGCAGGCAGGTCTATGTTGTCTGGCTATCTGCCCGAGGACTGCCATGCCTGAAAATGTTTTCCCAAGCAGTGTCTAGTAAAGTCTCAATGAAAGGGATAAAAAGCTCTGTAACTGTAGAGGAAGGTTGTGGGATCTCTATCAAAATGTTAGATTTCTACTTTGCAGAGGTAACAGTCAATTCCAAAGCGTCTGCTGTTTTTCATGCCACTAGAGTGAGCAAAGACTCTTCTGAAAGAGGGCCAGAGGGTTAAGCGAAACCTCTTCTAGGCAAACACCCAGACCACTTGCATTTTGTAAATCAAAACAGAAGCAAACATCAGCCATCATCTACGGTATGACAATAATCCTAGTCAGGAAAGGCAAGAGCATCAGAGTCTGACCTAAATAGTTCTTCGATCCAGGCAAACCTCCAATCCCTAGAGAGATTCTTTGCCAAAGGCTTGTCAGCAAAACATGAATTTCAGTTGACACAGAAAACAATGCAAAGAACAGCACACAGTGTGGGGTTCGGGTTGACGTGGTAGGTACTGCTGACCCAACGGGGGCAGTGACTTTATAGGCACAGAGGACAGAGCCTGTAGAGGGCGGAGTTGGGTGGCAGCTAGGTCAGAGCCGCTGCAGTTACCAAACATGCAGGAGTGTGCTTGCCCTTGGGAGAATGCCCAGATGGTAACAGCTGTACTGAATTATTCTAGTATGGGCTATTCTACCTCCTTAGGTCTACTGATGGAGTCAAGAACTCAGACATTTTCAATATCAGCATTGATAAGATGAGAGAGATCCAAGCATTAGGGATCATCAGTGGAGACCAGACATTCCCCAATGTAGGACCATTTCCTCAAGGAAAGAGGTTTCCCACCCTGATGTGGTTTTTGTGAGAAGATCTTTTGGGAGATTATTCCCTGTCAAGAGACCTCGCTGAAGAGCAACAAGGATGCCTCTTCGTGTTGCTGCATGTCCAGGCCAAAAATAGTTTAGCTTCAAGCTCCTTGATGGCCTGCGGATGCATCAATGAACAGAATTGCAGGCCTTGGATTCATGGTCGGATCCCAGACATAACATGCAGACAGCAAGTGAATGCAAAACAAATTTTCTTAGGTCCAGGGCCGGACTGGCCATAGCGGGCATCGGCCTGTTTTGGGCCCCTGGGGGCCGTTTGTTACCGGGGGCCCATATTGCCAGCCCCCGGTAACAAATCGGCCAAAACCGGCCCTTGAAAACAGCTTAGCAGCAACCCCCCCAGGGGCCGGCCGAGCATTTTGCCAGGGCCGGTTTCGGTTCCCAGTCCGGCCCTGCTTAGGTCATCTCCGACAAGGTATAAACCAGAGTTCTTAAGATGAGATATTTACCATGCAGCTTTCCTAATGCAGAGAAATTCTGTTGGTGAAGCACAGAACCCTGTCGAAGTGTGCAAAACCGGAATGGACACCACTGTGCCACTTTGCACCTAACGTACTCAGATTCCATCACATCCAGTTGGCTGAGCCACCTGGCAAAGCTGGAGAGCTACTACTGGTGCAATGTTTCCATTTCCAATCTGTTGCATGATAGATATAATTATAATAAGAGGAATTTGCAGAAGGTTATATCGATCAGAACTGATCTTTAGTTTTTTTGTTTCAATTTCTGAGCACAGTACTTATTAAATGGCATTACATGTTTTAAATAGATAACCACTATAGCCAGGAAAAAAAGCGCCACAATACTCAAAGAAATATTGCCAGCCAGGTAAAAATTTACCCAGCCTCAGGTACTTGGAGAAATGGTTTCAGTATGGAAGCTAACAGTGTTCTGCAGGCACCCGGACTTCAAAATGACCTAACACTCTGCTGGATTATAAATGTGATATAATCCACCAACTGGAAATCCCATGCTTCTGGAGGAAGGGAGACTGGAAGTGGAAGGATTATTTTACTTACCTTGTACGCAACTGTTCTCGGAATGTAGAGCTATAGATTTAACATGCTTTGCATACTCCTGCCATCTAGTGTTGGGTCCGGATGTTTGTACGTTGTTTTTCTTCAAAGTCGTCTTTGAGTCACGAGGTAAGTTGACTCCTCCTTTCGGTGATAGTGCGCAAGGTCATCTACTGTTAAGATTGTTTTCCCGCAAGAGGGTGAGAATGGAGTGAGTGCAAGTAGAGAGGTGTCCATACACGTGTAATGTAGATAAGAACTGCAACGACTAAGTGTCCGGGGAGGAGGGAGGGCGCATGTGAATCTACTGCTCTACATGCCAAGAACAGATGCTTACAGGGTAACATAATCCGTTCGAGGCATGTGTGCTGTAGATACACATGCTTTGCATAGACTCTATAGCAGTACTTTCCCAAAGCCATAGCTAACCAGTGGGTATTATAGTTGTCTGAATTTTTTTTTTTAGCACTGGCTAACATCCACACAATGTTTAATAAATGTGTGGTGTAGACCATGTAGCTACTTTCAGATGTCAGCTATAGGAATGTTACCTAAAAAGGCCATAGATGCTCCTATTTTACTGGTAGAATGGGCTCTAGGAGGTATAGATAAAGTTTTTAGCTTTAATATAGCATGTTTCAAACCATTTAACAATCCATCTAGAAATGCCAGATTTTGAGATAGGTCTCCCTCTATGAGGGTTAGCAAATGTAACAAAAAGTTGCTTTGTTTTGAGAAAATCCTTTGTTTTGTCAATATAATACATTAATGCTTTTTTGACATCCAAATTATGTAGAGCTCTTTCTGCTACAGATTCTGGTTGAGGGAAGAAAACGGGTAACTCAACTGATTGGTTAATATGAAAAGCTGAGACTAAGGCGATCCGAAGCTGTGGATAACCTCACTATACCATATCCGACAGTGCACTCATGCAATCACTGCTAAGAACATGTCATATATTTGCTGCAATATCCTTATCTGGCAGTTGTGGTCATTTGAATATTGTTGTACTGTAATGTTAAAATATAAAATGTCAATAAAAAGATTTTTTTTTTTTTTAAATGAAAAGCTGAGACTACTTTTGGAAGGAATTTTGGGTCAGTACGAAGAACAACCCTATCTCTATGAAGTTGGAAGAATGGTTCTTCTAATATTAATGCCTGAAGCTCACTCATATCTCTGAGGTGATAGCAATAAAAAAAAAGCAACCTTCCAAGAGAGAAATTGGAGGGGCAATTATGTAAAGGTTTAAAAGGTGGGCCCATAAATCTTGTTAAAACAATATTAAGGTTCCATGAAGGTGCAGGAGGAACCTTAGGTGGTATCACTCCTTTAAGGCCTTCCATAAAAGCTTTAATTACTGGTACTTTGAATAAAGAGAAGTGTTGTCGGATTTGAAGATAGGCAGCCACAGCTGAAAGGTGTAGGCGTAGGCGTATAGAGGTGTAAGCAAGGCCTGAATGATGTAGAGCCAAGAGATAAATAATTTGTTGTATAGATATATCTAGTGGGTCATTTGTTTGGTTTTTACAATATATAACAAACCTTTTCCTCTTAGCTGCATAGCGCGCTCTAGTGGTAGGTTTTCTTGCTTCCTTAAGAATGCTCATGCAATCTTAAGGTAGATTTAGATAGCCAAACTATGATTCCAGGAGTCAAATCGCTTTGTTGAACTCCTTGGGGTTTGGATGTCCGATTTCACCATGGTTCTGAGGGAGAAGGTTTGAGGTGAGCTGAAGTTTCTCGTGTGGAACTATTGAAAGTTCTAGTAGTGTAGTGAACTATGGTTGACGAGCCTATGTGGGAGCCACTAGAATGAGAGTGATAGATGTCTGCCTGAGTTTCTGAAACAGAAATGGAACAAGAGGGAGAGACAGTAAAACAGCATATGCAAATATTCCTGACCAATTCAGCCATAGGGTATTGCCTTTGGATAGAGGGTGTGGGAACCTGGAGGTAAAGCTTGGCCATTTTGTGTTCTCTACTGTCTCAAAGAGATCCATCTGCGGAAACCCCCACCTGTGGAAGTTTGGGAGGAGGACTTGAGGGTGGAGTACCCACTTGTGGACTTGTTGCCGCATTCTGCTGAGGTTGGCAAAGTTGGTGTGTCTCTGGAAGGTGTTCTGCTAGCAATTGCATTTTGTGATGTATTGCCCAATGTCAAATGCCCTGAGAGTGGAGTGATAGCTCAGAGTGTGTCCCCCCTGTTTTTGTACATAGTACATGGCTGTCATTGTCCGTCCCGACTAGGACAACCTTGCCTATAAGGTGAGGTAGAAATGCTTTGAGTGATAGGTGGACAGCTTGAAGCTCTAGGTAGTTGATGTGGAGATTCTGGTGTTTGCTGAACCAGGGATGCGTCCGCTGTTAGCACAATTTGTGGGACAGGGTCGACAAAGGGCCACCCCTTTGATAAGTTTTGTGTGTTCCACCACTGCAGAGAGCGATGGGTGCGGCTATCTATCAACACCAGATTTTGTAGTTGACCCTGTGATTAATTCCATTGACGTGCCAAGCAATACTGTATTGGACGCACGTTTAATCTTTATAGATACTATGGCAATGCAGGATGTCTTCATCTCTAGGAGTTGCATGAAAGTTCTGACTGTTAGATACTGACTGCTTTGGAATTGTGGTAGAAGTGTTTAGAAATTTTGAATCCTGGCTGCATTTGGATATCAGTGTTGAGCAGAGCTCCTAGATAGGTTTCAGCTGTGAAGGTTGAAGATGGGATTTTTGGGCATTGAGTGTAAATCCCAGCTGACTTGTATGATTTATGGTAATCTGAGTGTGTTGTAGACCTGTGTTATGTGTTGGCTTTGATAAGCCAATAGTCCAGATATGGGACGACATGAATCTGTTGTCTCCTTAGATAAGCTGTTACCACTGCTAAGCATTTGGTGAATACTCTGGGTGCAGTAGTGACTTCGAATATGAGCACTTTGAATTGATAATGCTTTCCTGCTATCAAATCTAAGATAGTTGCGATGTGCTGGGTGAATAGGGATGTGAAAATATGCGCCCTTTAAGTCTAGTGCTGACAAAGTCGCCTTACTGAAGGAGTGGAAGCAATTGTTGAAGTGTGACAATATGGAAGTGTTCTGATAGTATGTATAGGTTTAAAGGCTTGAGATCTAAAATTGGACGCACAAAATGTCCTTTCTGGGGATTAGGAAGTACAGGGAATAAACCTCTAACACTTTATGTTGCATTGGGACGGATTCTACAGCTCCTTTTGTTAAAAAGAGCTTGTATTTCCTGTTTGAGCAGCTGTTGGTGCGCCAGAGAGGCTGTGAGTGCGAGGTGGGATATTGGGAGGATTGCTGGTGAGCTACAGGCAATAACCACGTTGGATAATGTCCAACACCCACTTGTCTAATGTTATTGATTGCCAAGAGGGAAGAAACTGTTGCAGACGTCCCCCGACAGGTGCAAGATGGACAGGGAGGAATTGTTATGGAGACACTGCTTGTTGGGAGATGGGGATGTACGTGTTGGTGTGCCTCTACCCCTAGAGTTGTTGCCTCTATAACCACCTCTGTAAAATCCTCTAGAGGGGGAGGATTGAGTTTGTGGCCTGTATGAAGATGCGGAGGCATCTGTGGAGGTAGTGTTTGAGCCTCCCCTGTAGAATGAGCGGCGAACTGAACCTCTATTAGAGGGTGTCTGAAGTGCTCCCATAGCTTTAGCTACTTCAGTATCCTTTTTCATCTTTTGTAGTGTTTCGTCCACTTGTGGTCCGAAACGATGTTATCAAAAACAGCACTTAATATCGTTTGTTGGATTTCTGGTTTAAAAACAGAGATACGCATCCATACGTTTCTTCTGAGGAGAATGCTGGTAACTCCACTGGCTGCAGTATCAGCAGCATCTAGTGCACACCTGATTGAGGAGTTGTAGATTAATTTCCCCTCCTGCACTAATCCCGGTCCTTTTTTCTTGTGCTCTCTGGGAGGTAATGGACTAATTCTTCCATTTCGTCCCAGTGGGCTCTATCGTACCTAGCAACCAAACCCTGTGTGTTAGCCATACGCCAGTGATTGGCTGATTATGCAGCCACTCTTGCCTGATGCATCTATTAATTTCGATTCTTTGTCTGGAGGTGGTTAATCAGCTGATGTTTGTGAATTTGCTCTTTTACAAGCATTAGACACTACCAAAGAATCTGGTGTAAACTGACCTCTAATAAAAATTAGGTCAGATGGTGGGGGTTTGCATTTTGTGTAAACCCTAGGTGTTCTAATACAAATTAAAAATATCCTCTGCATGGCGCAGCATACCTTTTACCATTGGGAAAGACTGATTTTATGTGCAGGCTTAATGTTTCAAATAAAACGTCTTCCTCTAAGGCTTCTCTATGTAAGGTGACCACATGGTATGCAGCTGCTCTGGCTATTAACTCCTGATAGGTGTGGTCATCAGGAGTGGAGGGTTTTGAAGGATAGAGATCAGGATCTGTGTATCCTGGAGGGTCTACATAGTAGTCATTCCATGGGTCTGGTGATGCTTCATAGGTATCATCCCCTATATCTGCACCAGGGTCTGTGTGAGGAGAATTCCGAGGTGTAATGTTTAAAGAGTTTCCTGGTGAATAAGGTATTAATGGTACAGGTGAAGATGATGGTGGAGGGGAATTAGGAATAAGGTGGAAGGGACTGGTAGCAATATCCTTTTAATTTATTTAAGGAATTTTATATCCAGTGTCCTCTAGAAAAGGAGTCTTCCTTTTGGACGACGGTGGTAGCGCAGGTTTTGTTATGAGGCGCCAGGTCTCTAGATTAAATGGAAGTTTTCTGTTTTAGATCCAGTCTCTCCTGCATAGTTTCGAGAATTGGCTCCAGAAGCATTGGATTGGCAGATTTATGTTTCAGTGCCGAACTTTTCGGAGCCGAACCAGGCTTCTCTTTTTGTCCTCCTCGAACCAGAAGGCTTTAGTTGTCCTTTCGGTGCCAAGCAGGAGGATGGGGAGGTGGAAACAGAATCTCAGTGCCTACCATGGCCAGATGGCAGTGGAGGCCCAGAAGCCTTTTGTTTGGTGGAAGAAGGCTTTTGTGTGGGTAAAGGGGTTTGCGTACTCACGGCATCTTTTTACCAGCTGGAACATCATGGAACTCGTTTGATTTAGAGTTTGGAATCGGAGTCTTGAACAGAGAAAGTCTCCTCCTCTTCAGCTGCTGACACTTCCATGTCTTCCTGTTCGATATCTTGTTCTCCAAAGATATCAGGAGTGTCTTTAATGCTCTACCTCCGCATCTATTTTCATTGGGCCCGATGGTCCTGCAAGGTCTTCTTGGATCGAAATGACTGACAGGCGTCACAATCTTCTTCTCTGTGCTCCGGGGAGAGGCACAGATTACAGACTTTGTTAAGGTCTGTGCGCGGGTGCTTAAAGTGGCACCGAGGGAAGAATTGAAACGGAGTTCGTTCTATCAGCAGATTACTCAATGGAGTTGTCGAGTGGAAGATACATTAAACGGGTTGAGCCCGAAGGCCGCGATTGGCGTTTTCCAACCCAAATAGGGAAAGTTTTCCGAAAAACTGCTTGAACCGGAGAGGCGCAATCACGTCCGAGCCAGACGGCAGAAAGAAAACAATCTAACAATGGAGTTGATGCCCATGCGCACTATCACCGAAAGCAGGAGTCCACTTACCTTGTGACTTGAAAAGACTTCTTCGAAAAAAAACCTGCAAACATCCAGACCCAACACTAGATGGCAGAAGTATGCAAATCATGTGTATCTACAGCATACATGCCTTGAACAGTCTAAAAGACATTCACTGCTTCAACTGCACTACAGCTAGCAAGGCAGGTTAAAAAACAAAATAAGCACTGGTAATGCAGTTTGTGGGGTTACTGCTGGAGAAAGGAGTGCTGCAGTAAAGACTGATAGGACAGTGATAGGACAGGCTACTATACTGCAGCTTATGATCCTTAATAATAGTACAGTTAAGAGGTAGTAGAACAGGAGTACTCAACAAAATGTGTGCTATTGCAAGAATGCTCCAGGTTACAAAGCAGGCATTAAGTGATGTAACAGAAGGGGCACAAAAAAAACAGTGTGGCTCCTACTATTGGGTCAGTCTGTGGACGAAACAAAATATATATTGTGTGGTTGTTGTGCCATAAGATGCATATTAGACAATGGGCTTCTGAGAACGTATGCATTCCTGACAATTCAGACATTTAATGTGACATTTAGTAACATGGCGTAACTTCTTACAAATGTGATCACCCCACTCCGCCAAAGGGCCACAATAAGGGGCATTAGAAGTAGATACTGAATATAATACAACATCTGAAATGCCAGGAGCAAAGACATTACCAAATCCAGGACCAGAGAGAATTCTGGAGTGCTTCTGGTTTTTAGGGGTAGGGCAGGCTTCCTGTTCAGCTGCTCCTCAGTCAGCGGCGGTACATGCTTGATGAAATAATACCTATTGGAGAAACAAATTACACTACTGATGGTCGACTGAATTGAGTAAGCAAACAAATACTGACCAATGCACTGTAAAGGTGCTCTTTTCTGCTTTAGAGGGCTAAGCAGCTTTTATTGTCCTTCTCAGGAAGAGGTGGGAGGACAGCTGGGTCCAAGTCCTTCAAGACCAAACCAGACTATCACAATACACCACACTTATGCAACTTTCTTTAGCATTTGGATTATTAATGAGTAAACTTGATCTTTCCTTCTAGGCAAACCAATGCTCTTTCAAGTAAAACATTATTGCAGCTTTTAGAGGAATTAAAAGCATTCTCAAACAGACCTTGATTCAACTTATGGGCTCAATGCAGTTTATATAAAGTTTATTCAAACTCATTTCAAGATCATCCACAAGTATACCTTTCATTTATTTCGAAGGATTAATTGACTGTCCTTTATTCCCTGGAGGAATTAGCAAACTGCCTGGTCTGTCTGACTAGACTATTTACATCTTAGCAATTTCAAAACTGTGAAGATGCTTAAAAATGTTATATCAGAATGTTGAAGATTTTTTTTAGAATTGCTAACTTATTAGGCACATTCTGCATACCTCTTAAGACAAAAGGGTCTCCAATAATATTCTGCCAAGAACAAA
This sequence comes from Calotriton arnoldi, assembly GCA_963921515.1. Taxonomy (NCBI): domain Eukaryota; kingdom Metazoa; phylum Chordata; class Amphibia; order Caudata; family Salamandridae; genus Calotriton; species Calotriton arnoldi. The sequence continues at coordinate 368,074 of CAWUFW010004676.1, forward strand.
ATGGTTACTTACTGGTAGAAGTAGTTTAGCAGCTTAAAGCGTGTTCAGGCTTTGCATGCTCTGCATCATTACACCATCTAGGGGTTGGGTCCGGAATACTTTAGTCCATTTTATTTTGTTTGTTGGGAATATCTGTTAACATTTTGGGATATGTCTGTCCCCTTGTGACGCCCGACATGGGCCCTCAAAGCCTCTGGGCATGGCGAAGGGATACAACGCTGAGGGAGAGGTCATCAAGATAAAGCTATATGTACTATCACCGAAAACTCCATCAGTTAACATTAACAAGCATTTGCAATGCAATTGGTTTCGCATTTGCGAGAGTTTACGCTATTGGCATTGTAAATGACAATGCCTTTTATTTATGCTTTTTCAAAACCAACACATATATAAAAGGCATTGCAATTTCTAATGCCAATAGCTCAAACTCTCGCAAATGCGAGACCACTTTCATAGTGGCTGCGCCTCTTTTAGACGCTGCTCGCAGTATTCAGGTTACAGCTAGCTGTGTCTAAAGAAAGGGGCGCGGCCACCATTTAAGTGAAAACATGGGGCGATTTTACGCAAAAAAAAACATTTGTTCACAAATTATTTTTTGTTGTTGGGAAAAACACCCCATGCTGTGCTTTCACTTAATGCGTAAACTGAAAATGTGCTTAGCATAGGGCGCCGTCAAACTAGTATTTTGCTGCTTCCGACACTGCATCCAGATAATACAACACTTAACAGTGCACATTCAACAATCCAGGGCTATTGGATTTGTCAATGGTTCTCTGATGTTCTAGCAGACCGTTTGGCTGATCGGGCTGCACAGGCTGGCAGGCCGGACAGGGCAACTACTATGTGGTCCCAATAACCATCGGTGATGAGGTGGTCAGCTGTGGGGAAGCTCGCTCTGGTCTGGCGGACGTTTCTATTCGGTTCCCTGGTGCCCAGGGTAGCGTGGGTCCAGTATGGTTACACACGGGCTGGTGGTGCGGAGGCTGCTTGTGGTGATGCCTCTGGCGGTAATCCCGCAAGTTGGTGGTGCCGTGAGCTGTGTCCGCTCACGCGCAAACTGGGGCTGCAGGTCGTCAGGTGACCCGCGGCGGCACCGGTATGGAGGTGGCAACGGTGTCTTACTGCATGGGATGGTCAGGGCCATGCAGGGCATTGAGGCAGAAGGGCTGTGGCACCCTAAACCACTGCGGACTACAGGAGGGTGCTGCAGTCTGTCACAGTTCCGTGCAGTGGTGGGATGCGACCAGTCACTGCTCCATACCGGGTTCGATGCTGCTGGTTGAGGGTCTATGTGGAATGATTGGTCGATGCGTGGCCAGGTGCAAGGCTTAAGTAAATGCTGTACCTGGCTGATAGGAGTCGCATTATCCGAAATGCAGAGCGTCGTTGCCGGGGTCTCCAGTTTTCTGGAGATACCGTGTTGCAGCAGCCCTTCTGACCAGCCACAGTGAAGGCGCGCTGCTAACACATAGGCGGTGCGCCATTGCCGGCGTCCCGCGAGTGCTGTGGGGTGTTTGGGCAGCCACAGTGAAAGCGCACATGGCGCGCTGCTAACAAAAAGCAGTCGCCATTGCTGGCGTCCCGCGAGTCCTGTATACATTATGGAAATAGTTCTCCAATATACTAATGAAAGCTCCTGAGTTAGGACACATGCAAAAGGGCCAGTCTTCATGGGAGGCAACAGGAGACAGGGAGGTACTAAGGAGGGACTAATACGCCTATCACAAATCAGAAGCCAACATTTACAAAGGACAATGACACAAGCCAATGAAAAATATGGGCGGATCTTCAAGTCCATACCTGAATACAGCATGCCTCGCAGCGCATGCGATGCCAAGGATCGACCTAAAAAGCACAAGGTGTCGTTTAGCCAAAAACTTCAGACTTGAAATCTCACAAGACTGTCTTGGCGCTAGAACCCTTGTCTACCAAAGGAAAGTCTAAACAGATGGAGCCTCATGAGTCCTGTCACAAGAATAGTGGGCGATGTCCCTCAGATAAACTTTCAACATCAAAGGACAATTGAGAGAAAATAATGGAGGTGGGCACTGTGGACTGAGGACTATGATGATCATGTTGTCGGTCTCTGAGGAGGACTACTTTGTCTTGCATCTGCAGCAGGAAAGCTTTGGGGGGAGGCGGACTACCAGAAGCTCGAGAGTTGATGTGCTGCATCTACTGTTGTGCAGTCCACACACCTGCATTGTGTAAAGGTCAAGGGGAGTTCCCAATCTGGATTGGAAAACGTACATGGTAATGGTGACTAGCGAAATGGGGGCTAGGAAAAGCCTGCCCTGTCACAAATTGTTGATGTTTCACCACTGCAGACCGCAATGGGCGCTGGCTCTTACCAACACTAGATCTTCCATCTGACCCTCTGTTTGTGACAACTGTGCCGAGGGGCACTGTTGCAACTGGCACCTCTGTAGCCAGGATTGGGGTCCTATAGCGATGTACAAGGCCATCACGCCCAAGAGGCGCATTACAATTCTTACTGTGAGGCAACATGGCTAAAAAATTTTTTTTAAAAAGATGTACAAGATGGTCAAAGGCCACTACCCTTTCAGGACTTAAACAGGTTTTGCAGGCAACTGAATTTAGAATTACTCCTAAAAAGTGTTGGATCTACAGAGGTGGGACTCAGCCACTTATGGTTGACCCAAGACTGCTGAGAAGCTAGGTGGTTGCCTGTGTGTGCTTTAGGCAGTGCTGGCTGCTTGCCCTCTTGATCAGCCAATGATCGAGATAGGGGAACACATGGATGCCCCTCTCCTTAAGTGGACAGCCACTACTGCCAGGCACTAAGTGAAGAGCATTGAGACCGTGATGGTGCCAAAGATGAAGGGGAGTACCTATATCTGTTAATGTCGTCCACTAACCATGAAATGCAGTTAGCACTGGTGGGCGTGATTGACTGGGATGCAAAAGTAGCCGTCCTTGACATCAAACAACGCTCTGTAGTGGCCTTGCTGGAGTATAGGTATGACATCCTGCAGCATCACCATGTGGAAATGTTCAGAGTGGTTTTACTGCCTACCCTGTACTGCTGCCTCCAAAAAGGGAGTCCCTCAGGGTGGAGGACTGCAGGACCCTTACAGCCTTGGCTGTGCCGGTGTCTTTCAGTTTCTCCAGCATTTGGTCAACCTGCGGACCAAAGGGGTGTTTGCCATCTTAGGGCAAGTTGAGAAAATTCAAGGATGCTCGTATTGACCCCACAGGCAGCATCACTTAGAACACAGCAGATGGTGGGGTTTGAAATGGTTTTCCCCTCTGTCACAAACCTCTCCTCGAGTTCCTCATGGAGATGCTTGAGAAGGCTTTGCATCTCGTCACTGTGTGCTCTATCGTACTGTGAGAACAAACCAACACAGTTGGTGAACTGCCAGTGGATAGCTGCTTGCGTCGCTACCCTCTTTCCTGCAACAGTTATCTTTTTGAGCTCCTTATCTGGAGAGTCTACGGTGGCCTGGGCATTGGAGCGCTTACGGGTTGTATGCACAACTAGGGAATCAGGTGGAATGTGCTAATGGATGTAAGGAGGTTTGTTGAGAGAGGGTTTGCATTTCTTGTTCGCTCATGGGGTGACAGTCCTAGTTTTAACAGGCTCCCAAAAGGTTGCACGTCTTGATATGCCTGAGGACCCTAGATGGAGGCTATCGACATCTGACAACACAAGCTCACGTGGAAACACCCCTCCCCCCCCAAAACCCCAGCTGCCCCTCACCAGTGTGACACCTGGGTCTCAACTCTCGGTACTTGATGTCGCCCCCGCTGACCTCCCCGAGGAGAAAAACACACACACACACACACACACAAGCTGGTACATACAGAGATAAGACACTCCTCCATGCGATGCCAATGGACAATTTTCACTCCACAGACTATCAGTTTCACCCACGTTTGGGAATTGTCACATCTTTGCTTTTACTTTTGTTCCTACAGACCCCTATAGAGGCCTGCACGGACACTATACATAGACGCCACACACTGATTGACCAGTGACTGGATTAGCCCCGGTACTGGGACAGCCCAAATAGGTATCTGTAGACATGTGGGTAGTGAGTCACACTACGATGCACCTAAGTGCCAGCATCTTGTGGTGTTATGACATGCAATTCATACTGGTTGCTTACTTTTGTTGCCAACCTCTGCCTGTTATTTGTTCACTAAGCATAAACTTTAACAAAGAGCTACTATGGAGAAGAAAAAAAACAGGCTCCTTAAAAGGTGCTTGCGGTGGTCTTTAACATACCTAAAGCATAGGGAGGAATTGGATTCTGTGCGGTGTTTTGGATAGCATCTCTATCCGGTAGCCAGTGTCTTCCTGGAGGACATGCATATCCACTTTATGGTAAGTGGCTGCCCTGTGGATGACCACATGTAGGATGCAGTGTTGTCGAAGAAGGATGGGGTGATGATGCTTTCAGCATGGGCCGCAATTTTGGAATCAATCAATTTCTTGGCACTGAGGCAGGATTTGGTGTTGGCAATAAAGGCCCCTTGAGCTTCAGGGGCCAGTGCAAAAGTTTCAAGCTCAATGGACGAGTTGCAGCTGTATCTGCAGGAAAGAGGGTTGTTGCCTTCCAAGTTTTTGGTCAGTGCTGACCATGGCCTGAAGAGTGGTTGCCTGGTAGTCTCTCTTTAAGGTACTGGGCTCTGCCCTTATGGTGGCCGTGCTTGGCCTCAGCCCAGGGCAGTTGGGCTGGCTCAAGCAGAGTTTGAGGGCAAGGTACTCGCAGTCAACGTCTTCACCCATGTCTGAGAAGCACCTGTGTTCGCATGCTGTTCCTCATCGGACTCAGAGGAGACGGCCACCTCTGGGTTCAGAGACGAATGGACATGCTGTGCTCCTGAAGGGCTGGCAGAATTCTCTTCTTCCTAGGCTTCGGTGCCATGCTTCGTGAAGATATCTGGGATATCATCTGATTTTTGTTTCTGTATCCTATGATGGGCCCACCTCCGCTCACGTCAGGTGCCACATTCTGGTCAATGAAACTTAGGGGGCGAAAAGCACAAGCTCTTAAGAGGGCCTGAGGACCCAACGGTGAGGAGTTGAAGGAGGTCAGCGTCCGCTACACTGCTATGCAGAGAAAATTAAACAGTAGTCGTTGCGGAAAGTTTTCCAGGGCTACTGGGGTCAAAAAGTGACAAAGTGGGCCAGAGAGAGAGTGCTACGAGTGTGAAGCGTGAAGCCTTACCGGTACACATCGGAACATGGTGGCGGAAAAAAACAATCAAACATGGAGTCCATGGCATAGCGATCTAAGGGAGTAATCATACCTTCCAACTCAAAAGTGTTCTTCCAAGAAAAACAACTTGAAAACAGAGTCCAACACTAGATGGCAGGAGTATGCAGAGCACGTGTATCTACAGCAACATATGCTACGAACACAGGATTTCCTGTGTCTGGCTTAGCAAAAGCTAGCGTTGCTTTGTCTTACGGATGGATTTAGTGCTATCAAAGTAGTAATTGTGCGCCCTTTTACCATTTAACGGATGCCAGAAGAAGAGCAACACAATAGTTTGGTTTACATGGAACAGGGAGACCACCTTCAGTAGAAATTGTTGGCTAGTTCTCAGGAGTACCCTATCTCTATGACCCAGGAGAAAAGCTACCAAAAAGGAATCCTCCCAAATCCAGAACAGGATTGTCACAGGAGAACAGAGGTTAATAGGTGAGCCATAAGCATAGTGAGCACTTCATTCAAGTTCTAAACAGGCAGTGGAGAGGCCTTTGGTTCAGTGACTCTTGAGGTCCTCCATGAAGACCTTAATTACAGGGATTTTAGATAGTGACTTATGTTGCCTATTTTGCATAGTAAACAGAAAGTTGTATGTTAATCCAGCTTTCTGCAAATGAAACTGGTGCCAAACGATATGCACAGAGACTTTAAGTGGGTTTATGTGCTTTCCAGTGAAGTAGTGGACAAACATTCTCCATTTAGCACCATGCAGGCGCACCTAGTGCGTTTACACACTTCATCTAGAATTTGAATACACTCTTTCAGATGCTCGATCTCGTGTCAGATCGTTAGATTGAATTGTCTGGGATCTGTATGCCTGAGCTGACTCCGATGTCATAATAGAAAGATGTGGCCTCAGAGAAAGTTTCTAGTGTGGATGCACGTGGACATGTCCAGCAGAATGAAGTAGCATGGTTGTCTCGCTCACATTGGTGCCAATAGAATGAAGGTCATTAGCACTTGCCTCACTTGTCCGACTACACATGGGAATGGGGGAAGTGGAGGAAAAGTGATGAGTATTCCTGACCATAGTGCATTGTCAAAGCACTTTGCGAAGTTGAAGGCAAAGCTTTGCATTTTGTGCGGTGACAAACAGCTCTATGGTGGGAATGTCCTATCCGTAAAAGTACCATTGTATGACTTAGGAATTAATTCATTACTCAGACCTGCTGCTTCCTGCTTAGTAGGTCTGCAAAGTCGATGTCCACGTACGGGAAACGCTACGCCAGGAACAGAAACTGGTTGCGAATGGCCCAATAGCATCTCCTGAAGCAACGCAGACAGCTAGGGAGTGTGTACCTCCCGTTTCAGGATGTAGTACATGGTTGTCATTGTCCCTATTTATGAGGACTGGTTTGCCTCAAATGAGCATGTAAAAAGCTGTGAGTGCCAGCATGACCGCCATGCTTTCTAGGTGGTTGATGTGGCATCCAGGTACCTTGAACAGTCATGTGGTTGAAATGTGCTACATAACCTATGAGTGAAGCATCTGCAGAAAAGATTACTGCCAGACTCGGGTGAGGAAAGGCCTGCCCAGCAACAGGTTGTTGCTGTTCCTCCCCAGGAGAGCACATTGCATATTGGCCTTTACCAACACTAGATCCTCTCAATAACCCTTCCCTTGTGACAGCTGCATTGTTAGAAATTCTTGCAAAGAGCCCATTTACAGTCTGGTGTGTGCTACGACTGCAATATATTAAGGCATCATGTCAAACAAAACCATCACCATCTGTACAGTGAGAGGATGTCCTTCCTGAAAAAGAGGCAGTAGCTTTTGGAATGCTTTGACCCTCCCTCAGTTCAGGTTGTCTTTCCCCATGATCGAGCTAAAGACCGAAACCGAATATGGCTGAAACTGCTGAGGATGAAGATGGGGCTTTTCGGCTCGGATGGTGAACCTCAGCTTGTAAAGAAAAGGCACCGATGTCTGAGTATGTATTAGGCACTCCTCTTTGCTGTTGCTCCCGATCAGCCAATCGTCTAGATTCGAGCGACATGAATGGTGTTTCTGGGCAACTGAGCTGCCACCACCACTAAACACTTTGTAAACACACTTGGGGCTACGGTGACCACTAAAGTTAGCACATACCTTTGTAGTAAGTGGACATCACTACTAATTCAGAGATACCAATGATGTGCCAGATATATGAGGATGTGGACCAGATGTATGGGGATGTGGAAGTAAAAGTCTTTGAGATTGAGAGCTACCATGAAGTCCCATCTTTAGAGCAACAGGAGGACACTCCCCAAGGTGGTTATTTGTAAGTGCCCCAATAGGACACAGATTTAACGGCCTGAGGTCCACAATTGGCTTTATAGTCCTCTCATTTTTGAGGATAAAGTATTACAGGGAGCATACTCCATTGTGCCAAAGTGGGGCCTCCAGCTCGATTGCACCCTTGCCGAGGAGCAGCTGTACTTTCTTCAACTACAGATGTTCACATCTGAGGATGTGGTGTCAAAGTGTAACGTTTAGTGGCATGGAACTCCACACAATACCACTGTTGTAGTAGTAAGAGCACCCACTTGTCGAGATGATCGCCTCGCAGGTAGAGTATCCGCCAGAGAGAGTTTGGGAGGTAAAGTGAATTTTCTTTATTACCACTACTGAGGGAGGGGAGGAGTGGCACCAGCAAGTAGGCAGGTAGCCTCTATTCCAGACTGCTCATGTGTTGTGGCTAGTCTCAGACAATCATCAGGTTCTCAAGTCTCCATTTATCGGGGAAGGAAAGTCAAGAACTAGCGCACTCGATTTGTCAAACTGGAGAGTAATTTAAATACAGTATTTCACTGGTAGAAAAAGCAAACCACCTACCAATTACTGGAGTTCTGTGCAATATTTTAAAGAACTCAAGTGTCATGCCTATTAACGCAATGTAATCTGAATGTGTTGTGTCCTCCAGGATCCAAGACAGACTCCAGTATGCCCCCTGACATGTCTCAACTCACTTGTACAGTATTTCACAGTACTACCCTTGTGTTAGCAGAACAACACTCAGTTAATCCCAAGGTCCCATAGAAACTGCTCCAGAGGCACTGTTTAATTGCTTAAGCACAAACTGAGCTTTAAGTTCTTTCTTGGTCTGTAATTCCTTGCCAGTTGGTATTGAGCAGAAAGACTATTTTCATACATTAAAACGTGTATTTCAATAATACCTGCCACTTGTGGAAGAAAGACAAGAGAACCAATGAATCAATGACTGGACTGCTTACGTCAGGAATCAAAACTAATATTCGTATGAAAGGAAGAGTACTCACGGGTCGAAGACTTCCCAGTCTTCCTCATATGTGGCCTCAGCATGCGCGGAGGAGTAACCACTCTCTGGGGATACAGGTGCTACAAAAGAATGGGTATGATACGTAACTGAAAGGACAATTATAAGTGCAACCATTTAATACAGCAACTTTCACTTACACAAACCTTAAAAAACATTGCCACAGAGGGAATTTCAAAACAAGTGACTTTAGCTCCTGCAACCATAACGGAACAAACTTTTGGCTTTTCTAGAACAGATACATCAGCTTTATTTTTTGACTCTCGCTGGTCATTTCCGACTCATTTTGACATAGCTTTATGTTCACACTTTTCTTCTCAATGTGGTGGGATGGGTCTTTGCAGGGAGGATCATACAGCAAGAGGCAAGGTGAGACTGGCAGGGATATTCTAATTTATCTTAGAACAATAGGGGAGGGGTGAATGAGCAGGATTTGAAGTGTGCTCAAGGGCTGTGCAAGGACAGTGTTCCTCAGCACACTGTCGCATTTCAACAGATTAGGAGCATTAATCAATCATAGCGATAGGATGTCTGTCATTCGATATCTGACTTTTGTGACAGACTGGATCGAAACTTTCCTGTTGTACGGATGAGATGCATTTGTACATTTATACAAGCTCCTGTGTCAAAATATTGCCAACTGTTTGCGTGCAAGGAATTGGCTTGAATTTTGCCCCGATTCAAGAAGGAGAGAGATATGGGATAGAGCATAAAAACCCCAAGCGCGTACATGCACAGGTGCAAGCAAGTAGCTTTTATTTCCAAGAATACAAGTTGTTGATTTGGGGCAGAAGGAAAATGCTGATAAACTATGGTGGCACAAACCATAAGCTTGCTCAGCAGGGGGGTGGAGGAATTTCAAGGCCATCATTCCACTTTTGCAGTCACCCTATAGAAGTTATGAGGGAATAGGGGATAACTGTTAAAAGCAATTCATCCTCGTAAGGAAATTTACCAAACAAAAGGAGCATGGAAGTCCTAATTAAGTAACTTCCAGAAGGGGGACCATCAGATCTAAACTGTGTTCCAATCTTAAGCCTACCTTTCAAGGAACCAATAAAAGTGTGGTCCAAGCGTCAATGTCCACCTGAGTCTCAAACACAGTTACCTTGAGGGAGTTACATGCACTAATGCAAGAATAAATGGTTGCTTTATGTTGTCTTGAATGCTGAAACTTAAAAATGTACTGATACAGAATATATATATATATATATATATATATATATATATATATATATATATATATATATATATTTTTTTTTTTTTTTTAGTATTGGGAAAATCTTTAGATTACCCGTTGTGTTCATTTATAGTTTCAACTAAAGAGGAAAAAAGACGGCCTGCAGAAGGCACAAGGGACCTGGGACAAAGTCCAAGTCATGTGTTTTCAAAAGGCTTAACAGCATATGCAATGAACTAGAAACCTCCGATTGCTTTGACACCCTCCTGCAACAATGCAAATATTAAACCTCACCTGTAAGTGGAGGCATGTCCCGATCTGGTGCCTCCTCCACTTCCTCCAAACCATTATTAATGGTAGATCGAACTTGCAGCACCTGGGTGGAGTAGGCTGTGCCATTGGTGGCTGTTGCAGTACTGGTAGAGATCTCATCCACATTTTCAATGTCAAGCTGTTTTACTATTTCTTCAGCTTCCACAGCTTGGCCAGGGGAATCTGAGCCAGCTGTCCCTAAAATTAGTTATGCACAAGTTTAGAATAATGTATTCATTAATGCTTTGCCAATGTCCACAAAGAGGAAATCAGTAAAGAATCAACCAACTTTATCAGAGTATCTACAGAAAGCGGGGCGTCATTTCAACACCACAGTGCAAGGTCCAGGTTTCCACAAAGGGAAACATTACTAGCAAGACTGAATCAAGGAGTATCACACTTCTGGCTGGGTTGAAAGGTTCACAAAAAGAGGCCATGAAGATGACATTTACATAATCCTTACACATACAGTTTGCAACTGTTTCTGCCGGTTACCGTTTTTATTTGCTGGTGAGAAGAAGTTGAAGACAGGAGAGAAGATGGTCCCCAGTAGGGTGGTCCTAGGAGGGCTGCCGGGGGCACAGGCTTCTTCGAGCTTCCCATTTTGCTTTACGTGCGGCGTGACCACTTCATAACTACCAGCCTCTGCAAGAAAACCACACCAAAAGCGGCTCCAATTACAAAGGCACGTCTTACACAATCATATAAACTTCGAGGAAGAGTAACCAATAAGCAAACAAGGCATCAGCAAAGCCACTATCTACTATACTCAGCCAGTCACTGAAATAAGACATCCGCTGCTTCCTTGGGACATCGTGCACAACAAAACTGACCAAGCCCAACAGTGTGAGTACTAGCACCCCATTCCACAAACCCTGAATGCAGTTCTGTTCTGCATGCTGTGCTCCCCATTCTCTCAGCTTTGTGTAGATGGAGAACTATGCAGTATGTGATCCCCAAAGAGATGAGTGGAGTAGCCCTAGATATGTGGGTGCTCCAACCTCAATCCAGCTTCATCTAGAGACATCTAATTTTTAGGTCGAGCATTCGAGACCTCTTGTATATACTTTAGTATATACTTATATGTGTATGTATTTTGTGGGCTCTGGAGATCAACCCTAGGTCTTGTCTGCTTCCGCTTAGGGACTTTTTTTTCTGTTCAACTGCCTCTGTTTAACTGTCTTGAAAGAAAACGACCAGCAGAGGTCAGTAAAATACCAGAATTGCTTTCTGCTGAGGGACTTTTTTTTTAATTTTTCTGGCAACTGCCTCTATTGAACTTTGATAGAAAACGACCAGCAGAGGTCAGTAAAATACTAGAATCACTTTAGCATTCTCTAGATTCCAGACCATAGAAATTGTCTTCCACGAGCACCCGTAGACAATATTTTTTTCAAATCTTGTATTTTCAGTGATATGACCACAGAAGGCCCTGATTTTATATTAAAAACAGGGCTTTGGACTATACCATTTCCAGCTGAAAGGCAATATTTCTCTCCATGTGTTCCCATACCTGGTTTGTCATGCAGTTTGGTGCTTACTTTCCCTCCATGTTAAAGAACAGTAGATGTTTTAGCACCCAGGCTAATGTGCTGCATAGCTAAATACATATATGGTCCCAAAGGCGAGACCGATTGCATTGCAAATGCTTGTTCTGAATAGAGACTGGAAGTAGCTCTTCTTCGTGTAGTCTATCCATTCCATCTGTCTTTTACTGGTCCATGAGGCAGCCCATGCTGACCTCCCCAGTCATCCTGTACCATACTTGCTTGAAAGAGGTTTGGTGCTGTTCACCACATTTTCCATGACCACAACACACCATGCTCATCAGAAAGTAGAACTATGCAGAATGCTGGACTAAAGCTCTGACCCTTCCCCGAATATGTCCTTCCCACACTCCGACAGCTACACGCTATACAGACTGCATATGGTGAGGCAATATAACCCCCCAAATTTACACACCTCCATTGACTTGACTTTTCCGACGTACTCGAGAAATTGGCTTTTCTCCTGTGCGCGGGGTAGACGAGATTAAGTTGTTATCGAGATCCCGCTCAATACGACTTCTCTTTGATGGGTTCTCTCTTTCTTCCTGAACACAGAAAGAAAACAGTTTACATTATAAAAGGGACTGGGCGTCTTTTCAGTTTCCCATAGAGTAGGGTTTGACACATTAGGCATCCTTGATCTACAAAACCTGTAGGCAGCGGACCAATGATGAGCTGCTTCCTCCTCTCTTTCAGATGTTTAACCCAGCTGGTGGTGATTGCAGGTCATGACTTTGTCCCACATTCATGTTGCTCCCTTGCTAGTATTCCTGAGCCACTTTAGTGACAGCAGAGAGTCTATCCAAATTCACAAAGCATATGTAAGCTGTGAATGGTTCGTTTTTTGGCCGCTTTGGTTGAATAAATTATGCATCACTGAGTAGAGTGCACCCAATCCACAAAACCCCTCTCTGCAGTCACAATGGAATGTTTCCACACACCAGTGAGATCCCTTGAACACATTTACAATACACCATTCAATTTTTGAAATAACTTCAAGCAAAGAAAATAGGCCTAAACGGTGCAACATTCTCTTTTTTGGATTTTCATTGTTAAAATGTACTCAGGATCTTGAGCATCACCTCTGTATCAAAATCACCCAGAATCGCCCCATCCAAACACTAATTCAAGAAAGAGCTGAAGTTATCTTGTAAAAGAACAGCAAGACAATGTAATGCCCATTAACACACTCTGCCTTTGGCCCTATAGAGCAAATAGCACATACAATTATCCTAATAATCAAAGTACAAATCAAAGTACAAATAACTGGATTCATCACTGCATAAATGTTTTAAATAATCAAAAAAGGAAATGTAGGCCTTTGCCAGGGGCTGCAAACAAGTGGATTAAGGGCTGCAAACGAGTGGACCACTGACATTCATTTCAGAACTCCAGAAGCTGCAATATTTCATACTGCCACAAACGTTAGGTAGTCCACTTTGAAGACAAAATGGTATGAGGATCTGAAAAAATACAATTGCTAAGTACGTTTTTACTCCAGACAGAAGCGAGAGAGATTGCAATGGACTCAGACCAAATACCCCTAATTGAGAACTAGAACTAAAGTTAAGCAATTTTTGCACTGCAAAAGGCGTCCATTTCTGAATGGGCTTTAAACCCATTTTAAAATTGCTGCCAGTGTGTGCGCATGCACAGGCAGCCATCTGAGAATGGGCTCCTAACCCAATCAAAGATGGCCGGCCGCAAGCATGCATGCACACTTTCAGTTGGCCATTGTGTAATACTTTCACAAAGCCTTATAACAAAGATATTCAAAGTTGTCTGGTTGAGCATGCGAACGCATGAGCAGCCATCTTATTTTAGCAAAACTATTCCAAAAACGGCCTTTGCAGGTGTAAGCGCTCGATAGCATGGATCCCCATTTAACATTTTTGTAAACTTTGTACAAAAACCAAAAGGCGGGCAGCCAAACCCACTAATACAGGCTTTGCCAATGCTTGTTCCTTTCCCTTCTCAGTCATAAGATTCTTATATCCATACACCGTAGAACAGAAGAGACCCAAAGAACAAGTTACTTACCTTTGGTAATGACTTATCTGGTACAGACCATCTATCCACAGATTCATTAACTTAGAATATCCCCAGGTGTCAGACTGGATCTAGAAGATTTTCGAGCAGTGCCCCTGCGTGTCGGTAGGCAGCATCGTTCGGCCCCGTGTGTTGCCAGACACCCATGGTATCTATAGAGGCGCCACGTCAGTGCGCTGACATCAGTTCCTTTCGTGACTTTCTATGCCAGAAGTGCAGAGCCGCGATCAGCACTGACCACTGGTGTGATAAGCTAAAGCCCAGAGAAGGGTGTCCATTACAGCTTAATCGGTCTCCAGAGCAGAGAGGATGGGTGGGTTCAGTAAGGAATCTGCAGCTAGACAGTCTCTACCAGATAAGGCGTTACCAAAGGAAAGTGGCTTGTTCATCTGATAGAGACTTCTAGCCGCAGATTCCTTACATTAGAATAGATACCAAAGCAATACCTCCCCGGAGGTGGGACTGCTTAGCAAATTAAATTAGAAAGTCCTGCAGGACCGAACAGGCGAAGAGCCCAACACGACGGACCTGACTTCCCAGGCAGTAGTGCATGGTGAAAGTGTGCAGTGAGGCCAGGGGCGTGGCCAGGCCGCCGGCAACAATGGACATGCAGAGCTGAAGCTCTGTCGACATCCCCGCATATCCGAGCCCATGCGGGCTTAATGGCCGCTATCCCTAAATGCGAACGCCTTGCTTACTACATTGACTCCAGTGCAACCAAAGTCTTGAGATGCATGTCAGAGGAGCGCTGTTGTGGGGCCGTGCTTGGATATAGGAGTCGTGCCAGACTCCGGCCTGGTTGGGCGACGCAGAGATGGACGGCAGCACCTGTGGACATTGGGTGCTGAAATGTGTGGCCCCCCCACTTCTTGTTGCACACTACACTGGGGCACAGACCTGCAAGGAAGTGAGATGAGCTGAGCTACTGAGGCCTACCTGCAGGACATCGGTGACATGCCCAGAGCTGTGGTGGAACCGAGAGGAAGGACACCGGCCATAGCCACACCACTTGGAGAGGTAAGGGCGGCCCGGGTGCACTCCCCGGAAGCCACGCGACGACAAGGACTCGTGTCCCAGGGCTGCGCCGAGCCGTCCTGCGGTCTGCTCGCCGTAGCTGCGCCCCCAACCCCCGAACCTACTTGTGCTCCTGGCCATCTTGTTCGTGGTGCCTCCCGGCAGGGACCCAGTGCTGGCCCAGGGGAGCCTGCTGACTGCTGTGGGAGGCTGATACGGTGGCCGGAGATGCAGGGGAGCTGTACGGGGCCACATTACCTCGATCCAACCCTGCCTTTTATGGTGGGGCAAGAATAAACAAACCCTGCAGACGCCACTGGAATCGCTGCCCCCCCCCCCACCCACTGAGCTGAAGGGGAGTGCATCGATACCCATGCGGCTCTTCCAATCCTGTGCAGGCGAAAGGTCAGCGATCAGTGAGGTGCAAAGCCTGCTGCCATACTCTGGTGCTGCGATGGTGAACTGGCGGAGTTCAGCTCGGAGATGGACTCAGAGGAGTCAGGGGACATGCATACACCTAGCTGGGAATGGCACGCAAAGACCCTAAGCAGCTCCGATTGCCCTTTGAAACAGTTAAGAACCAAGGCGCAGCACAGAACCAGGACATGGCTGAAGATGCGGCGCAGGGTGCTATTTGGGTGGGGGTGGGGTGCACACTGATGGCACAGGCACACTGATGGCAGAACTACGATCAGGCTTTAAGGCAATCGACTGAAGATTTGATGCCCTTGACAAGAGACTAGACATGCTGGGGGAGCGCAGTGATTGGCACAACGCCTGTCTGGACACGGCAGAAGGAAGAACATCAGTCATGAAGATGGCACGGCTCAGATGGCCAGGAAATTAGATAGGCTTGAGAAACTAATGAAAACGATAGCCATGAAAAACGAGGATTTGGAGGCGAGAAGCAAGCGGAACATATGCATATTGGGTGTTCGAGTACACAAACACTGCGTCTGGATCAATTCAAACGTTTGACAGATTGGTTTGGTGGGGAACACTTTAGGGCTACATTTGTGGTTGAGCACGCCCACCGATCGCTCGGACCGCGCCCCAACTTTGGCTGCCCTCCCAGGCCTATTTTTGCTAGGCTGTTTTCAGGGACGGGACACTGTCTTAAGACTGGCAAGGGAAAAGGTCCATTAAACTGGCAGGGCTCCACACTATCAGTGTTCCCGGACTTTACGATGCTTGTCCAGAAGGCCCAGCGCAAATACACGGGAGTGAAAGCCACACTTCGAAATCTGGGGCTTAGATACAGCATGCTCTACCGGGCTCGCCTCAGAGTGGACATTAATGGTAAGCCACGTATCGTTGACAACCCCATGGATGTCCAAACCTTTTCCACTGACTGAGGTGCAAAAAGCGGACCTGCGGCAAGTTCCCGGTGGCGGGGCGGAGGCGAGGTACTTGGTGATATACCTGCACAGGGACAGAGAACAGATACTGCAGCTAAACTATGGTCCAATGATGGGCCAGCTTCGTATCATTACGACCTCGTACATATTGAAGTGTGTTTTGCAATGTATAATATGACTCTCCGCTGTACTGCTAACAATTGGACTGTAGTTCACTGTTTCTGGACCTGTGTCACTGGCATTTGGGGCGGGGGGACTTTTAATGCTATATATATATATATATATATATATACACATACACATATACTGGTACGGGAAGGTGTTACTAAAATGTACGACAATACGTCATTTAAATTGCGATTTGCATTACACTGATGTACCGTACAACTTTTCAATAAAGGTTTTTGAAATCTAAGAAAAAAAAAAATGATGGACCAGCTTGGCGCCAGGGTGGATAGATGGATCCGACTCCCATTATCTATAGCAGGGCATATAGCCATCATTAAAATGGTAGTCCTGCCTCAGCTTCTATATCTGTTTCACAACATCCCTACTCCCTTAACCAACGTTTTTAGGTCTCGCCCTGAGCCAGCGCTTGCGCTGGTCTGGGCGAGACATTTAGTCAGTGGGCTTTCAGAAATGCGACCACAGCTTTTTGTGTGGCATTCTGCGCGCTATTACGCGCACAGGCACGAGCGCCATCGGGCTTTCCTCTCGCTCTCCCGCGCACGCCTCGCTCTGCCTCTCTGTCTTGCTTGCCCCTCCCCCACCAGAGATGCCATCTGGCTTTCTCTGCACGGACTACTCGCGTGCTTGTTTTCTTTCACTTTCGCGGCCGCGTCACTTTTGCTGCCGCGCGGCCAATGCTTGTTTTTAGTTGCCACCCGCAGAAACATTTACAGCTACCTGACAGATGTACAATACGTTGGAACGTGTCTATCATAGCTGTATCTTTGGACAGGAAAATACCACAGAAACTGCAATGTTCTAATCCACAAGCATCCTGTTACCCTCTGCCCCAGATCACGCACGCAGCCCAAACAATCTCATCTCTTCGCGAATGCCGCTCGTGTCCTGCCCACAGGGCTCTCCTCTCGAGCAGGGAGAGATCGCAATCACGGGGAGCTCTGGGAAATACCACAGCTCAGGTCACCTCACCCAGCAGAAGCCGTTGTCCCGCTCCCCCTCGGTGCCACCCACCCCGAAGAAAGAAGTAAACAGTCCGCATGTCCCAGCAACCAAAATATAAATGTTTGCACTGGAACAAACCAAATGCTGTGGAACTTTACCATTTTACTATCGACCTGATGCCAGATTACCTTGCACCAAAGGCATGCATTTGTTTATTGGAAATATCGCACCCACAACGTGATATTTTGGTTCAGTCCTCTCCCGTATCCTGAACTGGGCCTCAAATTGCTACCGGTCTGCATGGATTGAAAGATTTAAAACAGTAATCAGTACTACTTGGCTGCACGCGGCTTGCTTCAAGCAGACTCCGGTTTGAATTCTTTATACTTGTACAGAAATGTAACATGTTCCCTCACACAGCAAATGTAACATGGCCGATTGTTGTAAATGGATACAAAATGAACAGCTTTTCCATTCCGATACACTTGGTGACACAAAAGATCTGAAGAGGGCCTTATATCAGACCCCCACGAACAGATAAAGCATTTTTGATTGGCTCTATTTCATGCCGCCGTGTTCACTATACTCCCGCCCCCTCCCGTTGTCTGCATTTGCTCCCGGCCCCCTCCCGCTGTACTTTTGGTTCCAGTTTTCTACTTTGCTCCTGCCCCCTTCCCGCCGTGTTCACTATGCTCCCGCCCCCCTTCCCGCCGTGTTCACCATGCTCCCGCCCCCTCCCGTTGTCTGCATTTCCTTTGCTCTATCAGCCGTCCCACACCGTGACTCTGATCAATATTTCTGCACAGCGGCAGAGCACCCAGGATAATGTGCAGCATGACTAACCACTTAGACGGTCCCAAAGGCGAGACCTATTGGCTATGCCAATGCTTGTTTATTTTTGCTCAACTCCGTACGCTTTTGACATGTCTCATCTGGTGGGGGTAAACAACCTCGCATTTGCTGGAACGCCCTGGTCCTCCGGTACGAACGAGGGGGATTCGGAGTCCCGGATAGCTATCTTTATTACCTGGTAGCAGTGTAGCTACGCATGCAATTGGAATCATACGGATGCACACATCCCTTACGCCAAACCGGGAATGGACCTTGTAGCCTACACACCCTTGTGGATTTTCTCCTACCGGATGGCCTGCCGCAGGACTAAAAAGATATTCAAACTGTGTCCACTACCTGCTGGGCACAGACGAGATTACTAAGAAAGATGGGTGGCATGACATTCTATTCACCGGCGCTTTAGTTAGTGGCCAACCCATGGATACCCAGCACATTGAAACCACTGGTGCAATGTACTCTTCGACAGCATGCATTACACACGTTTGGGGATCTGTTTTCCAGTGGCCATGCCTTCTCCCGCATGGAAGACTCGTTCGAGACGCCCCTTACCTTGATCACATTGTCTTGGCCACTCTTGGGGACAAAATATCAACATACCCGATCGAACCGGACAGCTTCACACCACTCACACTGCTCATCACATAGATAAATGGAGACCGCCTCTTCTCTAGGATATACCGTGCATGTTTGGAGCTCATGCCCAAGTGAGACACCAGGTTGAGAGCTGCACGAGAGGCAGATCTGGGGCACCTTCTTACAGATAATGTCTTGTTAGAATGCTTTACTCTGACCCGGGTGGTGTCCTGCAACCACCGGCATAAACTACTACATTATAAATTCCTGCGGAGGGCCGATACCACACAGGTACGGATAGCTCATGCTGATCCAGCCCGATTGTCCACTGACCCAAGTGTCACACACATGCAGCAGACTTTGCGCACATGCCCTCGTCCTGTGGTGAAATTGCTTCATATTGGAAATACATCTTTGCAGAACTCACACAAATGGAAATTGCAACTAGAACTGACTCCACTACTGACATGTCACCAATGTTCCCAAAGCATCACGTAGGTTTGTGGCGATGGCATCGCTTCTTGCAAAAAGAGAAATTGCCCTCCACTGGGTAAGTAAGCACATACCAACTGGAGAAATGAATTAAAAGTATGATGTACTGTGACACGAATAGTGAACTCTTTGCAGCACTGCAACCTCCCACGTCCAGACCCAGGGATATCTAGAAGGGATTACTCGAGGGAACGAGGCCCTGCGGGAGACACCCAATGATCATACACACAGTCGGCTTCCCAATGGACAGGTTGCGGCACACTGGTAAAATGGAGTGAAAACACTAGACTAACAGAATCATCTATATACTATATACCTTTACTATACTGTAGCGAAGGCCCTTGCAATTCAGTCCAACTGGACCGTCACTAGGCCACTGTAAACAACTTATACGAACTATGTGACATCTCTTAGGAAAGCAATTGCTCATGTACCAATGTACGGCGATCTGATATGTATGTATGACACCGTGAGAATTTAAGAAAAAAAGGTTTAAAAAAAAAAAACGTGCAGTGAGGCGCACATTGCTGCCCGACATCGCCCAGCGTCCCGGTCCTGGACATGTAATGCAGTGGTTGCAGCCTTGGCTCTGGTGGTGTGAGCTCACATGGCCTCAGGGGTATGCTTCTTGGCTAATGCGTAGCCGATCTTAATGCATAGAACAATCCACCAAGATCTGGTCCTTTTCTGCACCGCCTTCCCTTTTTTGGCTCCTACATAGCCCACACAGAGTTGATCGTCCACTCTAAATTATTTTGTGAGGTCAAGGTAGAAAAACATTCTTTCTAGGTCCACACAAAGGAGTCTCTCCTCCTCTTTGAAAGGATGAGGCTGAACAAAGAAGGCTGGCAGGGTGATGTTATGGCCTACATGGAAGGGAGTCGCAGCCTTCAGAAGGAAGGGGCAAGTGTCCAGAGGACCAGCTTGTCCGGGTAGAAGGTGGCATTAGGAGGGTGCGTTAGGGGGCGTGAAATTCGATGACTTTCCTGGCAAATTTTATGGCCACTAAAAAAGCAGTTTTTATTGTCAAGAGCCTAAGAGGGCAATTTGTGTAGAGGCTCGAATGGTGCACACAAGAGAAGGGGCGGGGGGGGGGCGGTTAAAGGTCCCACTGAGGCATGATGACTGCCATACGGGAAAACATATGCTGAAGACCTTTAAGGAACCTAGCCACAACAAGTGACTTAAAGAGACGGTTGGTCCGGCAACCGCAAAAATGCAGAGGTGACAGAGAGAACCTTTAACTGTGCCAAGAACAGAGAACTGCTGGGTCAAAGACCATGCAAAAAAGAGAACCTTAGATAAAGATGCAGAAAGGGGGTACACTTTGTGGGAATCACACCATGACACAAACTTGTCCCAACTGCAGGCATATATCGACTTGGTGGAGGGACGCCTGGCTGCCAGAATAGCATTACAGACTTCGGGAGAAAGGTCATAAGATGTCACCTACCGCCGCTCAATCTCGATGCATGAAGATAAATGATGTGCAGGTTTGGGTGCAGAAGTCTCCCTGTTGTTGCAACAGAAGATCCTCTCAAAGGGGGCAGCCTGACTGGAGGACCAATAGTCATGCTTATCAGCTTGGGATACCAAACTCTCCATGCCCAATCCAGAGCCGCAAGAATAACTTGGGCCCAGTCGTTCCTGATCTTCTTGAGAACTCTGGGTGGGAGTGGTATGGGCAGAAAGGCGTACAGGAGGCTGGAGCTTCACTCAAGACGAAAAGCATCTCTGTGCGAGAGTCACCTTGGAAACTCCACAGCGCCAAATTGCTGACATTGCGCGTGCTCAGGGGTGGCGAACAGATCTAACCAAGGCTCTCATCACTGCTAAGAGACCTTGCACTACCTCCAGATGGAGATGCCATTTGTGATCCGATCTTTGGCTAAGTTTGTCCACTCGGGCATTCAGAGAGACCGCCAGGTGTTGGTTAAACCACCAGGGAAATGCCCGGACGTTCCAGAGACACACAGCCTTTTGACAAAGGGTCCACGACCCCACTCCGCCCTTTGTGTTGCAATACTATATGGCGATGGTGTTGTCCAGGAATACCTGCATCAGTCTTCCCTTGATCGAAGGAAGAAAGGCTTTCAGAGGCAAGAGAATCACCCACAGCTCCAACAGGTTGATGTGGAGCTCGGACTCTGCCGGAGACCAGAGTCCTCTGATCTCCACCTCTCCCAGATGGCCACCCCAGCCCAGGAGTGACATCTGTCACTAAAGTCAGCTATGGTTGGGAAAAGGAGAAGGGTCTGCCACTAACCCAATTGCGGTTCATTAGTCACCACTGCAGATTATTTGTAGTTCCCTCTGAGATCTGGACCATGTCAGAGAGATTCCCCTGATGCTGTGCCCACTGGGACTTCAGGTGCCACTGCAGAGCCCACATAGACCAACGTGAATGAGTAACAATCAGGATGCAGAAGGCCATGAGGCCCCCCAACAGCCTCAGAGTCAGTCTCGCCGAAATTCAGGATAGAGGCTGAAACATCAGAATCATAGCCGGATTATCCTGGACAAGCCACTCGGGAGGATAAGCTCAAAACTGCACTGTCCAGAACGGCTCCAATGAAAGGGAGCATGTGAGAAGGAGTCTGGTGCGACTTCAGCATGTTGATAGTGAACCTCAGCGAGTGCAGGAGGTTCAGCGTAGTCAAGGTGGAAGATGACTGCTTGGGGTGAGCCTGCCTTCAAAAGCCAATTGTTGAGATATAGGAAGACTAGACCTACGCCGACTTCCATAGATGTGCTGCAAAAACTGCCATCACTTTCGTAAACACCCAAGGTGCGCTGTTGAAGCCCAAAGAGTACAGCGAAATGAAAAGTGCTCTTGGCTTACCATGAATCGCAGGTGACGTCTGTAGGCAGGCAGAAGGGGACATGGCAGCATGAGTCCTGCAAGTCCAATGTTTCCATCCAGTCTCCCGCGTCTAGGGCAGACAGAACTTGGGTAAAAGTGAGTATTTTGACCTTCTCTTTTTTCAAGAAATGGTTGGAAAGGCACAGGTCTAAGATAGAAAAAAATCCTCCGCCCTTCTTTGGCACCAGAAAGTGCAGAGACGATCAACCACAACCTACTTCTGATGCAGGCACCCTCTCTGTGGCTCCCTCAGCCAGGAGAGCCTGTACTTCTTGACAGAGCAAGGAGAAATGTTCCTCCGTCAGCCAATCCTAAGTGAGTGGCGGGGTAGTCACAAGGGGAGGGAGTAGCCCCTTTGGATGATCTGGAGGACCCAGTGGTCTGAAGTCACTGACCGCCAGTGGGGCAGGTGCTGGCGTATTCTCCCTCATGCAAGGTGCCTATGATGTTTGGAGGGCAAACTATAGAGGTTTGGAGGGGGCGGCTGCTGGGGGCGGTGGACTGACCCGACCGATGGCTGCCGGTTCCATGTTGTTTATGGGGCCCCGCGCCCTCTGCCAGTGAGCTTCCCAGCCTTTTTGTGGCAGAGGTGGCTGGGAGGAAATGGGTGCAGGTTGAGGCCCCTTCCATGGCCACGAAAGGCGGATTGGGGCTGGCGAGGGGCCGTAGACAAGCCCAAGAACCAGGCCTTAGCTCTGCTGTTCTTAAAGCGCTCCAGGACCGAATACGCCTTCTCTACAAAGAGGCAAGAGCCTTCGAAGGGCATGTCCATGAGGTTAGCGTGGACATCACCTGAAAAGCCAGTCGTTCTTAGCCAAACGTGGCGCTGCAAGGTCACGGATGATGAAATTGCTCTACTCAGCAAGTCGGTCACGTCGAGCACACACCTTATGGTGCATCTCATCCATCAGCAATAGCTTTTGGTGAGTATGGCTCCGGCCTCCTCTGAGACCATAGACAGGACTTGCGCAACAGTCCCAAATCTTATGGGACTAATGGCCCAATAGACACGTAGTGTTAACCCATCGCAGTGCTAGGCTGTCATAAGAGAGCATTTTATTGCCAAAGTTATCCAGCCTCCTGGATTCCCTATCCGGTGGTAGGGAACGCACCAGGATTACTCCTGGATGTGAAGGCTTGGACCATGAAGCTCTTCACGGAGGGCTGCTGGGTGGGGACACTGGGGTCCCCAGGAGTGGGGCGATGGAGACAGGCAGTCATCCTATGCACAGGATCCCTTGCACAGGGTTCAGACCAGGCCCCGAGTAGGACATCTGTTAAGGCTTCAATGAAGGGGAGTACGGGTTCAGAAGGGCAGACTCCTGGCTGACGCACCTCCACCAAGACGTTAGTCTTGACTACCACTGTTGGGCACCTGAAGGTTCAATACCTCAGCCACCCTACGCACCACCATTGCAAAAGAAGCCCCCTCCTCCGTAGCCAAGATAGGAGGAGACCAGGCCAGGGTCAGGTGAGGTGTCTAGCACACTGGCCTTTGCCAATTCCTCGTAACAGTTACCCTGTTCTTCATCTTGGAGCTGGTAACCATAAGGGTCCACAGACCTGCTTTTATTAGTCTCCCTCTCCAGGCTTCTTAAACAAATAAGGCACTGGCTCCCCACCAGGAAACGTACCTGGTCAGCGCTGAAGTCGGTTTCTGACGACACATCTTGTTCCGTGTTGGAGATGGGAATAACTATGGGGCAGCGCGCCAGGGGCATCAACACTACAGCAGGCACTGAGGAAGGTCTGCCCCGCTGGCGGCTCCGATCCGGATCCAGCAAGGGATCCATGGGCTCCGACTGCGCCGAGGGCGAACACGCTGGCTAGGGTACAGTAGGAGGCCCCTTTTGCACCTGTGGGGCTTGAAGGCGTCAGAGGGGCCAGGCTGCACAAATAGGAGGCTCCTTTAGCTGGGAGGAAGTCACTCCTGGAAAATTGGGGATGCTTGGAAAAGACCCGGGTTCAAGTTCCGCCAACTCGCAGGACCTGGAGTGACGACGCTCTCCTGTCTGGTAGGAAGACTTCGACAGATGTCACAAATTTGAAGACCTCTTCTTCTGCTTGTGGGACTTCCCTGACAACTTGGAGTGCGATGAGGACCGCCTGGATGGGCACCGAACATTCCCAGGACCTTCTGCACGATGGGGACCTTGAGTGTTTCGAAGTCCAAGCCACCAAAGCGATAAGAATGGCTTGAGCGGCAGGGGATTATTATTTTTTATGTATATTGAATTATGAAACTGTTGTTCTGCTCTTAAAATTAGACAAACAGCACCCTCATGTGACATACTGTCATAAGTGCTGAAGTTGAATATAAAGCCTAAGTGCCGAGCACCAGAAACCACCAGTTCACATTAAGCACTTCCCCATGCCCAACAGGAGCAGTACATTTGCTGAGCTGTTAGGATCGCCTAAGCGTGTTGACTCCTATCTCAAGGGACTATAGGGGCTCTATTTGCAGAATGTACTTTAAACCGCCAGGCTCTGTAGCGACAGATGTGAGAACTAGAATGTCACCCAGAGCAGGCCTATGGAGTCTAGCAATTTGTCTGAGGACGGCTGGGCTTCTACCTAATCCAACACAGGTTCCACTAGAGTATTGTTAAATGGGGACAAGGGCTCTGTAACTGAAGTAAATTTATATTTCAGTTAAAAAAGGTCACACTTTGAAACATCAGAGGATTAAGTCAAATCCAGAGCTTTTGCAGCTTTACATACTTCTTGGGTAAAGAAGAACAATCCACCTGCTGAGGCCCCAGTGGGGTAAGGACTATCTCCTTCTGGAGAAGTAACTAGGCTATTGGAAATTAGAAAATAAGGAAACAGACCTGAATCAAAGCAAAGAGGAGGAAGAAACGTGTTGCTCTGCACCCATGTTCTCTACCAAGCATGATTATGGTGCTGGATTCAGCCCCAAATAATTATTTCATCCGTGGCACCAGAAACGACTAAATACAGTGTAAAGACTGGCTCCATGGGTGACGCTAGGGATGGCATAGTTTGCAATTTTTTGGGTGGTAAGGCTGAAGTCTGTTAGGGGCAGAATCTGAAGTCATCGGATTAGAGGTACCACGACCAGTGTGACTCATAGGGTGCAGAAGCCCCTTTGAGCTGTGCAAATGTCCAACATGGCCTCACAGAAGGTTTTGACCTCCGCAGGGTCAGGAGACAGTCGTAAATCCCGGTCAAGTCTTCTCCAGTTCGATAACTTCCTAAGGATTAGATAGTCATCAGGGAACTACAGCGTGACTCCAAACGGTCCCAAGATCATTTCCTCAAAGAGGAAGAGTACGTTTCTCCATCCTATGGCACTGTATTTTTTTGTGGTAAGAGCATTTGAAGATCGTTCCCTTAAAGGAGACGTCTCAATAGGGGTATGTTTTACAATGTTCCTCCAAGCCTTGGCCTTACACTCTGATGGCATTTGGGTGTATCTGGGAACATGGACTGCTGGTCACTGTGACACCGTCTGATCACAGTCACCACACTGAGATGTCACAGCAGTGTTTGAACTCAAAAGCCATTAGAGGAGAGATCTCGCCTACTAGCTGATGAAGGAGGAAATTATTTGGTCACCAAAGGACAGGGAACACGCTCTGGATCACATTGATGAGTCATGGAAAAACAGTAATTGACATAACCTCACAGGCTGGTGCCTATTAAACACCAGTGATATCATGGGCGGTGGGTGGAGTCTCGCCTGGAGCCCCAGGGCACCACCTGGGAGTCCTGGAAAGGTACTTCTGGGAGAATATTCTTAAGGAGAGGCATCTACAGGAAAATATATCAATCAGAAAATGACCCTATTACCAATCAGAAACAGTTGTAAATAAAAGGGGGAAATGCCAGACATCATGACATGGCGGATGTGGGAGGAATGACTGCCTGCAGAACCACTGCTAAAAACTACCAAGTGGATTACTTTGATTCTATGTCAGGCCACGGAGGTGAGGATTAGGCTATTCTTTCTTCTTTATTTTTCACAGCAGCCATGTTAAAACAACAAAACACTGGACTACATTTCCCAGAGTCCAGATAACAAGAAACTTCTGGAACCATCCCGTCCATCCAATCAGGGATCTCCGGCTGCCATAACCAGCATCTCCCTCCGATGGACTTCCGCTTTCTTCACTGCTGCAGCCTGCAGATAAGTGTGGGGACTTGGCGTCCCTTCTTATCCTTTTTCCTTGCACTCATTAGGTGTTATTTGTAATTGTTGCCTTGTGCGATTATAGATCGCGGTGTTTCATACTTTCCACGTTTGTTGGTATTTGTGCTGTACCGTTCTCTTCTACGTTTTTTGTGGCGGTCGCGGGAACGCTGTGTCGCTCCTCTGTGGCCGCGTCAACGTGTAACTGTAGGGGGCCGGAGTGCGCGGCGGTCCGCTGACTGCAAGAGGGCGCGCTTCCTCTCGGTTTCTGACGCGAGCACCGAACGCGGAGAGGACAGCGCATCAGTTTCAAAACTGCTCTGAGCGCCTCCGCCTGCGCGTTACAGTGCTGCGTCCTGAGTCCCCAGCCGGCCTGGAGCTGAACACCCCGCGAGGAAGGTGCAGGGTCAGCGACCCTTGTTTCTGGCAGACGTGCCCAGGCTGGTTTTTTTTTTAATAAAAGACGCGAGACACGTCTAGCCCAGAGATCTGCAGGGCGTAGTCTGCCTGATTTACATGCCTCTCTCCTGGTGAGGGGGCCCACACGCCTGAGCTCATATTTTCAATTATTGATTTCCTACTCAGGGGTGCTTTACTCCTTCAGGGATCCTTGCAAAGGCTTCCGATTACTGGGTTTCCCAGGTACTTACTCCCTCTTACCTGGTGGGTGGCTGTTTGCTCCTCTGGTTTCCACCCCCTTTTTAGCCAACTTTGGCCAAGTGTAATTGCTAGTATGGAGGACTAAGGGGAATATTATGAGGAGGACGAGGAGGTCCAATATTTCCCTGTCACAGACTAGTTCTGTGACGCGGTAGACTCCTCCATAGTCAGGGCGGTCTCGGACGACATGGCACCTCTGGAGAAGAGATTGATGGACCTGGCACAACATTGCCTTCAACCCCTCGCCTCGAGAGAAGATGCCCCTGGGCCTTCGGCCCCCAAACCTCCAGAGGATGCCATGGCCCCTGCACCCGAGAAACCGCACAAACGTCCCCATCCCCGACGAGGTGGATCTGGACGCCTTTGATAGACTGAAGGTGGCGTTCCTGGCAGCCCATCTCCCCCCCCCCCCCGGTCGAAACCCCGACATCCCCCATACCTGCGGACGACCAAGTTCCAGATGTGTCCCCCCTGGATGACTCCCCAACGGAATCTGAGGGAGATTCGGACCACGAACGACCCTGGCGCCCAGCTCTTTCCCTTTCCGCCACTGATCTCTCCCCGGGTCCGGGCCCCCAAACTTCACAATCCAATCTTCTAGACACTGAGGTGTTACATGCCTGGTCCTCAGAATGGGTGCCATGCGACAAGGTGGATAAATATGTGCCAAGTAGATTATGCAAACCACTGGATCAGGAGGTGCGCTCCCGACTGAGCAGAATGCCCTAGACCCTCATTGGAGGGTAAGGCGGCGGCCACTCCCGAAATGGACACCCGTATGGCGACCTTTTTGTCTAAATACATCAAAGACCCTAAGAAGGGCATTGATAGTTCGTGGCGATCATGCCAAGATAAGTTATTAGATGTTACTGGCCCCTTAGTAAAATTTTTCCACATGGCAGAGGACGCCAAAGCGTCTGGGGCACTCATTCCCCCTGATGTCCTTTCCAGCTGGGCTCAAAGGGCGATCATATTTCTAGGGAACGCCAACTGCACCATCCCTATGGAGAGGCGCAGGTCTTTACTCATCAAGCTCGACCCTAAACTGGGCCAATTAGCTACATCAGAGGCGGGACTAGTGGAGCAGGGGGGTCTCTTCAGCGACCCGTTCGTCAAAGAACTTAGTAAGTTTGTGCCCACGTTTAATTCATTGGACAAAGCTCAGTCTACGGTGAAACACATTTTCAATGCATGTGTTTTCGCCGGGGCCGGCAGTGGCATGGGGTGCTCGGCTGGCCGCTCCCCCCAGACAGCCTCCGGTAGAGGCCAGCCTTCCCAAAGAGGACACTGGCAGGACCCCGCACGCTTTGGTGGATTCTACCCTACCAGAGGTTGTTCCCGGCACAGAGGACAACACAACGGCCCCTGTGGCGGAGGAGCCGCCAACTCCCACGGTGAGTGCCTTGATTGTTCCGTGCTATTCTCGGGGGTGGGAGGGGGGGGGGTCGCTTAGCTCAATTCTTGGCTACATGGCGGACTGTCACCTCAGATGCTTGGGTACTACAGACAGTGCGGGGTTTCAGGTGGAGATGTACGGGTCCCCTGTCCAATATTTACCTCCCCGCCCTCTCCATTTCTCCGGTCAGGAGGCCGTCCTGATCGATCAGGAGGTTCGAGAGCTTTTGCCCAAGGGAGCGATCTGCCGTTCCACCGCCCATCCCAGGGGATTTTTAAGCAATCTTTTCTTAGTTCAGAAGCTAGATGGAGGCCAACGCCCAGCCATAAATCTCAGGGAGTTCAACAAATGGGTGGTTTACCGCCACTTCAAAATGAGAATTCATCTCCTTTGCGATCTCCTCCAACCCGGGGTTTGGATGGCCCGTTTGGACCTCAAGGACGCGTACTTGACGGTCCCGATTTTTCCACCACATCGATTGTTTCTTCAGTTCCAGTGGCGGCACCAAACTTTCGAGTTCACCTCGCTGCCCTTCGGCCTCTCATCCGCACCTTGGTGCTTCACCCGGTGGTGGAACCCTTGAGGGCACGGGGGATGCGGATGATCGTGTATCTGGACGATAGGTTATTCATGGCACGATCCCTGCAGTCCCTCTCCCGCCAGCTACGCTATGCGGTGGAACTTCTCCAGTCACTGGGCTTTGTTATCAAACAAACGAAATCCAGCGTGGAGCCCTCCCAGACTATTTCATTCTTAGGGTTTGTCATCGATTCCGTGGGGGCCACGCTCAGCCTTCCGTCCTGGAAGATCGTAAAAATCAGACACAAAGTCAGGAGAATGTTGGCGAGACCTCTAACCTCCCTACGCAATATTGCCAGAGTGGTGAGCCTCTTGTCGTCCTCCATTCAAGCCATCTTTACTGGACCGCTCCACTTTCAGGCACTTCAACGCCTCAAGACAGCCCACCTACGTTGCGGGCTGACCTACGCTCGGCGAGTTTCTCTTTGCGAGGACGCTAGAGAGGAGATCAACTGGTGGCTCCATCACATGGAGGCACGGAACGGGCGCGTCATTTTCGGTTCTCGACCAGACCTTATAAAAGAATCAGATGCCAGCGGTTCAGGCTGGGGGGCCCGCTGTGGAGAGTTTACTACCGGCGGCGTATGGTCTGTAGAGGAACGTTCACTTCACATCAATTGCCTGGGAACTGATGGCAGGCTCCTTCGCGGTTCGATGCTGGACCAAAGAACGGGCACATTCCTGCGTCCTTCTGAAGATGGACAATGTAGCGGTGGTCCACTACATCAATCACCTGGGCGGCACGCGGTCCAAAGCCTTGGCGGATCTAGCCTGGGATTTCTGGGAATTCCGTCTAGGCCAACAGATCTCAGTAACGGCGGAACATCTTCCGGGTTTGGCCAATCAGGAAGCAGATTGGCAGTCTCATCATCTTTGGGATTCCAGCTTGTGAAAACTGTCTCCGCCGATGTTCCAATACCTCCTCTCACGGTGGGGTCCTTTCACGATTGACTTGTTCACATCGCGCCTCGACCACCAGCTTCCCCGGTACTTCAGCTGGAGACCAGACCCCGGGGCAGTGGCAACCGATGCCTTTCTCCAGGATTGGAGGACGGAGCAGGGTTATGCATTTCCCCCGTTCGCCATGATTATGAGACTCACCACCATGGTGCACCGTCAACAAGCGGATGTGGTGGTGATTACTCCGGTGTTGAGAGCGCAAGTTTGGTTTCCGGTTCTGATGGAACTTTCTGGGGCTTCTCCAATCCATCTACACCCATCGCCTATTCTCCTGACTAATCCATCCGGCAATCCTCAGCCCCGGATATTGAGCATCAATCTGCCACTTATGGCGTGAAGGATTACTGGGCGAGATGGCAAGTCCCAGGCCTTTCGAGAGAAGCAATGGATCTTCTGGCTCGAGCATGGGCAGACAGTACTGTCAAACGATACAGTTCAGCCTGGTCCCGATGGATGGGTTGGTGTCTGCGACGATGTCGATCACATGGGGGCAGAAGTTGTACACGTCCTCAATTTCTTAGCTTCCCTGGCGACGAATGGTCTGGCATATCGTTCGATCAATACATTCCAGTCGGCGATTTCAGCAGGTCATGTCCCAGTAGCGGGGGCTCAGATTGGAGAGCATCCTTTAGTCAGGAAGCTTCTACGCGGGATTAGACTATTGTAAAGATCAATCCAGGAAAAATGTGATTAAATCCATAAGAGTTTATTAAGAAGGTCCATATACACCTCAGCCTACACACACAGCTATGAATAGAAGACTCAACAGCTGTCATTTGAATACTAACATTCTGTTACCATGACATGTGGAACTAAGCAAGTATCAATGGTCCACCAACATCAGGAAATGCAAGGTCCAGCATACTACACACCTTCCCCCTAATAACATAAGAACCAAAAAAACAAAAATGAACAAAGGGAAAAGAAGGTTAAAACTAATTGCAGAAACATGGATAATAATGTAAAAATCAGAACATGTAAATCATAAGTAGTTTTGCAAATACTTAGGTTTGGAACGTAGTCTAGTGCTGGGTTGTCTTAATTGATTGGGTATAGAATAGTTTTCTTTGTACGAGGAATCCTCGCTGTTGTTTCTGTTACGTTCCTCAGAGAAGAAAGAATTAGGGCATTTGGCTACTCTGTTCATGTTCCAAACTGTGATCCTCAGTTTTGACGGCATTTTTGAAAACTTTGATGACCCTCATGGGTAACAAGAACTTTGAACCATTCACAAATGCGAGGATTCTTTATTTTAACTAAGTCACCTACTTCTATGAACCATTTTTTTACACCTTTCCTGACATCATAGTATTTCTTGTTGTCAATCATTCTTTTCATTTCTTTTTCAAACTTCTCTTGATCATCTTCAATTTCCTTCAATCCTTGAGATTTGTTGAGAATCCAAGCAGGGCATAACATGGTCTGAGGTTTTCTTTTACAAAAAAGTTCAAAAGGGGTTTTGCCTGTTGAATGTGGCGAAAACCTGTAGCTTCTGACATTATTAAGAAGTTCTGTTTGCCAACACTTTTGGTAAGATAAGGCACGTTGGATGGTCTCTTTGAGCACTTTGTTGAACCTTTCAACAACGCCATTAGTCTCTGGGTGATAAAGTGCTGACCTTTTGTGAATGATGCCTCTATTGGATAAATACTCGTTCATTTCTTTAGAGGTAAATTGGACTCCATTATCAGAGAGCAATATTTTAGGAAAGCTTTCCCTTTCAAAAATGTTCTCCAAAAACTATTACATCTCTAGATTCCACAGAGTTGGTTATTTTTACTTCCGGCCATCTGGAATAGAGATCTAACAGTACAATAAAATCTTTGTCAGTGTTACTGTGTTTGATGGGACCTAGAATGTCTATCGCAACTTCTTCCCAGGCCATTCTAGGTAATTTTCTTACGACCATGGGTTGGACCCTGGTTTTAAGGGCCTTGTCACATTTAATGCACTCAACACATTCCCTGACAGACCTTTCAATGCAAGTATCCATATCAGGCCACCAGTAAGTTAGTCTTATCATTTCCTTAGTTTTAGATATTCCTGGATGACCGTCATGTGCAAAACTGATTAATTGATCCCTTAAGATGATGGGAGGGATCAACCTGGTTCCTCTGAGCAGCAAGTCATTTTGGAATGATAGTTCATCCTTAACTCGATGGAACCCTGCCAAGGCATCATTGGTCTTATCATCCTTACTCCAACCCTTCTTGATGCAACCAATAACAGATTGTAAGACAGCATCTTTAGAGAGTTCATTAATCCAGGTTTCTTCTTTTATTATACTGTCATCAACATAACAGACCGCATATTCATCAAATTCATTAGATGTTTCTTCAGAGAACTCATCCCCATCACTTTCTATGACAGTCAAACGAGAGCAGCAGTCAGCTATGTTATTTTTTGCACCAGGGACATATTCCACACGAAAGTTAAATTCTTGGAGAGAAATTACCCATTTGCGTATTCTGGAGGATACATTGTCAATTCCTTTTTTCCGGAATACTTCTTTAAGAGGTTTGTGGTCTGTTCTTATCACAAAATTGTTACCCCACAGAAATTTCCGGAGCTTCCTCACTGCCCAAAATACTCCCAATGCTTCTTTTTCGATTACAGAGTAGTGATACTCTGCTCCTCTAAGACATCTGGATAAAAACAATATCGTAACTTCCTCTCCATTGAATACTTGTAACATGACAGCGCCTAAACCTGTTCCACTAGCATCTGTCATGATGGTTACTTCTCGGTTAGGATCAAAACTGTTAAGTGAGCAGGCTTCAGATAATTCTCTCTTTATGAGTTTGAACTCTTTCTCACATTCGGAGCTCCACTCGAAATTGACTCCCTTCCTTATCAAAAGTCTCGATGAATTTTGTGTAATACTCCGACATGCCCAAAAATTTGACAACCTCATCTTTGTTCTTGGGACTGGATAGCTTGTTGATGGTGTCTACAAGTTCTTTTTTTGGCTTGATACCAGACCCGGAGATGGTATGTCCCAAGTAATCAATGCTGGAAATGTTGAACTTGCATTTCTTTGCTTTAAGGGTCAACCCATTGTGTTTAAGTTTATCTAATACCTTCCTAACCCTGCTGTCATGTTCTTGTTGAGTGTTACCAAAAATAAGAACGTCATCTTGGTATATCTTTATTCCATCACACTCTCCAAGCACATGCTTCATTAGTCTCTGAAATACAGCAGCAGCTGAAATAAGCCCAAAAGGCATCCTCAAAAACTTGTATGTCCCAAACGGTGTTACAAACGACGTTAAATCTTGAGATGAGGTATGTAGCTTGACTTGGTGATAAGCTGAAGCTAAATCAGAGGAGAAGAACTTGGCTCCACCGAACAATGACAACATTTCTGCAATATTAGGTAAGGGGTAGTGATCAACAACGATGCATTTATTAAGTTCTCTTAAGTCAATGCAGAGCCTAGACTCTCCATTGGCTTTAACTGCCATGACCACTGGAGCCAACCATTCTGTGGCTTCTACCTCAGTGATGATTCCACCCTTTAACAACTTGTCCAATTCAACTTTCATTTTATCCTTGACGGGAACATTTCTAAGTTTACTAATTACAAGTACAGAATTTTCTTTAAGAACAATCTTGTGTGAATAACCTGCCAAACATCCTAATTGGTCATTAAATACCTCAGGAAACTCATCTTCGAATGAGGTGACAACTGTTTGTAGACTACATTGATCAATATTAGAAATACCATCATGGTTCAATAATGAGTCTACAGGTTTATCAACTTTCAATCTTATAGAAGGTGTTTCGTTGGGATCTAGAATGACTTTAAGATCTTTTTGGAGAGCCCAACTCACCAAAGAATCACCTCTTTCGGAAATGTAAATCTTTCCTGATGTCACATTTGTCTTGTAAGAGATTTTACCAGTAAAGAAACCAGAAAGTTTGATAGGTTCGCCACCATAACATTTAGCCTTGATGTCAGGTTTTTGTAACCTTATCTTACTACACAAATGTTCATCATAAACTGTCTTGGGAATAAGTGTGATTTTAGCCCACCCCCCCCCCCACCCCTCCCCCGAGTCAAATAACATTTGAACAGGAATGTCTTCAATGAGCACAGTGTCAAAAGGACCACTTTTCTCAACATCACTGATCCTCATGATGATTTCTTCAACTTCACACTCATCTCCACAACATATTTCTTGAACCCTATTCTTAGAGGACCCACTGCGACCACATTTTGATACAGGACCTCTCTTTTTGCACCTTTTGCACGTGGCTTTCCAGCCAATGCAATCTTTATAATTTGCTGAATGCCCATATTCCCCACATCTATAGCAGTTACCTTGGAACTTCCTGACAAACGAGTCATTTTTATGTTCAACACTACTCTTGTTACCATTCTTGAAATTGAGAGGGCCCTTCTACGGAAAAGTACCACTACTCTCTCCTTTGTACTGTAGAGAGGATGTCATACCTTGTTTGTCTTTGGATTTGTGCACCACTTGAATATTACCTTCTTTTGAACTTTCTACATCCCTTTTCTTTAATTCATCGACACAAATCTTAGTGTGTTCACAAGATTTTGCTATTGTAATCACTTCAGAGAGAGAAGGGTTGTCTTTCGCGCCAACATGCTTCTTTTACTTTATCTAAGGTACAACCTAGCATGAACTGGTCTCTCAACCTTTCCTCATAGTTGGCTCCAAAATTACAGGTAGAAGCCAACTTTCTTAACTCAGTTAGATATTGTTCAACATTCTCGCCATTGTAAAGATCAATCCAGGAAAAATGTGATTAAATCCATAAGAGTTTATTAAGAAGGTCCATATACACCTCAGCCTACACACACAGCTATGAATATAAGACTCAACAGCTGTCATTTGAATACTAACATTCTGTTACCATGACATGTGGAACTAAGCAAGTATCAATGTTCCACCAACATCAGGAAATGCAAGGTATAGCATACTACAACTATCCTTCCCCCCGGAACCAAGATATTCTACCCTGTGGGACGTTAACAAGGTCCTGAATCGGTTTGTGGCGTGGCCAGGAAATAAGTACCTTTCGCGGAAACAACTGTTGGCCAAATTGGCGATGCTGCTGTGTTTGATATCCTGTAGGAGGGTATCAGATGTCAGGGCTCTGGACCTTTCAGGGAGGTCCTTCGCTCCGGAGGGAGTCACTTTCCATGTGACTAGACGAATCAAGACTCAATCTCGTGTGATCTATCCGGCGTTTCCGGAGACCCCCAGGTTGTGTGTGGTACGCTGCGTTAAGGCCTATGAGGCTATGACCCAATGGGGAAAAGCAACTGTTGATCGCCTTGAGGGCGGTCTCGTCCCCAACAATTGCCAAATGGGTTCGATGGGTTATGCAAGAGGCTGTGATAGATGCCAGGCTCTTCGGTGCCCATTCGGTATGAGGTGCAATGGCCTCAAAAGCTTTAGTCATTGGAGCCCGCTTGGAGGATATCTTAAATGCCGCGGACTGATCTTCTGACTCCACCTTTAAAAGGTTTTACTTTAACTCCTTCAGTGCCCATGACGAGCTGGACTCGTCATGGCACACAGTGGGCGTGTGCTCATGACGAGTCCAGCTCGTCATGGGACCCACCCACGGTGGAAGCACTGGCGCTCCCCCCGTGGGACATCGATCTAGGAATTTTTACCGGGGAAGGCAGGGGAAGCCCTTCCCCTGCCTCCCCCCCATACACATCATCAATGACGTCAGCGCGCGAGGCGTGCTGACGTCATTGGGGGTTTCCCTTTCTCCCCAGACGCGCTGGAAGCCATTTGCTTTCAGCGCGTCGGGGAAGAAAGGTAAGTTTTGGCTCTGGGGAGGGGGGCATTCAAAGAAAAGAGGCATCGGGGGGAAAGGGTTTTCCTTTCCCCCGATGCCTCTTCTGTGCATTCCTGCTGCACGATCGTGCAGCAGGAATGCCCACTAGACACCAGGGAATTTTTTATTTATTTTCATAGGAATTACTGTATGGGGGAGCGGCCCCTTAGGCCCATATGTTTTGGCGGTCTGCCTCCGGGGGGGGGGGGGCAGATCGCGCCAATATTAAGTGCGTGGGTATGTTTAGAGCTATAGTAATGTGGGAGGTCTTACTATGTGAGGATCAGCAGGGTATGTGGGCAACTATGGGACAGGGTTACAGTGCCTAGTGAGGTCTTTTATTGGTTGTGTGTGGGTACGTCATGGGTAATATGTGGGGGAAGGTACTTGAGGGTATCTTGGGCAGTATATGATGGTGTGTTTGGGCTGTGTGTGTAAAATAATGCTGATGGCTGCAGGAGCTCATATGGGGATACCTGGGGCTATTCTGGCAGTTTTGTAGTGTAGGATGGGCATCTGCTAAAAGCTGTATAGGAGTTTGTTGGGGCTGTTTGGGGGTATGTGATGGTTTTAGTTGGTTCTGCTAGATGCTGATTATCTGTCCTGGGACTATCTAAAGGTTTGCTTGGGAGTTGGCTGGTTATAATGGAGGCTTTGATGAATTATGTTTGCATGCGAGGTTCTGATTGAGACTGTTACAAAATCAGTTTTGAGTGTTCAGTGAGCAGCTTGAGCCGGTAGTTTTCTTTTGGGAATTATGTTTAAGTCGGTATGGTGCTGTGGCAATCTAGAGCTGTACGAAGATCTCATAGGAGCTGTGGTTGCTTCTGTTTGGAGCTGTGGAAGAATATGTTGGAGGGGACGAAGCAGGTATCCTTAGGGGCGTTAGGATATCTAAGGGCTCATATGGTATCATGCCCCTCTTTATACACTTCAGTAAAAGTTAACACTGGTGAAAGGTACTAATTCTCAAAATGGAATCAAAGATGACAGCACTGTACCAGGTTTATCGGATTTAATTTTTAACTTACCACTACAAGATCTGTGTCAGCCCTACTGGAGCTGTAAAGTAAAAAGTTTAAAACCAGGCCACTGCGTCATGACGCATACATGTGATGCATGTCCATACATGCACATGTATATGTTAACATGCTGCAGTTTTTTTTTTTTTCCCAGTGCTGTTCCACATCGTCAAACGACCATTTGTTTCTTTTTGCTGGTGCAGAACAGCATTGCAAAGCCAAAAGGTTGGGTAAGACTTTGCCAATGTTTGTTTGTTTGGTCAGAGCAATGGGATCAAGCCAATTACCCTTTAATTGTCGATGAACCTGCAATTGCAACTCTGTGCCTCTAAGGCAAGAGTATCTACCAGATTTTCAGCCTGATGATAGATTAGGTAACAGAGTTCCAATGAGTTTCATTGTATGTAAATATATCACATGTGGACATTCCACAACTCTGGCA
Organism: Calotriton arnoldi; assembly: GCA_963921515.1. Taxonomy (NCBI): domain Eukaryota; kingdom Metazoa; phylum Chordata; class Amphibia; order Caudata; family Salamandridae; genus Calotriton; species Calotriton arnoldi. The sequence goes on from CAWUFW010004676.1 coordinate 404,998, forward strand.
TGCATCCATCCTTTCTGGGCCTACACTGGGTATCCAGGGGCTTGGGAAAAGTGGCTGAAATATCGGCTGATTTGCACCACAATGTCTAGACATTGAGGCATGCTGACTGTTACCTGAAAGCCTCTGGCCCCGAGCATGGCGTCACACCCACCTGCAATCATTATCCAGCAAGTGAGGTTTGCCCATCCTGGCATTATAATTCCAAAGCCAGTACCTTGATGAAGTACAGAGGGTGCTGGTGCAGTTTTCAGCTGTTTTAACCCCTTCGCTGCTAGGCCTTTTCCCACTAGACCACCAGGGACAAACTGTGGGGAGTGGCCCCTTGGGCAAGGGTCACTCCCCTTTGGGGGCATTGTTTGTGGCTGTCTGCCCCCATGGGGGGGGGGGCAGATCGCCCGATTTTTTATTAATATAGTGCCCACTGGACCACCAGGGATTTATTTGTGGGTAGTGGCCCCTTGGGCAAGGGTTGCTCCCCTTTGGGGAGCATTAATTTGGCCGTTTCTGCCACCCTGAGGGGCAGATCGGCTGATTTGTTTTTTTGTAGGGCCACTAGGCCACCAGGGTTTTTATGTTGGGGAGCGGCCCCTTGGACAAGGTCGCTCCCTTTATGGGAGGATGATTGTGGCCATTTCTGCCCTCTTTGGGTGGCAGAATAGCAGTATGTTTTTAGGCCCATCTGCCCCCAAGGGGGCAGAAGCCACTAGACACCAGGGGTTTTTTAATTTTTGTGTTGGGGAGTGGCCTCAAGGGCAAGGGTTGCTCCCCTTTTACGGGGGTGAATATTTTATTTACACTCTTAGGCCCACCTACCCCTTAGCTTGGCTGGTGGATTGTATGTGGACTGGTGCATTATTTGCATATGTGATTGTAATGTTTTTTTCTCCTTTTTATTCTAGAGTAAAGCTTTTGATTCCTGTTTGCGGTTTCGACAGTGGTTGTTCTGCAGTTTTGCGTAGTTGCATTTTTTGGTAAGAAAAACATTTTTGTTGGATTTATTCCAAATGAGTATTATTGTCATGTATGAATGAATTTTTTTGTAAGTGGTGTCATAATGGCAGCATATTTAGTTAGTGTTTTGAGCATGAAATTCTTTGCGATGTGTTTTGCATTGTCTTATGTGTAATTTTCTTTTTCTTTTTTTAGTGGGATATTGTTGATCCATACTGTGTCTGTGCAGAGTAGGTGGTGGTGAGTTTAGCTGCTTCTGGCAAGTGAGTGGTATCGTTTTGGAGTATATAGGTATTTCTGATAAAGGTGCATTTTGTTTATTACTTATTTTACAAAGTGTTTGTTGTTGTTGACTTGTTTGACAAGTTACCTTTATTAGTAAGCATGATGGCTAGCCGTAGAATGACTGCTCAGCAGGTGGTTGGTTTGCTTCTTGAATCTTCCTCTGAGCAGGATTATGAGACTGACAGTGCGTCTGAGGGAGAGGAGGGAGGGGAAGATTCAGGCAGTGAGTTCTCTCTCCACATGGAATCATCGGATGATGAAGGTAATCTCAGTGCGGATGAAGTGCCTGTTTTAGAGGAGGATACTGCTGTGCCGATGGTGCAAGAGGCATCTGGATTGCAGCCTGGGGCTGCTAGGCTTCCTACTGGAAGTGCTGGACTCTGGGTTGATCCAAACATGGTGCAGCCGGTGTTGCCTGACTTTAGTGGTTATGCAGGGTGTAGAGTGGATTGTGAACATTTGCCTATACAGTTTTTTCAGTTGTTTATGGATGATGTATTTTTGGGTGAGATTGTTGAGCAGACAAATTTGTATGCTGAACAGTTTTTGAGGGACAACAGTGACAAACTTAGGCACCACTCTAGAGCTACCCGGTGGACTCCCACAAATCTGGAAGAGATGAAGTTTTTGGGTTTGACTTTGATTGGTTTGATAAGGAAGCCGTCCATGGCTTCATATTTGTCTACCAGTCCCTTGATGGCAACGGCCATATTTCCTGCAGTTATGACTCGTGATCGGTATTTACTTTTGATGCGGAGGGTGCATTTTGTTGATAATGCTTTGGCGTTGCCACGAGATCACCCAGAATGTGACCGTCTTTTTAAGATTCGGCCTGTTCTTCATCACTTTGTAGATCGATTTTCAGAGATCTATACTCCAGGGAAAGAAATATCTATTGATGAGTCTTTGGTCCTGTTCAAGGGCCGTTTGGTTTTTAGGCAGTACATTCCTAGCAAGAGGGCACGCTATGGAATTAAGCTGTATATGTTGTCTGAGAGTAGGACAGGATATGTTTTTAATTTCCGTGTGTACACTGGTAGGGATTCCACTATTGACCCCCCTGGTTGTCCGTCCAGTTTTGGAGTTTCAGAGAAAATTGTGTGGGATCTTGCTAGAGGACTGTTTAACAGAGTCCACCATTTGTACCTTGATAACTTCTACACTGCTGTGCAGTTGTTTAAGGAATTGTTCAAAGTGGACACCTTTGCTTGTGGCACAATCCGCTCTAACCGTAAAGGTTATCCAAAAGAGCTTGTTTGCAAAAAACTTCAGAGGGGACAGTGCAGTTCCTTGCGTAGTGATGAACTACTAGCTGTGAAATTTGTGGACAGGAGGGATGTGTACATGCTGACTACCATCCATGATGAGAATACTTCACCTGTGGCTGTTTGGGGTCAGATTGCTGAAGTGCGCAAACCTGTGTGCATTTTAGACTACAATAAGCACATGGGTGGTGTTGATAGAGTAGATCAGAGGTTGGAACCTTACAATGCTATTCGTAAGGCTTACGTTTGGTATAAGAAGTTGGCCATCCATCTCTCCAATTTAGCAACTTTCAATGCTTTTGTTGTGTTCAAGGAGTCCTGCGTCAAAGTTGACTTTTGTTCAGTTTCAGCAGTCTGTGATAGGCAGCCTTGTTGTGGAACAGGCAAGTGTTCCTAAAGTTGGAGTGGTGGAGGAAGTGGCTCGATTGAAAGATCGCCACTTTCCTGATCACATTCCTCCTACACCCTTAAAAGACGTTCCCACTAGGAGATGTAGAGTCTGTTGGCGAAGAGGTACGCGGAAGGAGACTCGTATGTACTGCCCAGAGTGTCCTTCTAACCCTGGGCTGTGTGTGCCTGCTTGTTATAGAGCGTACCACAAGCAAAAGAATTATTGGGAGCAACCATGAGTGGTAAAGTGAACTGCCTGGCCTGTATTGTTTAAGAATTTTTGTTCTGTTTCAAGGTTGGCATTAGTGCAATGTATTTAGTTTCAGATTTTGTGTTAGTAGATTTGTATCTATTTGCAATTTGTTTGTGTTTTCTTTTATGTATAAAAAAATCCTAAATGTGATGGTGGTGTGCGTGGACTGGCGCTTGGCTGGCGGTGTGCGTGGACTGGCGCTTGGCTGGCGGTGTGCGTGGACTGGCGCTTGGCTGGCGGTGTGCGTGGACTGGCGCTTGGCTGGCGGTGTGCGTGGACTGGCGCTTGGCTGGCGGTGTGCGTGGACTGGCGCTTGCCTGGCGGTGTGCGTGGACTGGCGCTTGCCTGGCGGTGTGCGTGGACTGGCGCTTGCCTGGCGGTGTGCGTGGACTGGCGCTCGGCTGGCGGTGTGCGTGGACTGGCGCTCGGCTGGCGGTGTGTGAGTAGTGACTTGCTGCTGGTCACTACACACACTGCTAGCCGAGCGCCACTCCACGCAATCCATCAGCTTCTGTGGTTGCTGTGTCAGGAATGTGGGCGTGTGAAAGTGATGGGCCCTTGAATGGCGCTGTCTGCTGGTGTGAGTGTTGTAATGTGATGGGCCCGTGGCTGGCGGTGTGAATGGTTTTGTATGAGTCACACGTATGAAAGGTATATGAATGGTCTGTAAAGAGGTTGGTGCCTTGTCGCGGCTTTACAGCTCACGAGCTGTGAGTCAATGGTTCAGTTTCTCGTCCTTTCAATTATTAACAGTGCATTTCATTTTTGTGAAATCACTTGTTAATAGAATTGTATATACTGAACCATCACTCGCCCTCGTGCCAAATCCAACCAGTATGTGTGTGTGCTTGAGGAATAGATGGCTGTGCAGTAATCTTTGTCTTTTTAGTCTCTCTGCCAAGGTGTACATTCCATCTAAGAATAACCTACCAACTATAGATATTGTCGTAAACTAAACACCCATGGGAGTACATGGTGATCTCTCTTGTGGATCCCAACAAGTTATGTTACCCACAATGTCCTGCAAACCTCAAAATGTCTGTCACATTTTCCTTGCAATATTTTGCCAAAATTTTCACGATGCAGAAATAAACACATTATCTCAAAACGACCTGGTTTTGCAAGGGGGGTCACCTGGGTTTTTGGCCCGTGCTCGGCGGGCCACCTAGGGAAACCTACCAAACCCACACATTTCTGAAACGTCACTGGGGATTCCAGGGAGGTATGGCTATGCGTCGATCCCCCAACGTTTCTTACCCCAGAATCCCTGCAAACCTCAAATTTAGCTGAAAACAAATCACTTTTTTTCACACATTTTTGTGTGGGAAAGTTGTGGCATCACCGGGCTGACACAAATTTCCTACTACCCAGCGTTCCCCCGGGTCTCCCGATAAACGGTGCCTCACTCGTGTGGGAGGCCCAAGTTCCTGCGACAGGCAAGGGCCCACAACGTAGTGAGGCGACATCAAAATTGCCTATCACAATGTTTTGGGCCCTTGCCTGTCGCAGGTACTTGAGTGAGGCACCGTTTTTATCGGGAGACCCGGGGGAACGCTGGGTGGTAGGAAATTTGTGTCAGCCCTGTGATGCCACAACTTTCCCACACAAAAATGTGTGAAAAAAGCTTTTTTCAGCTAAATTTGAGGTTTGCAGGGTATCCTGGGTAAGGAAGCGTTGGGGATCCACGCAAGCCATACCTCCCTGGAATCCCCGGGTGTCTAGTTTTCAGAAATGTGTGGGTTTGGTAGGTTTCCCTAGTTGCCGTCAGAGCTATGGTTGAAAAACTACAGCTAGGCACTTTGCCAAAAAAGGGTAATTTTTCACTGCGAAATTGAGGTGTGTCCACGTTGCGTTTTGCACCGTTTCCTGTCGCGTGCACTAGGCTGACCCACACAAGTGAGGTACCATTTTTCTCGGAAGACTTTGGGGAACGCAGGGTGGGTGGAAATTTGTGGATCCACGCAGATTCCAGAACTTTCCACCACAGAAATGTGAGGAAAATGTGGTTTTCTGACAATGTTTTAGGTTTGCAAGGGATTCTGGGTAACAGAACCTGGTGGGAGCCAGTCAAGCCACCCCATCCTGGATTCCCCTGGATGTCTAGTTTTTAAAAATGTATAGGTTTGCTAGGTTTCCCTAGGTGCCGGCAGAGCTAGGGTTCAAAAACTACAGCTAGGCACTTTGCCAAACAAGCATTGGCATAGCCAATAGGTCTCGCCTTTGGGACCTTATAAGTGTTTAGTTATACAGCACAATATCCTTGGTGCAACAACATCAACTGTTGCATGACTAAACACTTATAAGGTCCCAAAGGCGAGACCTATTGGCTATGCCAATGCTAGTTATTGGTAGACTTGGGGGAATGTTGGGTGGGTGGAATTTTGTAGCTCCCTGCAGATTCCCGAACTTTCCATCAGAGAAATGTGAGGAAAACGGTTTGTTTTTTGGACAAAGTGTGAGGTTTGCTAAGGATTCTGGGTAACTGACACTGCTGAGAGCCACACAAGTCCCCCCATCCTGGATTCCCCTGGGTGTCTAGTTTTCAAAAATGTACAGGTTTGCTAGGTTTCCCTAGGTGCCGGCTGAGCTAGGGCCCAAAATCCACAGCTAGGCACTTTGTTTTCACGGGAAAAATTTGATGTGTCCATGTTGCGTTTTGGGCCGTTTCCTGTCGCAGACACTAGGCCTACCCACACAAGTGAGGTACCAATTTTATCGGGAGACTTAGGGGAACACAATAGTAGAACAAGTGTTATTACCATTTGTCTTTCTATGCATTTCTGTCTTCCAAATGTAAAACAGTGTGTAAAAAATAAGTCATTTTGAACAATACACTAATTTACATGCTAATATAGGTACCCAAGAGTTCAGAGATGAACAAATAACCACTGCTTCTAAACTCCATATCTTGTTCCCATTTCAGAAATACATAGGCTTCCTTGATACCGATTTTTCACTCTTTATATTTTACCAAATGAATTACTGTATACCCGGTACACAATGAAAAAGACATTGCAAGGTGCAACTCAGTTATTGGCTCTGGGTGCCTCGGGTTCTTGTTTGAACCTACAAGCCTTGCATAACCCCGCAACCAGAAGGGTCCCGCAGACGTAACGGTATATAGCATTAAAAAAATCTACCATAGTTAGAAGTTACAGGTGAAAATGTATGCACAAATGGCTGTTTTTTTCAATTAAATTTCAATATTCTTTTATTTCAACTGTTACTTTCCATAGGAATACCTTGAAGGACTACACAAATGACCCCTTGATGAATTCAGAATTTTGTCTACTTTTAAGAAATGTTTAGCTTTCCCGGATCCATGTCTGGTTTCACACCCATTTCTACCACTAACGGGAAGGAGGTTGAAAGAACAAAAATTAGGAAAAATAAGCTATGTCCCAGTAAAATGCCAAAACTGTGTAGAAAATGTTGGTTTTCTGACAAAAGTCTGCTTGTTCCTGAATGCTGGGAAGATGGTGATTTTAGCACCACAAACCCTTTGTTGAAACCATTTGCAGGGAAGAAACCCGATGCTTTCTTCTGCAGCATTTTTATCCCAAAACCCTCAAATGTAGCTGTATTTTGCCTAATTTCTCGTTCCCCTCCAGGGGAATCCACAAACCTGTGGTACCTTTAGAATCCTAAGGATGTTGGAAGAAAAGGATGCAAACAAAAAGTTATGGGGCCATAAGCGCAAACTATTCCAAATACTCAAAAAAGGGTGTGGCACTTGGGTGGAGGTAGGGGGGCTGTTAGACCTGGCGGCGAAAGGGCTAAAATCACAACTTGCCATTAAGCTCTTTTTTATTTGTTTTGGATGAGCGGTTTAATGACGTTTGGACCACACCCAGTCAGTCCTTAATTGCCGAGTGCTGTGTATAGTTGAGGATATGTCTTGTGTTGCATAATGCATGGGCTAAATTTACCACACGAGTTAGGATGAAAGTTGGTTGGGGCGCATTGTGGTTAAAGATGTTTACTTGATCGGGAGGAAATTGGGGTTTTGCTTTTTTTTCGGCTGTGGAAATACAGGGGTTGAATTGTATGTCCAGGGATCTAACTTCATTTTCTTACTACAACTGGGACAAATTAATGTTTTGGGTCTTTAGTTTTTTTGGGTTGAAATTTGGATACCTATGCTTTCCTTAAGTATTTGTCCAATCTCGCTCGTATTGAACCGTTGCTCAGTCAGCGCACAAAAAATCAAATCAGTTTTTGCTGGAACCTTTGAAAGTTTTCGAAGGACATTTCACTGTGGGGATGCCACTGGGTCCTCTTTTTGAGATGCTATCTGTTGGGACAATGAAGAGTTGCCCAACATACGTTTTAAGTTTAACTTTGTTGCACGAGCTTTTAGCACACTCACACAGTTAAAATGAATACACTCGGGTTGATCAAAACACGTTGAATCAGTTTGTTTTCCCACGCAGAGTTTACAGCTTTGCGAAACATCAGTAAATGAACTCCTGAGACCAAGTGTTGTGTCTTATTAAACAATTTCAAAATCATTAATTTTTAATTGCCTTGGTTTGCCGTGTTTTACGGTTTTAATTGTGTATGCTTGGCTAATAGCATATTTACAATGTTTCTCGGATATTAGTTAGTAAGTCCGTTTTTATATAGCGCAGCTACTCACCCTTACGGGTCTCAAGGCGCTGGGGGCCGTAGTGGAAATTAAGTGAGCTATTGCCCAGAGTCACACGGTGCTGAGCTGAGCTGCCGCCGGAGCCGGGGATCGAACCGTGAACCCTGTGCTCCCAAGTCAGCTGCCCTGGCCGCTGCACCACACCTCTCCACGCCATAAACAAGGACATGCTGTCCTCTTTGAATATGAATTTGCTGTGTTATTCCATAAAAGTTTTCAGGAGGGTTTGATGTATTATCTGGTTATCCATTACAAAGACGCAGTTCCCAAGCGTGGCATGTTGAATAACAAAAGAAAATCATATGAGATGTTCAGATATAGGCAGGTCCCTCTCCTTTCTTGATTGAAAGTTCTAATTAAGTGAATCGGGGGAAAATTAACTGGAATTAGCTGTCAAAAAGTCACATTTAAGTGAGTGATGGGCTGGTTTGGCAGTAAACATTTAAATGATATAAATTGCCATTTAAGTGTATGGTTTAATGTTTGTCATGCATTAATGTGACATGACACTGCAGTGACAATCAAGCAGCTTGCTCTAATTTGAACATCTTTAGGGCTTTTGTGCGGTGTGCACTACACAGATTAAGACAATTGCTGTTTTTGTGTGTCAGTTTAAAAGGTTTTTTTCCTCCTTCGCATCGGTTACCGAAACAAACATCATTTAGGAGCGGAAGTGCAGAGTGGCACCCGAAGTCTTTTGTTATAAAAAGATTGAACAGTATTTGCTCGAGATATAAACTTTTTTTAAGCCTCCGTGCAGTTTGCAAATTAGGTGCTGTAATCATGCGGCTTGTACTGAGTTTTATAACTGAACATGATCGAATACATTTTACAGCACCTTGGAAAACGGCTCGGGAAGAAAAACCGAATTCAATTTTTAAACTGTATCATTACAGGCAACGCAATGCCATCTCTGTTCTATCTCATTGGAGCATTTAAAAAAACAAGCGCGCGCTCGCGCTGCATAGATGGGGGCTGGAGAGAGAGGCGGAGGGAGTTGTGTGCGCGCGCGCTGCGCGCGAAAGCACTTAATGAGCCATGACGGCTCCTAACTGTATGAGATAAACAAGCATTGGCATAGCCAATAGGTCTCGCTTTTGGAACCTTATAAGTATTTAGATATGCAGCACAATATCCTTGGTGCAACAACATCAACTGTTGCATGACTAAACACTTATAAGGACCCAAAGGCGAGACCTATTGGCTATGCCAATGCTTGTTCCTCTTGTAACGTATCGTTTGCTACCTCTTCTTGTATCTTGTTTGCTTTTGTTATTTGCACAATTGTCACTTTTTCCTCATGTAATGTAACGTTTGCTTTTGTAATATGCCCACTTGTAATCTTCTCCTCATGTAACGTTACTGTTCCTATTGTGAAGCGCTCTGACACCTTCGGGTAAAGTCCGCGCTATATAAAAACGCATAAAATAAAATAAATACTTGCTTGCCCCCATGCCCGGGAAAACGGCAGTGAAAGGTCCGACGCTGGAAGTCCGGAGGCTCTCGTGGTGGGGACCCGAGAAACTGCTTGACGCTCCCTTTCATCTTTTTTTGTGAATTTAACCGATGCCTGGAGCAGGGCACCGAATGCACTGTCCTACGGTGAGGGCTACGTGTTTTGATGTACCGAGCAGCAGTGAATCACAAAGAGGCACGGGAGAAGTGTTACTCCAAGTAAGGAATGAAAAGAAAAAAAGTGAATGGCAGCAGAAACGGAAAAGAAACAAAATAAGTAAAATATTTCTGCACAGCAAATTAGAATGCTTAAATGAATGCAAATAGACGTACTTATATTAACGTTTTAATGGACTGCTGTATCTAAAGTATTTAGTTTATTTTTACTAAATCAGGAGGAGTCAGCCGAAACGCGTCTTGAAAGCCAGAATTAGAAAGTGAAATGTGCTGCTCTTGAATCCTGCTACCATGAGCAATTAAAAACATGATTTTTCAACAGCCCTGAGTGCCGTTTTCTTCGGATGAGAGAGAAAACTGATGTTTAAAGGAGCCGGCGGAGGAACCTTAAACCATGCACCAACTGCGATTAGGTTGCAAGCAAGGAAAACCGCAACCTTTTGTCTCTTGCTACGCAAATACTTGCTTGCCCCCATGCCCGGGAAAACTTACTTAGAGGACGGAGTGGTGGCTGGAACGGCGGTGAAAGGTACGACGCTGGGAGTCGGGAGGCTCTCGTGGCAGGGACCCGAGAAACTGCTGTACGCTCCCTTTCATCTTTTTTTGTGAATTTAACCGATGCCTGGAGCAGGGCACTGTCCTACGGTGAGGGCTACGTGTTTTGATGTACCGAGCAGCAGTGAATCACAAAGAGGCACGGGAGACAAGCGCGCGCCTCGCGCTGAAGGTAAAAAAAAAAAAAAAGAAGCAACAGCGCGCGGCGGGAGGGGGGCCTGCCGATTGCCTTGCGGGAGCCAGCGGCTATAATTGATACCATATGGCGCTGCCGCTCGCTCCCGCAAGGCAATCGCCACACGTGCACGCGTTGCCATTGAAGGCAATGGAACGCGTGCACGTTTTTGGGGGAAAAAGGGACCGATGGCTAAAGGTCTCCTCCTATGCAGCGCATGCGCGCTGCGTAGGCGAGACCTAAAAAAGGCAGATGGCGGCTGCGCGCGTTCACGCGCACATGCACGCAAGCTTTAGGCCACAAGCAAAAGCTTGTGGTCGCATTTCAGAAACCCACTACTAAAGGTCTCGCCAGACCAGCGCATGCGCTGGCTCAGGCGAGACCTAAAAAGGGTCATTTTTCACTGTGAAATTGGGGTGTGTCCACGTTGCGTTTTGCGCCGTTTCCTGTCGCGGGCACTAGGCCTACCCACGCAAGTGAGGTACCATTTTTCTCGGAAGACTTAGGGTAATTCAGATTTGTAAAGCAATTGTTACCTATTGACTTTTGATGCATTTCTGCCTTCCAAATGAAAGACATTGTGTAAAAAAGAAGTCATTTAAAAAAATGACAGATAATTCTCATGCTAGTATGAGTATTCCCAATTTGGGAAATGTACAAATATCTACTGTTTCTAAACTCTATATTTTGTTCCCATTTCAGAAATACATAGGTGTCTTTCATACCGATTTTTCCATGTACACATTTTTCCAGAATAATTGCTATATACCCGGTACATAATAAAAAACCATTGCAAGTTGCTGCTCAGTTTTTGGCTCTGGGTTCGTCGGGTTCTTGGTGAACCTACAAGTCCTATATATCCCCACAACCAGTAAGGTCCAGCGGATATAACGGTATATTGCTTTCAAATAGCTGTCATAATTAGAAGAAGTTACAGGTGAAAACGTTGACACAAAAGGCTGTTTTTTTTCAACTAATTTTCAATTTTTCCTATATTTAACTGTTAGTTTCTATAAAAAACCTTGATGGATCTACACAAATGACCCCTTGCTGAATTCAGAATTTTGTCTACTTTTCTAAAATGTATAGCTTTCCAGGATAGATTATTGCTTTCATACCCATTTCTACCATTAACTGGAAGGAGGTTGAAAGCACAAAAAATAGCAAAAATAGGCTATGTCCCAGAAAAATGCTAAAACTGTAAAAAAAATGTTGGTTTTCTGACAAAAGTCTGTCATTCCCTAAAAGCTGGGAAAATGGTGATTTCAGCCCCACAAACTCTTTTTTGATACCATTTGCAGGGAAAAACCCAGACGCTTTCATTTACAGCCCTTTTTTCCCATTTTTTCAAAAAAAAAAAAATTTGCTGTATTTTGGCTAATTTCTGGGACCCCTCCAGGGGAATCCACAAACCCTGGGTACCTTTACAATCCCCATGATGTTGGAAGAAAAGGACGCAAATTTGGCGTGGATACCTTATGTGGTCAAAAAGTTACAGGGGCCTAAGCGCGCACTACCCCAAATAGCCAAAAAAAGGCTTAGCACAGGGGGGGGAAGGCCTAGCAGCGAAGGGGTTAAGCCAGTCCCCTCCATTGCGGCGCTCGTGGTGGACAAGCTTTGAACTAGCCTAATCCTCACCTCCGTGGCCTGACAGAATGAAAAATGTCCTAGCTTTCGTAACAGAAAGTTTCAATTCTATTAAGGACATGGAGGCGAGGATTAGCCCACCCGCATACATGAGTAATGACCCACCAGGGTATGGATACTACATCTGACTAAGTAAAGTGTTTTCCGGGTTTTTTTCTGGTAATCTGCAGATGTTGTATGATATTCGTTCTTGCTTGGAATGACAGAGGCTTCAGGGCTTCTTACGCTTGTTTCTCTAAATTACAGGAACGGAATCTTCTAAACAGGAGTAGGATCTTCCACAGTCTGCTTTGTTGCAGGAAGAAGAGGAAGTCCATCAGAGGGAGATGTCGGTTATGGCAGCCGGAGGTCCCCGATTGGATGGACGGTTCCAGAAGTTTCTTGTTATCTGAACTCTGGGAAATGTATTCCAGTGTTGATGTTTTGTTGTTTTAACATGGCTGCTGTGAAAAATAAAGAAAAAAGAATAGCCTAATCCTCGCCTCCTTGCCCTTAATAGAATTAAAACTTTCCGTTACAAAAGCTAGGAAATTTTTCATTCCTGGTGTTTGTAATAACTCTGAACCTGAGGTGGATGTATGGCCTTTATACGTAATCCCAACCATCAGGCAACTGGTAATGTTTCTGTGCCTATGTATAAATATGTAGAACAAATATTAAAAAGGAAATAAAAAGATACCAGAGATGGGCATGATCTGCACTTACTAATGGCACTCAAATGTGCATTAACCGAAGTGAAGAACAGATTTAGCTCTGGTGTGTCTTCAATAGATGCATTTTGCAGTTGTTCATGGAATGAAAGTTCAGGAACACTCATGACACAAACATGCTTATCCATCCAAGAAATCCACCTCAACAAGGAGGATACTTGTCAAACCTTGATACTGTTGTGCAACAGTGGGGTCAATTATGGTAAGAGGAGCTCACCCAAAAGCATCAGGAGCCAACAGTTAGAGGCACTGTTAAATCAGGGAGATTTGTATGGACTTTAACCAGGAGAGAGTGAGGAGCAACCCACTGGAGGTAGTATGAATATACCTACTGAAGGGAGCCCAGGAGCAGCCCTTATGGGGCACTGTTAAATTAGCAAAGGAATATGCATGCTGTTCATCCAGTCTCCTTAACCTGCAATATGACTATTTACGGGACACAAGCATAAGCTTCCTGTACATGGTTAGCCTTATTTGGTTTGATCTAAATGTCATCCTGTGCAACAGATTGTACGTAGTAACAAGCTGGGTGCCTAGCTTCAAATTGTTCAAATTTTAGTCAATATGCACAATATTTCTCAGTGCAACTCTACACTTTCATACTCAAGATTACATTGTTATTTATACACAATATATATTCTGTACATGCAGAGACGTGAGCTTTCGATTCACAGAAATACTGTTAACAAATGCAATGTTAACAATCAAGATTCATACCATCCACTTTTTAATGTTAGTTTTTTTGCTAGCTACACATGGTTGTGGTGCTTCATTATCGAATGATAAAAAAACAATTCTGAGCATCTTTCTACTGTTGATAATATATTTTCAATTAAGTCAGCATGTAGCATAGACAATTATAGTATGCCTATGATCTACAATTATGGGAACGGGACCCCCTGCAACTATGTGGTAACGGGGCAGGGAAAATCCGAATAAAGGGAAGAAAAAAAACATCTTACCATTCAATACATTCATGCATTTAAGTCAAAACCTTTTTTGCTCAGAAAAGTCCACTAACTTTTTTTTTAGTACTTTAATTCCATAAGTAAATAGATCCAAAAGAAATTTCAGTTATAAAAACTACATTTTATATTCAATAATGGTCTACAGGCCTCAACACAGAAATGATCTAAAACCATAACAACATACTCACTCACATCCAACACTAACTCAATCTCATTCATTCCATTCCTTCACCTTCATAAAAACATACATACATTCTACAGACTTTTTTTCAAAAAACTCAAAGGGTCAATTATTGCTAGTCTATAGAATATATGTATGTAGTGATTTTTTTTACTTAAGTGCATTAATGTATTGAATGGTAAGAAAAGGTTCTTTTCTTATATGATCAACATCAGCTATGATTATTTCATTTTTCCTTTGCTCTCTGCATTATATATACATATATAGTCATACATTTCCTTTGAACTAAAAAAGGAAAATGCTACTTACCAGTATGCATCTGTTCTTGGCATGTAGAGCTGCAGAGTTGTACACTGTGCATAGATCGCCATGTGGTGTTGGGCTCGGATGCTTGCACTTTGTTGTTGTCTTGGAAGAGTCTTTTGTAGTCACGAGATAGGTGACTCCTCCTTTGGACGATAGTGCGCATGGGCATCGACTCCATCCTCAGATTGTTTTTCGCCATGTTGGGAAAAGATGGAGTCAGTAAGAAGTAAGAGATGTCCATGTGAATGTATCTAATTAAGATAATACTGGAACAGATTCAGGCTCCGGGGAGGCGGGTGGGCGTGTACAACTCTGCAGCTCTACATGCCAAGAACAGATGCATACTGGTAAGTAGCATTTTCCGTTCGAGGCATATGAGCTGCAGATTGTACACTGTGCATAGACTGAACAGCAGTGTCTCCCTTAGCGGTGGTCACCTGCATCGGTTGCAGTAGTTTGAAACAATGTTTTGAGAACAGCCTGGCCTACAGAAGCTTGTTGCTTTGCCTGCACGTGAACATAATAGTGTTTGGTGAAGGTGTGTGGTGTAGACCATGTAGCTGCTTTACATATGTCATCTAAGGGAATGTTCCCTAAGAATGCCATGGAGGCCCCTAGTTTGCGTGTTGAATGTGCCCTAGGGGGAATTGTCAATGTGCGTTTAGCCTTTTGGTAGCATATTTGAATGCATTTTACTATCCACCGTGCGATCCCAGCTTTGGAGATGGGGTTACCTTTATGAGGTGGGGAGAAGGCTACAAACAGTTGTTTTGTGAAAGGGCTTAGTTCTGTCAATGTAATAAAGTAGTGCCCTTTTGACGTCTAGTGTATGAAGAGCTCTGTGTGCTATAGAGTTTGGGTTTTGGAAAAACACTGGCAATTCAACTGATTGGTTAAGATAAAAGGCAGAAATGACTTTGGGAAGGAATTTTGGATTTGTTCTGAGAACCACTTTATGATGTATTTGTAAGAATGGTTCTTGTATGGTTAAAGCCTGGATCTCGCTTACTCTTCTGAGAGAGGTAATTGCGACAAGGAAAGCAACTTTCCATGTGAGGAACTGAAGTTCACATTTATGTAGAGGTTCAAATGGGGGACCCATGAGCCTGGTAAGGACAATGTTTAAATTCCACACTGGAGAGGGTGGCAGTCTGGGAGGAATTATTCTTTTAAGTCCCTCCATAAAGGCTTTAATTGCAGGTACTCTAAATAATGACAAATGTTGTCTGTTTTGTAAATAAGCGGCGAGGGCTGCTAGATGTAATCGTATGGATGAATATGCTAGATTACATCTTTGTAAGTGTAGCAAATAACAAATGATGTCCTGGATGGAGGCATCTAGTGGATCAATTTTATTATTTTTGCAGTAGATGACAAATTTTTTCCATTTTGCTGCATAGCAAGCTCTAGTAGAAGGGCGTCTGGCTTCTTTAATAATGTTCATACAGTCAGGCGGAAGGTTAAGATAACCGAACTCTAGGACTTCAGGAGCCAGATTGCTAGATTGAGTTGTGCTGGATCTGGGTGCCTTATCTCTCCATGGCTCTGGGTTAGCAATGGTGGGGAGAGGCGTAGTTTTTGGTGTGGAACCACTGAGAGTTCTAGTAGTCTTGTGAACCATGGTTGGCGTGCCCATGTGGGAGCAACCAGGATCATCTTGAGAGACTGTTGTTTGAGTACTACCAGGGGAATCAGTGGGAGTGGCGGAAAAGCATACGCAAATTTGCCTGACCAGTTCATCCATATCGCATTGCCTTTGGAGAATGGGTGTGGGAACCTGGCGGCGAAGGTTGGGCATTTTGCGTTTTCGTGTGTGGCGAACAGATCTATGTCTGGTTGGCCCCACATGTGGAAAAAGGGCTGGAGAACTTGGGGATGAAGTTCCCATTCGTGTATCTGCTGTGTCTGTCGACTTAGCAGATCCGCAATCTGATTGTGAATCCCTGGAAGATGTTCTGCTAGCAGGTATATATTCTGTGGAATGGCCCATCTCCAAATGTCTTGTGCGAGCTGGGACAGCTGCAGAGAATGTGTGCCCCCTTGTTTTTGTATGTAGTACATGGCTGTCATGTTGTCCGTGCGGTCTTGTGTTGTAGATGTTGTTGGAATGATTTTAATGCTAGGAATATTGCTAGTAATTCCAGGTGGTTGATATGGAGCAGTTTCTGTTGAGTGGTCCATTTGCCTTGAATTGTATGGTCTAGGAGATGGGCTCCCCAACCGGTGAGTGATGCGTCTGCTGTTAGTACTATCTGTGGAATTGGCTCGAGGAACGGCCGCCCTTTGGACAGGTGTCGTGTGTTCCACCACTGCAGAGAGCGATGTGTGCGGCTGTCTACCAACACCAGATCTGTAAGATGGCCTTGAGCTTGGTTCCACTGTCGTGCTAGGCATTCCTGTAAGGGGCGCGTCTGAAGTCTTGCATGAGGTACGATAAAGATGCAAGAGGCCATCATTCCTATGAGTTGCATGAATACCCTTGCTGGGAGGGAGTGCTGCGGTTGAAATTTGCTGCTTAGGGCTTGTATGCTGGCTATCCTGGCTGGACTTGGATATGCCAGAGCTTTGGAAGTGTCTACTGTGGCTCCTAGATACTGATGTATGTGGGAGGGCTGGAGATTTGACTTGGGGTAATTTACTGTGAATCCTAAGTCGTGTAGCAGCTGGATAGTTTGATGTGTGATGAACACACTGGTTGAATGACTTGGCTTTTATTAGCCAGTCGTCGAGATATGGAAAGACGTGGATTTGTGGTCTTCTTAGGTGCGCTGCTACTACTGCAAGGCACTTTGTGAACACTCTGGGTGCGGTGGTGACCCCGAATGGTAGGACGGTGAACTGATAGTGTTGTCCGTCCACTATGAACCTTAGATTCTTCCTGTGAGCAGGGTGCATGGGAATGTGGAAGTAGGCGCCCTTGAGATCTAGTGTGGCAAGGAAGTCGCCTTGTTGCAGCAGTGGAAGAACCTGTTGCAGGGTGATCATATGCAAGTAATCGGACTGTATGTAGAGATTGAGGGGTCTGAGGTTGAGGATTGGCCTTAGGGTCCCGTCCTTTTTGGGGATTAGGAAATACAGTGAGTAAACCCCTGTTCCTTGATGGTGTAAGGGAACTGGTTCTATTGCATGCTTTAGAAGCAGTGAGAGAACCTCTTGCTTTAAAGCGTAATGTGTTCTGTGGACATTGGACGCTGTTTGGGTGGAATGTTGGGCGGGGTTGCTGTAAGTTCGAGGCAGTAACCATACTGGATAATTTGTCTTACCCACTTGTCTGTTGTGATGGAATCCCAGACAGGTAGGAACTGTGAAAGTCTCCCCCCGACCGGAGTGGAATGGTCTGGAGGGAGCGGAGGGAAGTCACTGTTTAGGAGCGGGAGAGGTACGAGTGTTGTTACCAACTCGGCCTCTGCCCTTGTTGTTGTTTCCCCTATATCCGCCTCTAAAATATCCTCTATTGGGGGATGTGTGAGTGGTGTTTTTATATGAAGAGGAGGCGGTGTCTGTTGCAGTGTTTTTGGATGCTCCCCTGTAGAAGGAGCGACGAAAGGAACTGCGTGTGGATGGAGACTGCAATGCTCCCATGGACTTAGCAGTCTGTGTCCTTCTTCATTTTTTCTAGTATGGTGTCTACAGCCGGTCCAAAAAGGCGCTCTTGATTGAACTGGTTAAGGATAGCTGTTTGGACCTCTGGTTTAAAACCTGAAATGCGTAACCAGGAATGTCGTCTGAGTAGCACGCTAGTTTTGACAGATCTAGAGGCTGTGTCAGCTGCATCTAGGGCACACTTAATTGATGCGTTGGTTATGAGTTTGCCCTCCTGAATCAAATCATTTGCCTGGGTTTTGTATTGATCAGGCAGATGTTGTAATAGGGTCTCTAGTCGGTCGTAGTGAGCCCTATCGTATCTAGCAAGAAAATGCTTGGGTGTTTGCTATGCGCCAGTGATTAGCTGCTTGAGCAGCGACTCTCTTGCCAGAGGCATCTAGCAACTTAGATTCCTTATCCGGAGGTGGTGTGTCACCGGAGGTTTGAGAGTTGGCGCGTTTTCTAGCGTTAGACACTACTAGTGAGTCTAAGGGTAGCAGCCCCTTGATGTAGGTGGGATCGTCAGGGGAGGGTTTATACTTTATCAATTCTGGGATTCAGAATTCTAGTCCTGACTGGGTCTCTGAATATGTCTGGGGCATGTTTAATGACCCCTTTTAACATAGGCAGGGTTTGGACAGTTTTTTGGGACTGTTCAAATGTGTCTAGAAGGAAGTCCTCTTCTGCAGGGTCTGAATGTATGGGGACACCATGGTACAGAGAAGCTCTATTGACCAGTTGTCCAAAACCAATGTTGTCATCTGGGGGAGATGGTTTTGTTGGATATGGCTGGGGAGCAGTGAGGTCTGGGGGACCAATTGGGTCATCATAATCGTCCCAATCGTCCTGTGGTGCGTCTATCAGTGTCAGGATCAGTGAAAGGGTCATTGATGCCTCCTCCACCCCCTACGTCATCATCAAGATTATCTTGTGGTGGTGATGAATATGGTGGAAGTGTTAGAGGTTGTGGAGGAGAGACAGGCTTAGGAGGAAGAACTGGCTCAGGAGGAAGGACAGGTTTAGGAGGAAGAACAGGCTCAGAAGGAAAAACAGGAGAAGAGGGCCTTATAGGGGAAGTGGCACAGTCTTTTTTCTTTACAGGCACTGCAGGAGTGTCTGATGAGTCCAACTTCCTCTTCTTGTGTGGAACAGTAGCCACATGTCCTGTTTTAGGGTCTATGTGCAGCTTTTTCTGCTTGGGATCGACAGGATCCGGTTGGAAAAGTTCTTCCTGTTCGGTAACCGCTTTCGGCGCAGACTTCTTCGGTTCCGAACGAGGTTTTGATTTGTGCTCAGGGTCCTTAGGGATTGGTCTAGGGTCCTTCGGCTTGGTTATGGAGCCGGGAACGTTCTTCGGTTCCGAAGGTTTTGGCTTCGGAGCCGATGGTTTCGGCGTCGAGGTGGTCGGTGCCGACTTCTTTTTGGGAGTAGGTTGGTCTCCGGTGCCGAAGGTGCCTGCGGAACCGTGAGATATGGTTTGCTCAGTTCCGAGCTGCTGGAAGGCCTGTTCTTTGTCTTCGGAGCCGAGCCCGAGGGCGGGGCTTCTGAAGTTTGTTTTTGGTCGCGACTGGGGCCAGGAGGCAAAGTGTTGACCAGGGCCTTGGTTTTTTCGGGTGGAGTTGGGGCAGTATTACTCACTCGTTGACCAGGAGTGATGTGGTCATCTGAGTCTGAATAGTCTGCTTCGGACACGATCTGCAGGTCTTCAGAATCGTCCTCCGGAACATCGGGGCCTTCATCGAAGATGTCCACTGGTGCCGGAGCTGATCTCTGCGCCATGATGTGTCGTCTGGCCCGGCGATCACGGATGGTTTTCTTGGATCAAAAAGAGGCGCAGGCCTGGCAAGTGTTCTCGTTGTGTTCGGGTGAGAGACACAGGTTACAGACCTTGTGATGGTCACTGTGTGGGAATTTTGCTCCACACTGGGGGCATTTTTTAAACGGAGTCCTTTCCATGAGCTGTAGGTCCGAACGGCGTCGATAGGCCCAACGGCCCGCGTCGACGACTGGAATCGAGATGAGGAGATGCGCGTCGAAGATCACGCGATCGAAAACAATACCGTCTAGTTGTAGAGAGTTTGCGCGTCGAAAAGGTTTGGAAAAACAGGAGCGCAGAAGTTACATCCGAACCCGATGGCGGAAAAAAACAATCTGAGGATGGAGTCGATGCCCATGCGCACTATCGTCCAAAGGAGGAGTCACCTATCTCGTGACTACAAAAGACTCTTCCAAGACAACAACAAAGTGCAAGCATCCGAGCCCAACACCACATGGCGATCTATGCACAGTGTACAATCTGCAGCTCATATGCCTCGAACGTTAATTTGTTTTGTTTCACTTTTTATTTCGAAGATAATTCACTTAGCAGTAAAGAATGTATCACCATGTTTTACCCATAGGGCTCCATACAGTAAGTTAGCATATGAACTTTCCAAATCCACAGACCATATGCACAACCTGGAATTTGAGAGAGTAAGCTTTCAAATATTTAAAGCTTTTAGCCAGCCTTTACAAGAAAAGTCTAACGTGACACTAATCCATAAACCAGGCTCCTTGGATCATTTTACATGCATGACAAGGATTCTTTTTTCAATACTTTTACTAGCCATTTAAAATCTAGCACATTAATATGCCGAACAATGTTCGGTAGTAATGTGTTACTAAACATACTGTTTCTTGCTAGATAACGTAGCAGCAAATGCCTCTATTATTGTTGGAAAGTGGATTATTGACAGTGGTACATATGCATCTACTACTAGAATTAAGGCCACTAACACAATATGGGGCTCAGAATAGGTCTCAAAAAATTATTCCCATGTTCAACCCTTGGTAGCTTGGCAGAGAGCAGGCAGGCTTAACTTCAAACACCGGTATGTAAAGCATTTAAAAACACCAATTCAGTAAATTAAGAAAACACACATTAAAAATCCAACACCAATTTATAAAAATAGGAATTATTTTTATCTTTAAAATGACACCAAACCTAAAAAATCCAATATAGGGAACTGGAAATATTAATTTTTTAAAGATTTAGAACTATATAGCACATAGAAACCTATAGTGCCTATTGGGACACCTGGTCACACTAGACTGGGACAAAGTCCAGGTTTCAGGCCGACCGCGATGGAGCCCTGAGTGGCTAACCCTTGCGGTAGGTCTTGGTCAACGTTTTTACCTTCTGACTTAGAAACTTTTCTGGAGCTTTTTTTCCAAGGGTCCCTCAATGCTCTTCACCAGTCCGGATTTGGTGAGGGTTCGCCGGCTTGCCTTACCACGAGCTCCCGGTCAAACCTATGGAAGGAATTCAGCCCCCCGGAGATTTTTAGCGGGACGAACCAGAGATCCAGGCTGGCTCGCGGTTGAAGGTGGGCGGCTTGACTCTCGCAGTTGGTCCCAGTCACCTTTTCTACGTTCGGACTTGGAAACGTTTATGGAGCTGTTTCTCCCAGGCCGGATTTGGTGAGGGTTCGCCGACTTGGGTTTCGACCAACTCCCGGTCAAACTCTGGAAGTCGGACCGCCGGAGCTTTTCAGCGGGACGAACCTGGAGGGCAGGCCGGCTTGGCTGGCCAGGTCAAATTGGTCCACTTATGGAGCTTTTTTCCAAAGTTGCTCCAAACTTCTGGAACTTCTTCTTGAAGTTCCTTTGAGGGTCCCAGAGTGTCCAAAACTTATTCTAAGGGTCTGGAAGCTCCAAGATGGTTCTTGAAAGTTTGATACTTCAATTAGCACAATCCACTTGGCCAAAACCCTTACAAATCCACTGGTAGTACTCCAGGCTAGGGATTCTTTGTGGTGATGGTCCAGGTGAGCTCTGTTAATTTGAAGCTTGAAGGGAGTTCACTCTTTATTCCTTTTGAAGCAGGTTTGATCCATAGGGCTGTAGTTCCAGACTGTGCAGCAGGCGCAGTCAGAGTGCAGGGCCTGGTAGGTGCAAATCAAAATTCTCAGCATGGACCCTTCTTCCTTTAGTTTCAAGCAGCAGATCTGAAAGGCACTGCCACTCTCAGATACTTATTCAGTGTTCTCTATGGCCACACAGGAGGGCACTCCTGCCCAATGAGGTGCAGGGCAACACCCCAGAGCATGATTATTTCCTCCAAAGTGTGGCACAATTGTCTCCCTGAAAGCACCATTTCCCCAAAATCCAATATGGCTGAAGTCTCAGCAGAGCGGCAAGAGCTGGCTAAACCAACCTCCAGGATGACTCTTCTCCAGAGACTCCCTCCCCCTGGCATCTGCAAATTCCTTCCTTAAGGCAGCCACCTGATTGGGTTCAGAGGTTAGAGGCATGAATGGAACTGGTTTCTTCTGCCTGCCCCCTCCTTTTGAAGATCATGGTTTACGATCCCTCCCCCTTTTGGCATTCCTATGCAGCAGAACCCTCTCCTCCCAGAATGGCTTGTTCACCCTAAGGGCTACTTATCACCTAATCAAAGCAGCCAGGCTAATCTACTTAACTGACCAATCAGGGCAGATGACTGGAAGACTGAATTTTGGCTTACGGACAAGTAAGCCTTATAACGTCTAGTCTGTACATTTTAGGATAAATTCAACAATAGCATTGTTGGATTTATCAATACTATTCTGCTAAGTCCTTGAATTATATTTTTCAGTGTTTCCTGGCAGGAGTTCTTAATTAATAACCTCTTGCCATGTTAACCTATGTGGCTGGGAATCTGCAATGGGGAAAATGAACTGGGCAATTTCTCCAACACCAGGGCTTATACAACCTCTTTTATAAGGAGCCTGCCTATATCTACAGGACCCCCACCCCTGGAACATCTAGGGAAGACTTTAGGGGTTCTGAATATTTAAACATATTGCAAATCCTCACTACACAGTGGTCTTCGCAGAAAAGTCAATTTTGGGACGTACTTTACTACAACTGTTGCAGGGATTCTGCACAAAAACTAAACTATGCACAGTATTATGGGACCTTGGTGTATAGGGACTGAGTGTTACTACCACCTTAGTACCCACAAGCCCAAGACCGACTAGCTATAGTGTCTCACTTGCTCTCCTACTCACTCACATAGAAACAAAGGATTAGACACCCCAGAACACAACACTCCCAGATCTCTCAGGAATCGCAGTAACAAGAGACTCTTTCGCTCGCACTCTTGTACTTGTCCACAATAAGATCTGACAGAGACCCGAAACAGTTTAAAATATTTATTTTAACTAACGTGCCCTAACATGCAGTATATGTGCCACAACAAGCAGGAAAATGCATAGTACAAATACAGTCAGCATAGCAGCTAGTCCATATGTCATGAAGAGAGATATCATAGAAAGACAATGGAGAAAAGACTATAGTGCCTAACCTCCCTCCCCTTGCTAAAAAGTATTATCATATAATAGAAGATCTCTGGGCTTTGTCAGAAGACCCCATACCTTAGCCTATAGATGGTAGATCTACATCATAGGTGCTGTCTCGCTCTTCTCCCTGGAAAGGTCCCTCTCCAAGTGTCTGCTACCCATTTGTGTATTCTAATAAAACCCAAGTACATTTGTCCAAACAGCTGCATCGGTAGGTTTCATCTAAGGGCTAATGTCTGGCCAGAACAAAATAACAAGGGGCATTGTTGTTCGACCTTGCACATAATGTTCAGTCAAAATACCAGGAACATGCAGAGAGTGAACATAGCGATGAGTTCTCATGTGAAAGCAGTCATTGAAATTATTGCAAAAATAAAGACGTGTAGTAAGGTGTGCAAAGCAGCAGGCAAGATGCAACGTGCTCATGCTTAGTGAAAACGACAATGTGCCATGTGACACAATGTGGGAAGTGAAATGTGCAATTTCATTAAACCCAAGGCATATAAACCTATTTTATAAGTAAGTACCTGAACTCCCACCACTAGAACACCTATGGGAGACACTGGGGGTACCCAATATGCTCCAATATTGTAGTTTATAAATTTTTAAGTGCTCCAAACACCAAAGTCGAGTTTGGGTACTATTTCCATTTTAAAAGCAGGCCTGCAACACAGGACTGCTTTTAAACCGACCTTGGGCCTCGCCAGTGCACACATGCAAGTGCAGAAAGGGCTGCTGGCCTCTAAACGGTCATGCCCGATTATATTCTAGGAACTTAAAGGTAGTTTTGACCCTCCTGCCCTATTATGTACTAGGGTCTTATTGGGGAGGTCATGTCAATCATAGGGGTACCCTAACCCATAGTGTACCCTAATGTGTGTAGGTGTTTTCACTGTATTCCAAGTGTGTTTTCAGCATAGCACTGGCCCTGGTTAGGCAGAGCCCAGCGAAAGTCAAAGTTACCACTAGTACTAGTCAGCAAGAAAATGGGGGTACCCAGGGGGTAGGATGACTTTGCAACAATTATGAACAGAACATTTCTACTTAAGTGTTTACGGTACGTGTGTCCTTCAATTCATATATTTTATTGATTACTTAGACTTGACAAAGTGCAATCTTGTGCTCGCTACAAAAGAGATTTAGCCATCATCACTGTATATGTGCATTTAGAAGAGACACCCAAGCAGTAAGAAAGCACAACATATATGTTTGCATCACTTTAAATTGCCTATTTTGGTTTGAACAAAATATTCCAAGGTTCTCACAAATATCTGAATATTTCCATCAATCAGAGCCTTTAGCAAGGTCAACAAACCAAATACATAAGCACTTAACATATGAAGTACTTTTGAGTAATTACTACTACTAAACCAATTGCTCAATCTTGGCATCAACAAGGTCTTCAAGACACAGTATTAGAAGCGTTCAGTCTCTTCATGGTTGTATGCTCATCTCCTATGCAAGTAAAACCACATTCACAAAGATACCTACCAGTATACTCCCATCTAATTTTTCCCACTAATGAGAAATTCCTCTTAATACCTTTTCCACCACTTGTACTACCTTAATCAGGTTTCACATTGCAGTACATTTCTGTTTAAACTCATTATAAAGAGTAACAGTAGAATAGATCGACTCATATTTTTCGATTGATTGGTGTTAATTGTCTCCAATTGTTTGTTCAAAGCCAAAATGACACCTTGGGTCCTTAATCGCATCAAGGTTACTTCATTGCACGATTTCCACTTCATAAATTACTAAACTAACAAACAACTTCAAGCTACTAACCCACCAGTTGTCACCATTATGTGTAAACACTTCATACATACCTCACAACCCTTGGGCATGCACACTTTCGGTGCACTCCCTCGAATAAAGTTCTTGATTGAGGATAATAAGCCGGTTTCATTCTTCTGCACTTTTCCTTCCCCCAATGGTAGGCTCTCGTCCACCTCTGAATGTCGGCGCTTCGTTCGCCCCGTACGAACCGTGGGACTTTCATTGGATTGCTGAGAAGCCTTGCGTGCTCTCAGCCTCATCTTTTAGGAGGTCTGCATGTAAACCTAAAGAAGAAATATTGAAAATGAAAAATAAGCATTAGCTTTCACTAATAAAATGCCAAATTTACTCGGACTTAAAATTATGAGAGCAGTTTATCCTGTAAGAAAGATCAAATACTAAGCACTCTCCTAATTAGAGGGACCAGTCCCGTTTGGTCCACAATGCTATGTACCTCTCCAAAGCTGAAGCAGGAATACCAATCAAGAGCTGGAAGTAGTAACATTTCTTTTTGCATACAGAATACAGGAATGCTGCACAACTTTTTATATAGTAACATGCATTGGAAAGCCAATAAGTCAATCGTTGGCTGACAGTCTTTTGTCCTTGTCAGTACTTGATTTGTTCTATCATTGTTTTTGCTAAACCTTCCTGCTGGGCCTGCATTAATTAAAACAATTGGCTAAAATCAGAAATATGTTCTTGGTCTCAAAAATCACTTGTTGCCATAGCTGTCCATTACACTAAAGGGAACTTAGTGTGTGGATGTGTTCCTTGTGAAAGTACAGAATGCCATCATGCACAGGCTGACCAACTGGCCCATGCTATATACTGTTGTCGGAGGAAGACAAATGCGAGTAAGAGACCAATGGACAAAGAGGGCTGGCTGAAATCCACTATAATTACATTACAGATATAATTTTAGTAAAATCAAAAGATCTTGGCCAGACCTAACAAGCTAAAAGCAGAATATCTGGAAACAGGAAAATGTAGTTTCTGCGGTTTTGTTGCAATCATGGTACAAAGAAATTCCGCTCTTATTTTCCAATCGTTTTTTCATACTGCAACTTGTGCAAAACTTTATCTAATGACTACTGGAGCAAAGAACATCCTCTGCGTCTCTAAAGAAACCAATATTTATAGCAGGTCCATGAAAAAGGTTGAGATGTTGATTTTTCAGTAACAAACACAGGACAATTCCATCTTGGAAAGAAGTTTCACAAGATTAATGCCAATTCAAATTACTTTATTGTGTAAGGTATTTAAGAAGTAGATTCCAATCTATGTATAGGTCAGGCTAGCAGGATTTAACTGAGCATAACAGCAACTTGCCATGATCGGCCCAAGATTTGTAGAGAAACATCTTTTCCAAATCCGAGGGCACAAAAGGCATATACTGCAAATATTTCGTACAGATCATCTTCAAAATGAAATGGTGCAGTTGCCCAACAAAGTAATTTTATGGAGTTCGAGGTAACGATAGCTGCTGTCAAAAGCGCAAGGATAGTGGGGCACTATAGTTCAGACTGCACTCATCACCTATGACAAGCACCTGCTTATGGGGTATAACAGGTAGATCAAAAAGCTAGGTGGTGGATCAGCATAATGTGCAAGATGCTTCATTCATTGCCTCTTGCTTATTCTTCTACTTGTGCCTCCCTTTTGAGCGTGCACATATTTATTACGTGACATTTTCTGGTGCCACTCATGTCACAGTCTTCTATTCTGGACTGCTATCCCTATCCAAGAGCACACTTTGTTGCATGTTGCTACTTATGCTACCCCAAACTACCACATATGGTTGTGGCAGTCCTCAAGCTCTCGTGTTCATTTTAGCTGTGCGATCAGGAGTGTACATGTGGCTACTCAGTTGCTTCTCTAGGCATAAATTGATTATGCATGTTAGTATCATATTGTGTTTGATGCACATGGCCATTTTAGCTGTGGTCATTTTAACTGTGTGATTAGGAGTGCAAATGTGGTTACTCTGTTGCTTCCAAGTGCATGAATTAACATGTGCATGAATTAATTATACAGGTCAGTAAAATACTGTTTTTGATGCAATTGGTCAAAGATTGTTACTAACTCAACTGTGTGCCATCTGGAAGATTAGTAAATGTTGCCCAGCATATAGAAAGTACAGCTTTTAGAAAGTTAGCCAAGTATGGTGCGATGTTAAGCAGCCACAATAGCCAAATACTTAACTATTTGTTACTGATTTCTCAAGTATTAAGGTTCAGTGTAATGGGTTTATGAAATGTAGATCCAATTTTCATGAATGCTATGGTTCTTTTTAGCACAAGAGTACACAACTTTATGGTATCTCTGAGCTTTGTAGGATGTTTGAGCAGTATTCGGTCTGAGTTCTGATGCATGGTATGTGTTGTTTCTATGTGGTTGGTCCACTCGTGAAAAAGTTAATATCCAATCATAGGGTAAACCTGAGATACGCTGAGTATGTATGATGCTCTTTTTATTGTCACCTGTTGTGTGATTATTTATGGTTTGAAATGTTGTAAGCTTGGTGATAGCCACCTACTTTGGATATTTGTGCATGAAAAATTCCAATGCATTTTGTTGGATGTTGTGTATGTTCTTGTTAAATGGAAAATGCAGTTGGGAAGATGGTTATACCCGACCATATGACATTTCGATGCTGCCTTTACTGTGAGAATTTTTTTTTATTATGATGTTACTCTTCAGAGTGTCTTAATGAACAGCCACTTAAGAAAACAAATCCTTCCTTCCTCTAACCCCACCAACTACATAATTTTCTGATTTACATTCCTGAGCATCAGCTTGGGGACAAATGATATACTGCAACATCAAATAGCATGCTAGATGATACGTTCTTTAGTGTTGGGATCCCCAGTGCTTTCCTGGTATGTAACAGGCTGAATACTTCGTTAGGCTGGCTATTCCCTTTGCAGAAAGTTGTCCAACTTGTGCTGGGTTCATATTGAATTCACAGCCTAAAGCTAACTAAACCCTGATATTTTGGATGCTGAATGTAAGCATAGGTAGGAGAGTGGACCTATGGTATCTCATCTACAGCCCCCCCAAAGAACAGGAGGAGAACAAGCAATTAAGAAAGGAACATAGATACTTGATTAAAAACCTATTCTTTTAGAGATTTGTCTAAAGGTCCCCAAAGAGACCCACTCTCAAATACTTAAAAAGCCTGTGCAGCAACTGTGCCCATCATGTTTCCTTGTCCAATACAGCAGGAACACTGACCTTCAAATGAGGAAAATGGGAGCAATCAGACATTTATGCTTTGATTAGACTCTTGAGCTTCAAGGAAGACCTTTAGGGCCAGAAGCAGGACTGTAGGAAATTCATTTTAGATGTGTGGTGAAGCCATTTTTGCATTTTTTGGCTAGTTTCAGCGATAGTGGAAAGCATTAAGCCTTATCACAGAATGACAGAAATGCAACTGCCCTTGCATTTATTAAATAACACAGAGAAGGGGGCTTTTTTCATCCAAAGACTTTTCATTGTGTGTTTTTTCAAATAGGCTGATGCCATCCAGCTGGTCTCAAGTCTCGAGAACTGCTGGGATCACAGCAAACAGGCTTAACTCAATTCTGGTTCAGATGTTTGATGACAGACCATCAGGAGCTTAATCCATCCAAATCGGAAATCATTCTTATTCCTGGAAGCCACTGTACTGGTATTCTACTATCTGGCAAGCCTCTATGGACCACAGTCCGGAATCTCTGGCGGTCATAAACCGTTGCATGATGCTAAATGATAATTTATTGCTGGAACCTCACATCACTGTGAATGTTCACATCTGACACTTGCTGCTTAGGTTCTTAAGATGGATATAGATGTACAACTATTACTCTCATTTTAGGTACTCATTACACCTAGGTTTACCAAAACAAGCATGTTTTAAGAGTACCAGGTATATCCGCTAGATTACTACTTTATATAAGATGAAGAAATATGAATGTTTTTCCCCATGCCTATAGGCTCTGGAAAGACTACAAGTTAGCCAATGAATTAATATTTGTATTGGTTTGTGTTGTCTATACAGCATATAATCACGCTGGCCCTTTATTTATTCCCTGGTATGATGTAGTATCATTGGGAAGCAAAAGTAGTTTTTCACTGCTGCTATGAAAGAAAGGAATTCCAACCGTGCTGTTTGGGATCTCAGAGATCCTGTCAGCACAGGCTGGATCTCTGCTCTGAGTGAAAGCAGAGAGCACAGCATTAGGAAAGAGAAGACAACAATGATGGTGGGGGTGGGTGGCATGAGGCCTGGTATTTTGATACAGCAGGGAGAGGATAGATTCCAAATAGTGGTGTGGGTGGCAGGACATTTTTTTCAATTTAGGTTGAGGGAAATGGGAAATACAGAGGCTGCAGCATGTGTCAGATAGCCAAATTTTATTTGTATATGTGCATGGGGAAAAAGTGAACTGGAGAGAGGGTGGTGTGGATGGGTGTCTAAGCACCAGGGTTTTTAATTTAGGTGGGGCAGGGCATGATAAATTCTGTGGGAGAGATGGATGGCAGGGCACTCGTTTTTTTTGTTTTGTTTTTTTAATATTTAGCAGACCGAGGGAAGGATAATGCAGAGGGTAGCAGGGCTCCAGGTATAGATTTTAAAATTTGGGTGATTGAGGGCGGTCTGGCCAGAGGAAGGTGGGCTTGGGCAGCAGGACACTTTAATAAAGGATAGGGATGAGTGCTGTTGAGGCCATACTATGTAGTTCACCCTTGATTACTCTAATCCTGTACGGCTGAAGACAGAAGTGTGAGATCAAATGGAAGGGGTCACAGAACATAAAATTAGAAATGGGTTTGGAGTAACAGACAATGAGAGTGAAACTTTGTTCAGTCAACCGTCGGTAAAATAAATCCCCCTTATTCACAATTACCTAACTATAATTCAATATATTATTCCTCCCTATTGCTAAGCCAGACTCTGTATACATGCTTTTTCACTTGAAAAAGCTCATAATACTTTTTAAAACATTTTCAATAACTGCTCTTCTCTACCACATAAGTTTTAGTTGATTTGTCATTTTTTCATGTCATCTCTCCGAGGAGGGGTAGTTATATTCTGTAATGTCTACAGTCATGGAGGGTGTGTCACCCATTTTTTAACCTTTGGACACCTAAAAGCATCTTAGGTTCTTCTCAGCACAAGGCACCTCCCCTCCAAGGCCCCGCCCCTTTCTCACGGTGAAATGTTTTATTCACGAATTCCCTATTGAAAAAAACCTGCTGGTGTGGTGATTTTGACAGATAAAATCAGTTTGAGGTGTTGTGGATTGAGAGAGTATGCCTACTAGGAGTAAGGCACTTATACTCCTAGATCCTGTGTATTTATTTTGCCAAACATTCAAGAGAAAGCAAAGGAGAAAAATAAGCATACAGTCAAAGATTTAAGAGTTCTTGGGAAAATTGGGCATCAACCCTGGAAGAAGCAGCAAGAGGATTGCACTCACAGAATGAGTG
Organism: Calotriton arnoldi; assembly: GCA_963921515.1. Taxonomy (NCBI): domain Eukaryota; kingdom Metazoa; phylum Chordata; class Amphibia; order Caudata; family Salamandridae; genus Calotriton; species Calotriton arnoldi. The sequence continues at coordinate 435,124 of CAWUFW010004676.1, forward strand.
GGTGTGGCCCATATCGCCGTCATACAAATCTGGGAGGTTTCTCCCTGAACAAAACACTGTGGTTATATAGGGAGACATTGGATTAAAAAATTTCCCTTGACAGTATACCAGTGTGAGATGGAGAGGATGATCTAGCAATAGCTTGAATACAATCTTAAAAGCTCAGTCATAAGAGACAAAGGACTGATCACTGGAATAGCTATCACTTGTTCTACTCCGATAAAATGAGGGAACCTGTCAATTTTGTAAGACGTGATGGCTGCAGGGCTCTCATATATAATTTTCGTAAAGGCAGTCCTAATAAAGCCCATCCTCAATTTCCATGGTGCCTCTTTTCTTCACTGCTCAGCAGCCATTGATAAGTGCTTCTCCCTTCTGTTCTGGTTCTTAAATGTGGTGTATTTCACATATTATGCGAGTGTTGATGTTTATTTGTTAACATTGTATGCCAATTACTCAGATTTGCCTTTCGCAGATCCCCTTCGCCCTTGTTGGCCGCGGGAATGCTCGGCGCTCCTTACGCAGCGGAGTGGTTTCAGTAAGCAGGTAACGGCAGACGCAGTGTGGTGCCCCAACCGCTAGGTGGGGCTGCGGCGAAAAATCCTAGAGCAATTTCCCTCAGCCTCTGCGGGGCGAGTAATTTTTCCCTAAGGTTCAGAGACTAGCACTGCAGTGGTTTTTTAAACCTTCCCCAGGAGCCTGGAGATGGACGCCTCAGTGGGGTCTGTATTCACTAGTTTTTGGCCACATTGGCTCTGTTGACACCTCGTTTGAGGCCGTACGACCATTTCCCCCCACACACGCCCGAGGGGTCTGTAGTGAAACGTGGCGAAGCCAGTTTTATATCCTGCTTTAACAATTTATTGATAAAAGCACCTAAATAGCTTGCACAGGCTTTATAAGGGACACGGTCCCAGGAGGCTGGCTCATTGAATACTTATTGGGTGCTGTGTCCCAGGGGCCTAGACCCCACATATTGAAGCCCTCCGGTCTCCCCAATTTTCACTGGACCCCCCACACCACAGACAGCCCACCTGTCAGGCTAAATCTCCACTTGGTGCAATGCAGACATCAGAGAACACATTTCGAGGAGACCCTGTCCTTCCTCCACTGGGATGACGACTTATGTGGCTGTCAACACCTCCATACATAGGACAGAGGCCATAGCTCCTGTTAAGGCACGCCCGTATTGGCAAACTGCACAAGCATACGCAAGAAACTTGCGCCTGAAAACTCCCCCTGAGCAGGAGACTTCTCGCCCCAAAAGTAAGTATTCCGGGGTGGATCAGGATGCCTGCGGGAACCTTAAACGGGCTTTCCTCACCCACACAGTGTCCCCCCCTGCCTGTCCATTTGACCCAGCGGAGCCACTCTTGCATCCCCTCACTACGTCTCCCAATATGGGGGATGGAGACGACTCCCATGGGGACTCTGATGAGGAGCCTGGCCCCTCAAGACTTTGGCATCTCCCCACCCCACCAGACAACTTGGAATCTTCCAAACTCTAGACAGCAGACATCCTGGATCCGGATGAGATCATTCACCCAGGTTCGGCGGAGTAGTCCCCAGTGGCGAAGGTGGCTAACTATGTGGCAGGACGCCTGCGCAAAACCCTAGAAAAAGTAGCACGCAGCCGCCTATGAACGGAATGTCCCCGTCCCACTCTGGAGGGCAAAGTTGACCATACCCCTGAAATAGAAAAATGAGATTCATAGGTTATGCCGCACGTGCCAGGACAAGCTCCTGGATGCTGTCGGACCCATGACAAAGATCCTGTATATGGTGGGAGAGGCCAAGGCTTCTGGCTCACTGATATCACCAGAGGACTTCTCAGGTTGGACTCAGAGGGCAATCATTTTCTTGAATAATGCAAACTGTGCCCTTTACACAGAACGTCGCTGTTCCCTCCTTATCAAAGTCGACCCAAAGTTGGGGGGATCTGGTATACTCGGAGGCCGGGGGAGTGGCTCAGGGGGCCCTGTTCAGCGACCCCTTCGTTAAGGAGCTGGTAGAAATTCGTAGCCACCTTTTCATCCCTAGACAAGGCCCAGGCCTCCATAAAGCAGATCTTCGTTCCCTGTTTTCCATGGAGTCGGACGGGGCAGAGGCCTCACTGTCAGCCGTCTCTCCTACCAGCCCTCCCAGGGACATGGCTCCAGGTGTGGGCAATGGCAGGGCAACGCCCACTTTGCCAATTTCTACACTACCCGAGACCAAAGATTCCAAACCGGAAGCCAAAGATTCTGAGGAAGAGGCGGCACCAGGGGACACACTTCCAACTCCAATCCCCAACGGTGAGTGTTCTGCCTTCTTCCCACATAAAAGTAGGGGGCCGTCTAGCGAATTTTTTTCACACGTGGGTGTCTCAACAGATGCTTGGGTACTTCAGACTGTTCGAGGCTTTCAAATCGAATTCTATGGGTTGCCATGCCAGTGGGCGTGGCCCAGGCCTCTAACTTTTTCCTCCACAGAGTGCGATCTCAAACAGAGGTTTCTGCTCTCCTCGACAAAGGGGCCATATGCCAGACCACCCAGCATCCCAAGGGCTTCATCAGCAACCTCTTCCTGGTCGACAAATGAGACTAGGGTCAACGTCTGATAATAAGTCTCAGGTAATTCAACAAATGGCTGGTGTAACGCCATTTCAAGATGGAAGGAATTCATCTCCTACGTGATGTGCTCTAGCCATTTGATTGGATGGTTTGTCTGGACCTGAAAGACCTGACCATCCCAATCTTTCCACCACACCGTTTTCTTCAGTTCATGTGCAGGACCAGACGTTTGAGTGCACTACTCTTCCCTTCGGGCGCTCACCGGCATCGTGGTGCTTCACAAAAGTCCTCAATCCAGTGGTAGAGCACCTGCGAGGGAATGAAGATTATCTACCTGGACGACTTGCTCATTATGAATGGATGCCACAAGGGACCTGGTGGACAGCCTAGGTTTTGTGATCGAGAGCAAGTCGCTCCTAGTTCCTGCTCTGTCCATGGATTTTTCATGGGTTTGTGATCGATTTGTCGTCAGTAATTCGGAGTCTTCCATCTCGGAAGGTGGCAAAGCTTTGGCACAAACTGAGGCAGGCAATACACCTTCCTCCGCAGCTAGCATGGTTGGTGGGGTTGCTGTTCTCCTCAATTCAGGCAATCTTACCAGGACCTCCACACTATCGAGCGCTTCAACATCTCAAAGCCCATCCCCTGCGGAAAGGACTCTCATACTCGCAGTGAGTGCCCAAGTAGGACGAAGCCAGGGCAGAGATTGACTGGTGGCTCTCCCACATGGAGGCCTGGAATGGGAGAGCTATCTTCAGACCCAAACCAGACTTGGTCATCGAGTCCAAGGCCAGCAGATCAGGCTGGGATGCCCGCTGTGGGGAACTCTCCACAGGAGGAAGCTGGTCACACAACGAACAACAATTGCATATTAACGGTCTGGAGCTCCTGGCGGGATCCTTGGCGGTCAACTGCTGGACCAAAGACAGAATCCAGTCTTGTATCCTCCGCCAGATGGAACATGTGTCAGCGGTACGCTACATCAACCATCTAGGGGGAACCAGGTCAAAAACCCTTTCGGACCTAACGAGGCAATTCTGGCAATAATGCCTGGACCATCACATCTCAAACACAGCCGCATACCTTCCAGCTTAGCAAATTAAGAGGCGGATTGGCACTCTCGACATCTTCATGACTGGAACCTCTGTAAGCTGGATCCAGGGGTCTTATCCTCGATCGCGGACAAGTGGAAGCCTCTCTCTGTAGATTGGTTCGCCGCGCGGTTGAACCACCAGTTGAGCCAGTTCGCCAGTTGGAGACAGGATCTGTAAATGGCGCCAACATGTGTTCTTTCAATGATCGCAAGGATTTCAGTTCCGGTCCGAAGGCACTAGGCAGAAGTGGTCTTAGTGACACCGGTTGGGAGGTAGCAAGCTTGGTTCCCAGTTCGGGTAGAACTTTCTTGGGATTCTCCAATCCTTCTCCCCCACTTTCAATCTCTATTACTCGATCAGAACCTCTTACCGCACCACCTGATAGCGGGAGGGTCTCTTCGCCTCAAGGCCTGGCAGATTACAAGCAGCGTTAGAAAATCCCAGGACTTCGAGCCAGGCTGAAATCCTCTTGTCCAAAGCCTAGACAGACAGCCTGACCAAACAGTATAGACTTGCACAAGATGGATGGGTTGGTGTATACGATGGTGTTTGGATCTTGTGGTCGCAGAGATAATTCAGATTCTGAACTTGTCATATTTGTCCTCCAAGTTTGGCATCCCACTCCATCAATGCTTTTCGCTCCGCTATTTCTGCCGGTCATGTCCCGATTAATGGCTCCCCTGTGGGAGAACACCCTTTTTGAGGAGGTTGTTGCGGGGTATACATCTCTCATTGCCCCCGGAACCTCTATATTCAATCTTGTGAGATGGTAATCAAGACAATCTTTCCCCTCATGGCAATCCAATAGATTCCTGAAAGGGAGGAAACTTCAGCCAAGCTGGCCATGTTACTGTGCCTGGTGACACATAGAAGGGTCTCCGATAGTGTGCTTTCCCCAACTGGGGTTTCTTTAATGGTGAGCAGAACTAATTCTAACACTTGTATCATGTCATACCCAGCATTTACTGAATACCCTATACTGGTGCGGTAGTGCTTGAAAGCATATGAAGAGAGGACTGCTGGGCTCTGCCCGCCAGGTGAGAACTAAGGATTGCCCTGCTGAAACTGCAGAGAGCAGTCTCTTCAGCCACAGTTGCCCTCTGGGTACGTTCGGTCATACAAGAGTCAGGTATTAACTGTTTGGGGCACACAATGCGAGAGGGGTGATGGCTTCCAAAGCCTTCCATTTAGGTGCCCGATTGGAAGACATCTTAAATGCAGCAGACTGGTCTTATGACTACCTTTAAGAGCTTTTATTTCAAGCCAGTGACTATGTGGCACAGCTCGTGGTCAGCAAGCTTTAAACTACCATAATCCTCGCCTCCGGTCCTGATAGAATGAAAATGTTCTTAGCAAACGTTACAGAAACTTTAAATTCCATTAAGGACACAGAGGCCAGGTTATACCATCCGGAGAGAAAATAGACAATCCCTCCCCGTATTCCATAAATAAGCTATTTTAAATTGCCTGCGATTTAATGAATTATTCTTGAATGTAAATAACTGATCTTTGGAATGGTCCTTTATCTGGCTGTGTTGAATTCCTCACAAAGAAATTGTATAGCAAGAAATGTGATGACTTGTTGGGTGCAGTCAAACTTATTCCGTGGCCTTTAACTTCTTAGGAAATTAAGGGTCCAAGCAGGATTCTTGAGCAATGGAAAACAGTGTGATTTGCACGAAGAAAAGAGGCAGCATGGAAACTGAGGATGAACTTTATTCGGAGTGCCTTTAGTATGATTGGTTGTTGTGCTTATGCCCTAAAGTCTTTTGAGAATGTTAGCTTTTTATCCAAAGCTAATGTAATGGATGCGGTTCAAAACTTCTAATCAGCGAAGTAAGATTATAAGCATAATCCTCGGCTCCTTGTCCTTAAAAGAATTGAAACTTTCCATTACGTTTGCTAGGAAACTTTATTCCTTCAACTTGCAAAAAGCACCAACCAGGCAAGTTTGGCTATCCAACATGTACCTATAGGAGTTAGTTCCACTGTTGTCAGCTAGTCCTAAATGTAGTTCTTTAAAGGAAACCTTGTCAAGTAAACCACCTCAATTTCACTTAAAGAAACGAAAATCCTCTTTACAGGATGAAAGCTTCAGAAGGGCAAATCCTGCTCCTCTTCCACCCTGATGAATGGAACACTGGTCTCTACTGCCTCCTTGGAACGCTCGAATGTACATCGTCAAACTGGATCCAAAGATATGCAGGACGGGAAAGATGAGAAGGCAGGCCTTAATCTATTCACCCAGGACCTAGATCTTTAACTCATTATCAGAATTCCTCTGTTCCTCCTCCAATTCAGAAACAAAATGAAGGAGTCTCTTCAAAGAGCACAACCTTTTTAAAATATGAGCTGATTAATGACAATCGCAAATCATTCACTTCTGCACTACAATGCTTCCCAGGTAGGATTGGACTATCATAATACTTCTACAAAAAATCTCAGCTCAAGGTAGGCCTCCTGATAGACTAATACCATCAAACACCAGTTAGATTTAGTAAAGTGTAGAAAATGACCCCCTCTATTCATTTCTGTGCGCCTGGGAAATGGGTCTTGTAAGGCATTTATCTCAACAGTTTATTTCAAAAGGTCTTTTGGTAGAAAACATTACATTGTCAAGAAAGGATTAATGCCCTTGAAAAGGGTGGAGCGACAAAATTGCTAACATTTGTTCTTTTACTAGGACATGCTGGTGAAATTCTTAGAAGCTGTCTGGATTGCTAGCTTTTCAAAGGTCTGCGTTAGCAAAACATGCACCTTTGGTGGGACCAGGCGATTAAGCCAAGCAATTGTGAGACAGTTAAGTGAGTGACAGGTAACAACTGTTCCCCCATCAGCATCAAAGTCTTCCTTTGGTGGAAGATGAATGGCTTTAAGGGATGATTATGGACCAGAAGAGCTGGGGCAAAGAGGGTGCCGAGTATCTCTCAGTATGGGCCTGGATGCCAGACAACTTTTCATCCACAAGGTGAAGGTGTTGCATTGCTCATACAGATGCACTGCAAAAATGTGACACTCCTGGACAATCAACAAGGTATTTTGTTGGGTTCAGGTTCCTTTGACAGAGTGAATGGAGCTACCATCTCAGGCTGTCAACGCAGCTTCAGAAACACTACCATAAAGGAGATCAAAAGCTAGAATATTCGGGTAATGGCCAAATCCCACAGATCTAAAGCTTGTTAGCAGGGATTAGTATGATAAGCCCACACACTTCTTAATTCAGGTTTCATGATAAAACAGGGCTGTACAGTTGTCAGTGTTCACCATCACTATCTTAGAACTGAGCACACGGAGGAAAGTGCATACCGCATGGAGACACAAATTATGGCTCATGTACTGTCTTAACTACGTTTACCCTTGCAAGTGGACCCAGTCTCCACCTCTATGTTCGGACATGGTCGCTTTTGTGGTATTTGCCAAGTGACTGATATATCACTTCAAACCAATCATGGTAGCATCAATTAATGTCCCTCTGCCATTTCCAAGAAGCCGTATTAATTCTAGGGCAAGAGGATTTTTCTTGATTGACTGGATTTTATCATCAGATTTTGATTAATTAAAATTTCAAATTGTATTGACATCGTCTTCTATACTGTTTGAATGCATGACGTTTTTGGTCATCTCTGCCGATCTTCAGTGAGGTAAATTGTCCAGCTATTAAAAAAAAAAAAAATCAGCAGGGGTACCTGCTTATGGCTATTGTCCACGCTGAGCATACTCCTGCAGCTGAT
>CAWUFW010004676.1:447500-587500 GCA_963921515.1 Calotriton arnoldi
GGGAGTGTAAGGAAACCTATTGATGAGGCCCTTAATGAACCTTCTAACAATGGGGGACTTAAATAAAGACAGCTGGTCTGGCAAACAGAGGAAAGCCGACAAGGCAGAACAGTAACTCTTTACCGTAGCCACAGCACAACCTTGCTGAGCCAAGGAAAGTGAAAAGCCAAGTACATCAGATAAATGGGTCTTCAAAGGATCAATGGACCTCTCTCCACACCATTTCACAAACTTGGACCACCTAGAGCAGTGGTTCCCAATCTGTGCGCCGCGGCTCCTTGGTGCGCCCTCCAGACTAGCCAGGGGCGCCGCGCTCCAAAGGTTTCGGAATTTCGATTTCAGGCCATAAATTGCCGGTAACATCACAGAAATGTGAGTTATTTGGTAAAAGCATGAAACCTCTTTATCCACCAGATGGCAGCAGAGCACTCTTTATTAAGAGCGCATAACTGAATACTTTGACTTTCTCAAAAGCTACATCGTGTTCCTTCGCCCAAACGAAAGACACACCTTTCCTAAGAAGTTGCCTCAAAGGCTCTACAACAATATTAGAGGTAAGCATATTATTTATTAACCGTTAGTTATTTGTAAGTGGTGCTTACTTATGCTTACTTGTATTATTGAGAGCGTGTTCTCCTGTTCTTGATTCTGGAGTGTTGGGAGGCTGTAGATGGCTGGAACGGACAGTTGGTGGAGCTGGTTGTTTTAGAAGGCATATTCAGTTTGGCGTCCCTACCTGTTTAAATGCTTGAATTCAATGTTACCTCATTTGTGTGGCTTCATTTCTTCCAACACCCACACAATGTTTGTGGTGACCTGTGGTGCATATTTGGCTTCCTGAAGTTATAAAGTACATCTTCCTAGAGTAAATTAAGTCATTTTTCTTCTTATAAAAGAATTGACATTTATTGTGTGTGATAAATGTCCCAACTGAACTATGTGTTCCATCCCATTCTACACTACAGGAGTACCCCATGACTGTTGGGTTATGTACCCCATGACATGCCTAACTTTATCCCAATTATTTTCATGGAGAAAAGTGTAAGTACTCCCGAGGCCATCCACCCGCAAAAAAAATTAGCATAATAGGGAGCCACGGCCAACGGCCAATAAGCCAAGGGAGCCATGGGTTGAAAAAGTTTGGGAACCACTGACCTAGAGGAATAAATAGATTTGGTGAAGTGTCTCCTGTATGATAAAATAACATCCGCCACATCCGGTGGGAGAGAGAAAGAACGCAGGTTGCCCCGTTCAATCTCCAGGCATGAAGGTGCAAGCTCTCGGGTGGGGGTGTAGAACCTGCCCCTGCGAAAGGAGGTCTGCCCTGAGAGGAAGACGGAACGGAGGGTGCGAAGAGAGGTGAAGATCTGTGTACCACACCCTTCTTGGCCAATCCGGAGAGATCAATATGACTAGGGCCCGGTCTTGGCGAATCTTTCACAGAACTCGAAGAATCAAGGGTATGGGAGGAAACGCGTAAAGGAGTTGCGAGCTCCAATCCAATTGAAACGCGCCCCCAAACGCCCCCTGCATCGGATACTGAAGAATGCAGAGCGACGGCAGTGCGTGTTCTCCTGAGTGGCAAAAAGGTCCACCCGAGGAAAGGTCCACCCGAGGAAACCCCCACATCCGGAAGATGTGATGGACCGCCTCAGGATGAAGCCGCCAATCGTGATCAGCCGAGTATTGCCAACTGAGACTGTCCGCACGCACATTTAGCACTCCGGCCAGATGATTTGCAAACACACAAATCTAATGGCCCTGAGCCCAGGACCAGAGTCGGAGAGCCTCTGCAAGGACGATACAACCCTACCCCTCCGTTTATGTACAACATCGCGGTAGTGTTGTCCATCAAGACTTGAACCGACTGACCGCGAAGGGAGGGAAGAAAGGCCTTGAGAGCCAAACATACTGCCCGCAATGCCAGAAGGTTGATGTGAAGCAACCTTTCCTCCGGAGACCAAAGACCCTTTATCTCCAGATCCCCCAGATGAGCACCCCACCCTAGAGTGGAGGCATCCGTGATTACTGTGGCTAATGGTGGAGGAGGTTGAAAAGGCTTTCCTTGAGACAGGTTGCCCGGCACACTCCACCAAGACAGCTCCGCTGCAGTGTCTCTGGAGATTGACCTTCTCCCGAGATTTCCATTGTGCTGATACCGCTGCCTGCAGAGGCACCACTGGAGTGCCCTCATGTGCCAGCGTGCATGGTTGACCAACAGTATGCAGGAATCGAACAGACCGAGCAGGCGTAGGACCCTCAGGACTGGAACAAACGCTCCATCGTGAAACAAAGGAATCATCTCCTGAATGTCAAGAATCCTCTGCGGCGGTGGGAAAGCTCGACACAGTAGTGTCCAGTACTGCCCCTATGAACAGGTTGCGCTGAGAGGGCACCAGGTACATTTATTGAGAAACCCAAGTTGAACAACAGTCGCGTTGTTACTTGCAAGTGACGCAGCACCATCTCTGGTGACTTTGCTTTGAGCAGCAAGTTGTCCAGATAGGGGAAAACCGGAATCCCTGACCTTCTGAGATGTGCTGCCACCACCGCCATCACCTTTGTGAAGACCCGTGGTGAGGAAGTGAGACCGAACGGAAGGACCGCAAACTGGTAGTGTTAAAGCCCTACCGTAAACTGGAGATACTTCCGATGTGACTTCAGAATTAGGATGTAGAAATACACATCCTGAAAGTTGATAGACACCATCCAGTCTTCCTGCTGCAGCGCCAAAAGAACCTGAGCTAGGGTCAACATCTTGAACTTTTCCTGCCCGAGGAAAAAATTCAAAACCCTTTAGGTCCAGGATCGGTCTCAACCGGCCGTCCTTCTTGGGGATCAGGAAATAACAGGGGTAGCATCCCTGACCCCTTTCCTGCTCCGGAACCACCTCTATCGCACCTTTCTGCAGCAAGGCAAGAACCTCCTGCTGCAAAAGCAGCAAATGGTCCTCTGAACACCAGCCCTGGCGAGGAGGTTAAGGAGGTGGAAACTCTTGAAACGGTAGGGCGCACCCATTTTCCACAAGATTCAAATCCCAACGGTCCGTAGTAACCGATTTCCAATCTTGTAGAAAATGGGACACCCGGCCCCCTACAGGACCAGCATGCTCCAAGATGGGGGATCTAGAGCTGCTTTCCCGTGGTACCAGTGGTGGGGCAGGAGAGGAGGAGGAGGAGGAGGAAGACTGTAGTCAAGAGGATCCTCGCAGACAGTCTCTACCTTTTCCTCTGTACGACCTGTACAGAGGGTTCTGCTACTGCTGTGGCTGCTGACGGCCTCTAAAGGAAGCCGCCTTCCCAAAGCCTCAATACCTTTTGTATTCATAGCCCCTGGGCTGGGACTGCAGGCCCAAGGATCTTGCAGTAGCCTTACTGTCCTTGAAACGCTGCAGCGCAGAATCCGCCTTCGTTCCAAACAATCTAGATCCATCGAAGGGTAGATCGAGCAAAGAAGCCTGTACATCTGGTGAGAAACCTGAAGACCCAAGCCAGGCATGCCTCCTGGTAGCAACTAAGGAGCCCATCACAATGGCGACCGAGTACGCCGTGTCCAGACTCGACTGAATGACCTGACGGGCTGCCGCTTGTGTGTCTGATAGCGCTTCCAAAAAATGAACACCGTCATCTTCAGGCAACTTAGGAGCTACTTGCTTGACAGAATCCATTAGTGCATGAATGTACCTTCCTAGCAAACACGTGGCATTTGTTGCCTTCAGAGCCATACTTGCTGAGAACACCTTTTTGGCAGACTGTTCTAGTTTTTTCGAGTCTCTATCCCCCGGGGTGGTGGGGAAGGATCCAGTTGACTGCTTGGAACAAGAAGCCTGAACCACCAAGCTTTTTGGCGAAGGATGGGCAGAAAGAAAAGCTGGATCACCAGGAGCAGGCTTATACAGTCTTGCCACTGACCTAGAAACTGCAGGGGCAGACTAGGGCTTTTGCCACACCTCCATAATCTGCTCCGTCAACGCCTCGTTGAAAGGCAGGAGAGGCTCAACAGAAGAGGAAGGAGAATGCAACACTTCAGTCAAGATATTGGACTTCACCTCAGCTGAGGGCAACTGAAGGTCCAACAGGTCAGCGGCTTTCCTGATGACTGAGTGGTAAGGGGCAACGTCTTGTGAAGGCAAGGCCTTCGGAAAAGAAAGCTCCCACTCCGGGGAAGTATCCAGTCCACTGGCCTCCCGTAAGTCCTCGAAGTCGTCCACTGAGTCTAGGATCTCCCCTTCCTCATGTTCTTGCTGGTACTCTTCTTCCAGCAGTCTTTGCACTTCCCTCCTGGAACGCCGCATCGGGATCGGCGTCGACTGTGACAACGGCACCGGAGGACCTTCCGAAGTGGGCAACGGCGCCGCACGAATGCGGGAAGACGTCGGCCCAACACTAGACGGCGCCGGAGATTGCGGTATCAGAGTCGAAAACCTCGGCACCAGAAACTGCCATGACAGCCGTCGGCATGAAAGGCACAAAAGGTGCCTGGGCATACTGCTGGGGGATGCCCAAATTAAAGGCAAGCGGACCTACGGGCCAGACGGCGCACCGGTAGGGTAAGATGCCTTGGCAAACATGCCAAACATCGAATTCAGGAAATGCGACGGATCCGCTCCTGGTCCTGGAAAAGGAGGATAAGGATCCAAAGACCCCTGCTCTGGATGCATCCGAGGCCTTACGGGGGGCTGAGGCTGCGGCGCCGGAGACATCGGAGTCGGTACAGATGAAGACTCGCTGGGTGCCGGAGAATCCCTGGGCGCCGGCAAATCGTTCGACGCCAGAGAGTGGGCCGGAGTCGCCTGAGGAGTAGGCAACGGCGAGATGGCATCCTTGTCACGACGCCGCTGTACGGGAGAGGCCGACCTCGAAGCCCTGCCCTTCGAAGATCAACGTCGAGACCCATGTCTTCTCTTTTTCTTATGCTTCTTCAACTTCGAAGTATGGGAGGTCGACGACTTCGATCTCTTGCGACCCCTCTTCTCTTTTTTTGCCACCGCCATGAAGAGTTTCGCCTCACGTTCCTTCATGCCTTCGGGTTCATCTTCCGGCAGCACTAACACCCTTCAACGTCATGGTCCGAAGAAAGACACCAGAGACAGTCGTCGTGGGGATCTGTGCTGGACATATGGCCCCCACACTCCCTGCAGGGCCTGAAACCTGACTACTTCGACGTAGCCATTCTCACTGCAACACGAAGAAGAAGATAGAAACAATGACATCACATGTGAAATGGAGTCCCAGAAAAAAACAGTTACGAGTCGACGGCGCGGAAAAAGGGAACCGATGTCAGCATGCCAACGAGGTCTTCTTATGGCTCTGGTGACGTCATACGGAGTCGCGAGCGGAGCCGTGCTATTGTGACGTCCTCGTCGACGTGGGAGAGCTAAGAAAGAATTTCCGTTAAATGCTGGCGCAGGGGTAATTCAAAAGGTTAGGAATCCACAGACAGATGTATCCATCAGAAGTTTTTTTATAACAAATCAATATATTCTTAGTAACTAGTAAAATATCCTTAAAACACTACAATAAGGCTAAAGAATGAAGCCTGCAGTGTGAACAAAGATTGGAGATTTAAAGCAGATGCAAAAGTCAGATAGGTTTGTGTGAGTCCCACCGAGCCACTGCCCTATCTTTATGACTAGTCTTCATCGGGCCTTGATGGCATTATAAACTTGACATAAGTTACAGTATGACGAATGTATACCTTAGTCAAGACTCGAACCTGTGCAGCCAGATTGTAGGAGGATATAACATTTCCACAAGCTGAGCAAGATGAGATTGCCAATTAGCATTTTTTTACAGCAACCGTTTAACTCCTCACTCGTAATCATAGAACTCTTCCCATTTCCTCACTTTTGAATTCATTTTATTGGTCTTTGCTTCCCAAGAAACTCTCTCCTTCCAGTACTAGATCAATAGTACTTTAATATTACTTCACCTCTAAAGTTCACAGGTCCTCCTAGTAATAGAACGGAAACTAAATGCGGACAGTGGGTGCATGTAAACTAAAGTTACATATTCCTTGCAAATTTTCACCTAAAATCTATCCTGACCAGAACAGCATCAGAAGCGCATGTAGTGAGGATTTGTTAAGTCCATCCTAAATGCAATACTCCGAAGATGGTCATTTTAAATCTACATGATTTACTGATGCATGTGCCACCACCCAACAGTTTAGACACTTCTACGATACCTTTGCAGATCACCACACCATCCTCTGGCATAAAAAGAAAATCTCGAAAATGGCACACAGTAGGAGGAACAATACATAAAGAAGGGTTTGCAGATAGTAGGAAATGAAAATGGTACAAAGCCAGGGAGTCTTATTAAGTATGTTATACCCACAGATACGTTACATAAATAGAGTGCCAAATAATGCAGACATACCATGAGCATTGCAGAAATCCCATCATTTAAGATGTGTGGTTCTTATGGACAGAGGTAATACCACCGTCAGTTACTACAATGTAGTAGGAATAGTAAAAATTTGCCTCACTACTTATAACAAGCATTGAAAATGCAATAGGTCTCGCCCTTTATTAAGTTAAAGCCATTTGCTTTGCTGTACAATACCATTAGCAAAGCAAATGGCTTTAACTTAATCAAAGGCGAGACCTATTGCATTTTCAATGCTTGTTTAAACAGCCGGGGCTGCACATAAGGAGAGCACAAGGCAGAGTGCGGCTGTTCGCAGTGAAAAAACAACAAAAGTTGACACGGCAGTGATGGGGACGCTTTCTTTCAGGTTTAGATTAGGGAGGGAGAGAGTTGCAAAGATGTAGCACAGGCTCTGAATTAAAAAATAGCATTAGCCAGTGAAACCCTGTGACGCACTGTGTGATCTTGGCCCGAGCCTTTTACACCTCAGTGATGTTTCTCGTCCTCCTCACTAAACCAGAGCAGTCACTCCTACATCCGTCCTTGGGAGGACAGTGGTCTGTCCCCAGAGGTTGTGCTGTGTATGTGAACACCTTACGTTCAGGAAGATTACATCTGATTGATGAGCAGCACCAGATATAGCGCTTAAAGTACCAGAAGATGGAGCTTAATCACTGGAAGAAACACTTTACACTATTGGCAGCTGAATCGGTTATTAGCCAGTACACGATTAATCCTCTGTGATTGGATTTTTATTCCGTGGCTTTACTCTTCGCGGCTAAACGCTGTTTGATAGACCGCCAGGAGAATCAATGACTGCAGGCAGGGGAGCGCTGGACACTAGGCGGCGGGCTGACAAGGTGTGCACCCCCAAACCTGCGGCAGTGCATGTTCTTTACCCTCTCCTCGTCCATGCAGACCTGCTGCTATGTTACTTCTTCTAGACTGTAGTGCTTTGAAGCCGAGTACACTGCCAACATCCGTGTGGAATTTCCAGTTCAGGGACATAGCGGACTCCGCCTTTCACCCAATGCTGTAGTCTTGTAAAACAGCTCTGCGGGTTATAGTTCATGTTTCCGAGATCTTTCTGTAACTCATGCCCACTTTCATTTAATGTCCCTGCCTTTCTTCCCCGTTCCGGTCTGAGCCGCGAAGCCGCATAGGGTTGGAAGAAGCGCTGCACATACCAGGAAGCAGTATAACAAGGCATAATGCTCCGTCCTTGCCTTCCTTTCTCTAGGGTCCCCTCCTTTCAGCTCTTGTCCCTCTAGATGCTCTGGAGCAGCTTAGGGTTAAACGCCAGCCAAGCAAGCAGTGAGACGTAGCATCATGTTCCCTACTCCAATTCTCTAGACTAGAGTATTCCCTCTCCTCCATGCCCTGTCTGTCACACTGATCAGAAAAAGCTTTATTCGATTGTTTAAACAAAACAGTCATAAAAGCACAGCAATAAAAAACATTTCATAGCTACAATAAATTATTTACACAGGAATAAAAAAATATTAAACTAAGGTTAAATCAAGTCATAACCAATCGTTTTCTATGATTAAGAACTTTTTTCAAGAAATTGGAGACGCTAAAAATAATATGTACATTGTCCAGTTGCTGCAAGACTAATAAGGCAGGACGACATTGTCGTAGGCCAAGTTTTTTAAGAATAGGTTTTAAGAACAGGGTCCGTGATACAGAATAATATTTACAGAAGAGAATAACATGGATAGTAGTCTGTAGTGAGACATTATCACAGGGACAAGGCAAGAGGCATTGAGACCAATCATGTTTCGTAGGAAAGGTAACAAGACGATGAAAAGTTCCCATCCTAAAACGGGTCAGTAAAAATCTTTCATATGCACTAGAAACAATAATTAAATATGGTTGTATATTGAAAGTACTTAAAACCAACTGATTATACAAGACAGTGGGTTTCAGTATCTCAGTAGTTAGTCTCACGGACTCTAACAGAGACAAAGCCTTGTGTTTTAAGTCCTTCCTCGATATAGTGGTCACAGAACTGGGATTAGTATAGAATTCTGGATGACCAAGGTCATTTAAAAAGTTAAAAAGATATGAGCCACGGTATCTTCAGGGCTCCATCCAATTTCATAATGTCTAAAAGAATTTCCCGATTCAGTTTAGCTTCATCTTTAGACCAAAGTCTGTGCCACAACAGTACCGGTTCGAGCTTAATTAAATCAGAAATATACGGCAAACCCAATTCAGCATGACAAACATGTGTGGGAGAGCCGGAAGGAACAGATAAAATATATTTTAAAAATGAGTTTTCCACTCTTTGAATTGATGACAGCTCAGCAAAACCCCAGATCCCACTCCCATAGGATGCCACAGACACACACTTGGCTTTATAAATTTTTAAGAGCTCAAAGGGAGGTCTTTTGCCCAGTTTTCTTGCAAAGGCAATTAACGCCTTAGTTGTATGCGCAAAGGCCAGTTTTTTGGCAGAAACTGCGTGTGTCCACGTATCATTATTGGCAAAAAGAATACCTAGGTATGAGAATCTAGGCGAAACAGCAATTTTTTGACCGGACAAGAACATGTCCTTGCATTTCTTTATACCAGTACCACATCGCATTATAAATGTCTTAGCGATATTTACTCTTAAACCTAAATTTATCATGAAACGGGAGAAACTATTCAATACACGCTGAAGGCCAACTTGGGTGCGAGACATTAAAACTGCGTCATCCGCGTATAATAACGCTGGCATTGGGCGACCAGCTCTTGTCCCTCTAGATGCTCTGGAGCAGCTTAGGGTTAAACGCCAGCCAAGCAAGCAGTGTGACGTAGCATCATGTTCCCTACTCCAATTCTCTAGACTAGAGTATTCCCTCTCCTCCATGCCCTGTCATTCCCTCTTCAGTTGCATTGCAGCGTTTTAAAGATGTCTTAAGCGGAATAAGCACTATACAAGCAAATACATTACATAAAGTGACATCCTCCCCTCGTCACTTCTGTGTACCTCTTCCCTTCACATGCAGCGCTCTGACCCTATCTACATGTGGCATACGCACTATCTATGCAAACTGCTGACATATTACATCGGGTTCTCCTGTTCCCTCTCTCCAATTCCTTCTCCTTACCTCACTGCCTCCTTTGAGTACTAAGGTGCACTATAAATTTAGGGCAACTTTAGTGCCAACGTGACATTACTCCCAGGTTCCTTTCTTTTCTCTCCGGCTCCCTCCTGTGTCCACTCCTTCCCTTGCTTGCTCCCGCTCTGCGCATGCGCCAGTTGTTTACAAACGTTTATTAACATAAGGAAAAATAGTCTGGGAAACACAGAGGCGGGTAACAAGGGGATTCTCTAGCAGCCCAGAGTGCATGAAGCTGTCACACCACACGAGACACAGATGTGTATGATTGCGACAGATCACGTGAAGAGACTAAAAACGACGACGTCGCACGGGTGCTGGATCTAAAGATACGGGAAGAGAGTTCCTACCAATTATATTCATGCTGATATAGAAATGGAAACTTTCAGCGCTGAGCAAACTATTCAAAAATGTCTCGCTTACAATGCCTGGTGTGAGAGTGAGTCTTTGTACGTCAGAGACGGACAGAGACTTGGTGGCATTGGTTAACTCCAGGGCTTTAAGTGGGCCGGGTTCTGCTGGTGCTCAGCACCGGCAGTTCTAAAAACCAGGTGTTCTAAAAACCAGGACTCGTTATAGTTCTTTCACAGCCTCATCAGTTCAGAACAGAAGCATTTTCAATGTATACAACAAAGCCATAGTTGTTGCTTATTTATCATATGCAACTAACAACCATTGACAAAGCCAATTATCCTGGCTTCTTGAAGGTGTAACGTTACTTGTGTAAAAAATATATATGGATGCAATGAGAGAAGCAGCAAAATATCAGTGGGGCGGCACATTTGCTAGGAATAGATTTTTAGTTTACGTGTTTTTCAGCCACGCCCTTAATTACATCGGCCACGCCCCTTTAACAGACCCTCCCCAGTTTTTCTATCCCAATTGAAGCCCTGGTTAACCCTGAGCCAAAAGATTGCTGCTGCTATTACAGTTACACTGATGCAATTAAGAATAAATCACAGCTATGAGATATTATTGGGAGGGGGAAAGGTACTGCTAGTGACGATTTCCTCTCTAACATACGTCTTCTCTTTTGCTCTCGCTTTCCCTCATTTGTACTAGATCTGCAAACACTGCACAGGGCGAGGTAATGATGCTCCCGTAGATGCACAGAAATGATAGAAATGGTGGAACTGTGCCCCAAACTATCCTGAAAATATTCAAAGGTATTTTGTGGAATTCCGCAGCGCATTCTGTCTTATGTTTTGGCCAGTTGTGGACGGCCCTATCTAGGCACGACAAGGACATTCGCCGGCCCAGTGGGAGCAAGTGATTTTTGCGTCCACTAATAGTTGCGCTTCTTTACTCAGTCAGAGCGTTTTTTTTAGAAGATTTCACTCACTTCTTTCCGTCTCCTGTATGACGAGTTCATGCATGTGTGTATGCGTAAAGCACATCCATGTACCAAGAAAAACCTGACAATCGCTTTTCAAACAGTATTCTAAGAGGGGGTTTACAATGGTAACCTATCTGGGCCCCGCACAATATGGTGGTGAAGTATTTAGGCAGTGCTTAATTTGAGCCGGTGGTTGAACGTGGGGCCTACCGGCATTCATTCCAGGGAACCTGCACTTATTTTTCATCATCAGACCCTGAACTAGGACATTGAGTGATAGACATAGAAGGGGGAAAGAAGCAGGAATAGAGTGACGATAAAACCGTAACGATGGGAGAAAGCAAGGATTAAAAGGAACTCAAGGAGATAAAGGGGCGGAGGGTCTGGTGGTGGAGGAAAAGCATAAAGCGGAATTAAGATAAGCCCCGTTGGAATCGGCAGCTCCGACATTCGGCAGAGGGGGTGGGGCTTCGGAGAAAAAACTTGGAGCACTGGCACTAATTATTCAGCAAATTACGCATGTGTGAGGTATGCATGAGCTCATATCCGCTTTAGACAGTACCCCCTATTACAGTGGAAAACGCCTAGAAGTGGGGGTCGGAAGAGGCCGTGCCCCCACCTGCATAAATCTGGGTTGTCATTTTGTGAAATTGAGACAGCTGGCACCGCTGGGGCACCTTCTGGGTTCACAAAGAGCTGTCAGTCACTGTGTGCAACTTAATTCAGAATCTCCATGAAAAATTCACATATACTAAAGTATGAAAAAAGTTTTGAAAAACATTTCCTGTGTGGAGAGAGCAGTGTGAATGGCCCTATTACTTTACCAGTCATTTTCATCACTCCCGGTCCCCATCTTCCGCGCCCCCGACAGGCAATATTCAGGACTAGGGTGAGGAAGAGGAGGAGGTGGAGGTAATGGCTGCCTCAAATGGTCGCATCCGTCACTGTTCTCCCGACGGTAGGAGCTCTCAGGGCCTTGACGTGTGTATTCAGAAGGGAACATGATGGACTGACATTTCCATACGGTCCGGTGAATAGGACGTTCTAAGGTACCGCCTGCAAGGTGAACCCCACCCAAAGCACTCAAAAAAGGGTAGAATATCCCCTATATTCAGGGGATTGCGGTGAGCTCCTGCTGGCAAAATTTTACATTGCCTGTGTCGCTGTTTGGTGTTGCACGGATAGAAAAACACGAGAAATGGCCACTACAACGCGGCGGTTTCCACGCAAACCTCAACCACGCATGCATTACAACGCATGCGTGGTTACCACGAAAGCCTTTACCACGCATACCTTTACTACGAGATACATAGTAAAGGCATGTGTGGTAAAGGCTAAAATTAGAAAAGGGGGGCTTGGGGGTCTCCCCCCAAAAATAATAAAAAGAGCGTGGGAAAAAAAGGGGGCTTGGGGGGTCCCTCCTTCACCCCCCCCGCCCCACACCAAAAAAAACTAACCTGTCACGTCGCGAAGTGGAGGCAATCAGCGTCGTTTGAGAGGAAACGGAAAGAAACTTCCGCTTCCTCTTTACGACGTACAACGTCACCAAGGAAGATGGAGAGGAGACGACGTTAAGAGGTAAGGGGAATTTTAGTTTAAAAAAAATATATATATAATGATTGAGGGTTCAGGGCAGGGGTAATTATAAGAAGGATTGGGGGCTGGGGGGTCACGTAAGGGTACAGGGGAGGGGTATAACCTTTACCAACAGTATGCCCTTACCATGCATAAATTTACAACGAAAATCGTTGTAAAGGTATGCGTGGTAGAGGAATATTCGTGGTAAAGGTTATGCGTGGAAATAAAATTCCGTTGTAACGCATGCGTGGTAAAGGCATGCGTTGCAACGGAATGCGTTGTAACGACATACAACCGAAAAACACGTCCGTTCTTGCTCTCTTTTCTCTGTAATTGCTGCACGTCTCCATGCAGCCTTTGCTGTACTTTTCTGTCAGCTGTAGAGCAGCGCGTGATCTGTAATCTGCTGCTGACAAAATTGCCACAAAGTGTTCATACTGAGAATCTCAGCATTAAGAAAAGTGAGGAAACTTTCGGGACGCCTAAGTGAAATGTTAGCTACGGTCTTGGAGCTTCATCGATGTGCACGCGGGGACTGGATGCTTTACTGGCGGCGAAAAAAAAGTCCCCAGAGTGTCACGCCGCCAGTAAAGCATCCAATTCCCGCGTGCACATCTGTCTCTTCTGTCTCCCCGCGTGCATGCTTTGGAATCCGTATCGATTCCAAAAGGCCCTCGTCATGGCGAGAGCAGCGCATGCTGCTAACACCAGACGAGACCTAAAAATGGACACACATTAGTTTGAGTGATTCACTAATTTAGAGATGGCATAGGTGTGCCCATTAGGTAGCTTAGATAATGTTCCCTAATAGGCAAATAGTAATGAGTCCCATTTGGAACTCTAGGTAAAGCTCATTAAGTAACAGGTAGTAATGGTGTCGATCAGCCTATAGCGGTAATAATCTGTGTCCCTTTCACAAGTCTTGGATTAAGAAAAATAACGCACATCAGAGGATGTGGCCTAACGGTTAGAGCGGTAGACTTCGGAGCTGGGGAGCAGAGTTCGAGTCTAGGCAGGGACGCTCAACATCCTGCGATTCTGGGCAAATCACTTAATCTCCCCGTGCCTAACAAAAAATTAATGTATCCGCCTATAACGCAACTGGTGCTCATGTAAAGCGCTCCGATACCTTCGGGTTTAGTTCGCACTATACCAGACTCAACACAAAAAAAGAAAATGCTGAGAAACAGTGTACCGTTCAAAATATGCGCATCCCATGCCTTAGGCATTGGAACAATGTACTAATCCGCTCGATGGGTCAGACAAGTACAAAAAGTGAATTCATGGGATCTTGTGATTACGAGGTGGGAAAACACGCTTGCATCCTGAAAACATTGAATTAGTACAGTAAATAAACAGTACAGAATCAAAACGGTACAAAAACATTTAATCAAAACAGTACAAAACAGGCTCCGTCACAAAACAGTAGCTACAACAAGAAACAAAACGAACGAGTTACTTACCTTCGGTAACGATGTATCTGGTAGAGACACAGTCTAGCCGCAGATTCCTTAACTTAGAATATCCCAAGGTGTCAGACTGGATCCGGAAAACGTTTTTCCCCCGCAGTACCTCTGCACGCCGGGGGGCGGCGCCGCCCGGCTCCGTCCTAACGTCGTCCACGGAAGTGACGTCAATGGAGCCATATAAGACTCCCCCCGGAGTGCGGACGTCAGTTTTCTACAGTGAAACTTTTCCGCACCACAACGCGGAGCCACGACAAAAACTGCGATAGTATAGTAACAGTGTGTGAAAAACACCATGTTGAAAGAATACTCAAGATATGTAGGGACTGAAGCGGGCGAACAGAGCACTCGCCCCATCAAAGTCCCATGAAAGCGAAGAGCCATTCCCCTCCAAGGGGCAACGGCAGTGGAAACGAATGGCATAACGAAGGACAGCTTGCAACCACAGGATGGAACTGTATGAAAAACAGACTGACCACAGGATGGAATTGTAAAGGACCACAAGACGGGAGCCACATGACTCACGGCAAGTGACCAGAAGTGAACAACCACATAGAACGTTCACCACACCCCCACAGTGACCTATGAACTGTAGCACAGTCAAATAGAATCTCAACCCAATCGACTGTAGCATAGACAAGGAGACCCCCAAGAAGTGGGGAGAAACAGACGAGGGCAGAGGGAGGGTAGAAAAACCTGAGAATCTCCACGCTGGTTGAACACAGGTGGAGCAGCATTGAAAAGCACAGAACCTAACCACCCAAAAACGAGAATGGGTGGAGGGCCATTTTCACAAAACCGAATCACACCCTGCCCCAGAGGTAGGCGACGAGAGCACCCCTTAGGAAGACCAAGGCCACCTGCAAGGCGGCGAGGTGGTAGAACCCCACCTGGAAAGGTCCTCGCAGAACGGGGAGGATGGGTGTGCGTTAAGGAATCTGCGGCTAGACTGTCTCTACCAGATACATCGCTACCGAAGGAAAGTAACTCGTTCATCTGATAGAGACATCTAGCTGCAGATTCCTTAACTTAGAATAGATACCAAAGCCATACCCCATTGGAGGAGGGTCTGCGACTGAAACCCACCAAGTTCCAATGAGAACTTATCCGTCAATAGCAGCAACTAAGCACGGTGGGAACAGCAGTGCCAGCGCGGCCAACACCAGACCTAGGAAGGGGAGGCAAAGGCACCACAATCCGTCAGAGGACGGTACGAGAACTCCCTCGTCCAGACAGGGACGAAAAGAGACACCAGAAAGGGGAGTTCAGAATGGAAGAAAGTTCAGAAACTTCTGCAAAAAGACGGTAGCTGAGCACCGGATCCCAAGGATCCGCCAGAGACCGAGTCCCAGAAAAAAAGGGGGCAAGATAGTATGCCATCGTCAGGGCATACCCAATGAACATACACCACAGAGGATGCCAAAAGGTGAAATATGGGGGGACAGATATCGCCATGCAGAGATATACCGAGTCATGACTGCTCGGAGATAAAGGTATGTGGATGAAGGATACACCCAAGGAGACAAGAGTGTACCGTGAGAACCACACCACACCTAAACAAAAGCCCAAGAAATGGGATTACCAACAGCATGCATGCGGCGGCAAAGCGAGGCGGGCGCATCACCAGGTAGTCAACCTGCAAACCGTACCCAGCGGTACAAACGGCTAAGGGAAACCGGCAAGCCGGGTACACACATAATGCTCTTTTCCATATGAGAGAGAGCGAAAAATAGAGTCCGGGGCGAAAACCCCCGATACTAGGACAAGGAAAACGTAGTATGCATACTCTCTCACTGTGTATAAATCAGGATATATATATATATATATATATATATATATATATATATATATATATATATATATATATATATATATATATATATATAAATATATATATACACATACATACATCTCAAATGAAGGAAAAATGAAAAGGGGAAGCTCGAAGAGCACGCCCTAGAGAAAGGGAAGTCGCACAATAGGTACCAACGGCACCGGTGCGAAGTATAGCAGGACGCAACAGTCAAACACTGAAAAGCGACAACATCCCCCCTAAATGGGACAGAACCGTGGCCCCCCCGCGAGACAGGCGGGGACACTGACCACCACACTCACAAGGTGGGAGTGAGAGAGAGAGACAGACAGAGGTCTGTCAGAAAAAGGGGGTAGATACCGTCCCATACAGACACTGTATAAAGACAGCGAGTATCCTGAAGAATTCTTTCACCGTAACATACACAAAAGAATAGCAACAGTGCCTTTAGGTATGATTGGTAAGTCACAACCAGCGAAATTCCTGGAGCTGCCTACAGCACCCGGTATTCCCAGGTGGTCTCCCATCCAAGTACTAACCAGGCCCGACCCTGCTTAGCTTCCGAGATCGGGCGCATTCAGGGTGGCATGGCCGTAGGGGAACACTGAGCCGTGGAATAACAGACAGCCCTGAACCACTAGGCCATAGTGAATCAGAAACATCCGCAGAGGCCAGGAGTGGAAGGACCTGAACCCCTGCGCGGAAGAAGCAAAGGGACCGAAGTCCCTGTGAGGGAAGTGCACAAAAAAATAGCTTACAAGGTAACACGCAGCAGAAAACGCAGCTGGAGGAAACTCTACTGCCCATAGGCAAAAACCCTACAGGGCCTGAGCCATGAGAGAAGACGTAGGCACTTCCCCACACTAAAGTGAGTGTAGAACGCAGCCAAGACAGGGGCGGAAGGTACACCGCCGGCACCCTGCGACAGCGAACATAACCCGTGTGTAAACAGAATGTCTCTACAGAGACAGGAAAGAACTACGGACCAACCGTAGACTACAACACAAAAACCCCCAGGAGAGAATCGCACCAACCCCGCGGGTCTCACTAGAGGGGATGGCCTACAACAGCAGGAAGAGCGATGAATCAGGAGACCCACAGCAGAGACAGAAAGAATCAGGCTGCCGCGGACCCTGCAGAAAACCCCACGGAAGTCTTCGACACTTCTCGTGTCAGGGCTATACAATAGCCAACAAGTACCCCACATAGGGTATGGCACATCCCTACAAGCAAGGGACACCTCTTGAGACAAGCTCTTTGGCAGAGGACTCAAAAAGAAATCCAAAAACAGCTGGCCAGCTGTAGCAAAAGAAGGGTAAGACGGCGAAAAGCCACACAGTCCGTCCGGGTAATAACTTCTTGAACCCAGAAACGGAACTTACCAAATACAGCAGTGACAAGACTGCAACCAACGCAAAGTCCACACAAGGACTAGAAACCATAGAACCCATGGAAACTAAAGCAGTGACAAGACTGCAACCAAATGCAAAGTCCACACAAGGACCAGAAACCATGGAACTCGTGGAAACTCAGACATGAGACGTTGAACCGCCGAGTCTGCTTGGCTGTCGAACAAGGTGACCCCATCAAAGGGCAAATCCCTAAAACGCTCCTGGACATTGGCAGGGAAACAGCCATCGTGCAGCCAAGCATGGCGACGCAGAGCAACGGACCGGGCCATAGCGCGACTCACTGAATCAGTGGTGTCCATGGCCGACCGAATGGAAAACTGCACCATTTCCCGGCCGTCACAAATCAACTGATCCAGGTCAGACCGAGGACCCTCCGGGAGAGAGGGAAGGAAGCGCTCGACCGAGTCCCAAAGAGCAGCAGTGGCCCGTGCAAACACGCAAGACTTGTTCAGGGATCCAAGGCCTGCACTGGTGGATGCAAATACATGGCGGCCACGTGACTCCAACCATCGAGACTCCCAAGTGGGGGGAGTAACGGAGATGGGGCAGAAGGCAACGAGACTGAAGCTGCCTGAATTACCAGCCCTTGAGCCCTAGGATGGAGGGACAAACAGAAGGGTCATCTGGAGCAGGACAATGTCGATGCGCAAGGGCACGATCCACCGGGTCCCCCGAAGAGGGCCTCGCCCAAGTCCCCAGAAGAGTGTTGAATAACGACTCGCCAAAAGGCAACAAGGGCTCTACATCCACGGTGCCCTGGTGGAGTAAATCCAGCAAGGGATCAGAGGGCAGAGAGACAGATGGGGGCTGCACCTGTAAAATGTCCATAGCCCTGCGAACCGCCCTGGCAAAAGCCGCACTAGCCACCGTGGCCATCCGAGGTGGCGACAACAGGTCATCCGTAGGGGACGGCATGAGGCTAATCCTGCCACCAAAACGCGGTAGCTGTACAGCCCTAGGGCATCCAAGGCCCTGCCAGTACATGGGGACCTGGTCCAAGGGACAGCGAAACAATCCTGGGGGTGGTGAACCCACAGGAGCCTCCTCCGGTTCGGCCTCCACATCCTCCACCAACCGAGAAACGGTCGGGGATGGCACCGGCGTCGAACGGTGTTGAGGCGCCATCGACTCGACGTCGGGAACCCCTGAAGGAGCCTCGCCCGACCGGCGTCAACGCGACCTCCACCGAGGTGGGAACCTGCGGAGAGGAACGGAGTCGACTCAGTCGAGAGCTGCGCTGCAGCCACAGCCGGCGTTGACGCAGGGAGCAGCAGGGCTGTGCGAAGACGACATGTAAGGCTTGGACGTGCGAGGAGGATGCCCCTCCGGGCCATGCCCCGACGTCACAGCGACTCTGGAATCTGAGTTTGGGTGCTCAACCGGCGCCGAGGGCGAACCCGTCGGCGAATTCCCGATCTGAGCCCCTGCCCCCTCTATGGAGCCCGAAGGCGCACCAGGGAGAGGGGGTGACCCAAAGATGGATAGCAAGGCCCGAGAATAGGCCTCCATTTGGGCCCTAGTCACCCCAGCACCTGGAAATGGCGGGTGAGTGGGGGTCGACTCCTGAGGACTCGTGTCCGGTAGAGACTGGGAGCAGCGGGCCCCGCCGTCGCGCGAGGTCGGCGACCTCCACGACTTCTTTTTCTTGTGCTTACCTGCAGCAGGAAAGCGACGCCCGCGGGAACGACTCCGCGACCTGTCCGGAACCGACTCCCCAGCACTAGAAGGAGACCGGTGGCATGAAGGCTCCGAAAGGGACATCCAGGTGGTCAGCAACTCCATGCGACGTTCCCGCAAGGACTTCGGCTTCAGCCGGTGGCAGGCGTCGCACTCGTCGGAGTAGTGGTGCTCGCCCAAGCACCACATACAGATCGCGTGTGGATCCGTCGCCGACATCTGCCGCAAACAGGAGTCACACGTTTTGAAGCCCGAAGGCATCACACACTGTTCCCAGACGCCACAAGACGTCGAGAAGGCATGAAAAACAAAACAGGCCAGAGGTAACCGCTTCTCTGGATCCGCGTTGGGGCGCGGAAAAGAAGAAAACTGACGTCAGCACGCCGGGGGGGGGGGGGGGAGTCTTATATGGCTCCATTGACGTCACTTCCGTGGACGACATCAGGACGGAGCCGGGTGGCGCAGCCCCCCGGCTTGCAGAGGTACTGCGGGGGGAGTTTTCCGGATCTAGTTTGACACCTGGGGATATTCTAAGTTAAGGAATCTGCGGCTAGGTGTCTCTATCAGATAGCAAATGCACAATGCAGAGATTACATGTTTAAAACGTCGTAGGCTTAAGTTAATATCAAAAAGGCAATTTCTCTGAAAAACCGCTGAAGACAAGGTCATGTCTCTATGGTCAGGTAATGTTCTTGGCCGAATTTTGCTATTTGCAAAGTACTTGACATAGTTTATTAGTAGTGTTCTTGATTCCCGAGTTTTAAGCAGCCTCTTCTGACTAGTCTCTCACGATTGTCACAGTATATTGTGACCAGAAAAGTATGTATTGATGAAATTTGAATTACACAGTTCTGTTTAAGGATTCCCATCAAAACAAACAACTGCGAAAGCAGTGGGACTTTTCGAAACTTGATTAGTTTATTTTATGCATCGGTTTGGTCATAAACTAAAAAAAAGCAGGTGTAAAGAATGAAACAAGCTTAGGATAAATTCTGTTCGTCCCTTTTTGTAATAACATAGTAAAATAAAAAAGTATTTTAAAAGCCAGAAAAACTCCAATGTGCAATTCATCACACCAGAAAGCCCCATGAACTCAATAGGGCATTTAGAGTTGCTGGGCAAAGTGTGAGCTAACCACAACACGTCGCCACTTTTCTCGCAGTTAAGAGCTGTATAAGTGAAATTACACAATCAAATGAGCCTTTCCTTTATAAAAGTATCTAAAGTCATGGAACAGGTGATTTATAGAAGTATCTCAAGTCATGGAACAGGTGATGCAACACGATTGGCATCCGCTTGAGCTCAGGAAAAAGAGGCTTGGTAGTATGGGGGTAGGCAGTGTGGTCACACAGGTGGCATGAGGACTTCTGCACCAGCAAAGACAACTTACCATCAGGTCAGTCCTCCAGGACTGTTAAGACTTTCTCATACAAAATGTGCGATGGTGCAGTCGGGAGGGTTTTAACGAGGCACTCGGTAGCGATCTACAGACGCCTGTCAAACTGAACTATACTGGGTCAGAACAAACGCCAGTGGATAGTACATAGGATAAGACAGACAGGCAGCTTATCTAAAACGATGTCTGCTTATGCCCTGGCACGAAGTCAAAATGGACATGTTCCATGCGGCCCACATGAGACTGCTGCTTGTATCTTGAGCCGAGTCCCTGACTGAGAGGCTCGTTGGCATCTGACATCTAATGTAAGCACAAGTGAATGCTCGGTATGGAACAGGCATTCAGGCAGTCATCTTTACCTAGATGCATTACCAAGGTAGCACCTGACGAACACCACTTCTAACTTCGAGTGCTACAAGACAAAACAAATGGCACAAACAAAAAAGCTAACATAATACAGAAGCAGCGTATGAAGTCTCTGGCTTTAGATTGGATAAACAGCGCATATAAAAAAAAAATCAGGTATTTATTAGTCAGACTGCAAGATGTCTGCAAGACGTTAAGGGCTAGCTGTGCTTTACATAGACATCGGAGTATAACACCACACGATGGGAGCATTGCCCCTTAAGCGCTAAGAGCAAACATACTGCAGAGGGCAGACTGGTAGATTACATACTTCTGTAAATAAGGAGGGGAGAGGAAAACGGTTACTTTGCTAAGGTAACGCTCTTATGGTGGATACTCTAACCGTAGGTTCTGCACCACTGGAAAATGTCCCAAGTCTCAGACTGGATCGGGAGAATTACTTCAGCAGTACTCCTGTAAACCAGCAGGTGGTACTATGCAGCTTAGCACTGTCTCCATACCACCCAGAAGTGAGGGAGTGGTGCCTAGTAGCATCAACCCTGCAGGTTGATATTTTCTTGCCTTACCTTTCCATACCCTCTGACACCAAGCATGCAACAACTGCCACTTTGAATATATGCTGATCTCTAACTTAGGACCTTTATCTATTAAATGGAGATCATGCCACACAATAGGTGGTGGAAGGGAAGTGAGTAATCTCGTTAGAGTACCCTAATCGCAAGGATGGAGGGCAGACATTTTTTAGTGAGTAAACTCAAATTCCAATGTATAAAATTATGAAATTATCTAATCAAAAATGGAGGGAACGCACTGGAAAGAAATAGGTTTCCTGATTTACATTTACCCAAGGCATCCTTTTAGTTTTTAAAAAGACTATGCATAGGCTCAACTGGTGTACACATAAGAAATGTCAAGACCAAGTTAATGAGTAAACAAGGATGGCTGGTGCAGGAAACGACGAAAAGCCGTATGGGTAGACAAGTAACCTACAGCGTCCACTTTAAGGCCTAGCTGCGCTAAAGACAGAAGAAGCGAGAGAACGACTGACAACTCTGCTTGTACAGGGCAGGGCCCTGGGCAACAAACAGGGTTACAAACTTGCCCCAGCGACCAGCATAAATGGATTTCATGAAAGGGTGTCTGGCAATGAGGAATATAACCTTCCTTCTTGAAGGCCCAGATTTGCTGTGGGAGTCAATGACCCAAAAAACTGAAAGCATACCGGGACCCGCTGGGATATCAGCTCAAAGGCCAGTGACGAAGGAGTTCTGCTCAGATATTCGTGTCCTTCCAACTTCTTTGGGAACTGGAGTGGTGGAATGGTGTTGAGTCCTGCTTCTGTTTCTTGTGCGTGTGTTCGGACTTAGACATTGCTGAAGATTTTGGAGTGGGAAGGCCTCAGGACCATGGCATGGAAAAGGAGGGGGAACTCTGGGAAGACCGCTTCCCAGTCTCGAAATCGCCTTCGGATGCACTTGTCATATGACTTGAAGTCGCACCCAGAGCCCATGCACACCTAGGGGGGGGGGGGGGTCCGTGATCGGCATCTGCTTGTGGCAGACTCTTCACGGCTTAAAGGTTATTGTGTTCAAGAAAGGCATTGTTCCCCAACACACAGTCTTGACATATTTCAAAACCGTTGAAAGACTGACAAAGTTGCGATCAGAGCTCCGGAACCACGAAGGGTGTGGAAAGAAAGGAATAGGCATCCGCATTCAGGGGTGACACATGTGATGCCAATCAATTCAGGGGCAGCAGGGAGCCACAAGCCATTTACTGACAACACAGTAGGAAGGCTGAAAAAAATTCTCCAGATCGGCACCTGCCGAATAGTCCATATGTGAGTAACCTGCATTTAGAAGTAACAGAAAAGGGTAAATCAGAAGTCGATAGTCGCTTATTCTACAACAGGAGGGTAGTTAATGGTAAAAGCCAGCTGCAAATGTGCCGTTCACTGCACAAATTTAAACTGGCTGGATAAGAAATGAGGCGCTACCTCATGAAAGCTTCAGTCTTCACTGGAGCACTAGGAATACATCGGTGGGAAGAACAGAAGGTGAAGTCAGGTCCAAAGGCAGCCCAGACAAATTTGCAATACTAGCCCAAAACTATGCCAAATGACCTCAGACACATTAAGAGGAGTATAGAAAACGGTCCTTGAACCAAGTAAGATGTAAAAAAATGGGGCAAAGTATTTTACCAAACTCATTGGTTAAAAAGTCACAAGTTCCATCGCTGGCTTTGTGGGAAAATGATTGAAATAATAAAGTATTTTTAAGGTTGACAACAGCAGCCAGGAATAATATGCATAATCAAGCAAATATACATGAGTCCATAATGTTGGAGTGCCAGAACAGAGGTTTGGATGCACACCGTACCAGAGTCTGTGCTGCAGGAGAAAGCAACAGTGTTCCAAGCAGAAAAATGCCTCAAGTCTTGTGTAAAGAGGAAACTTCAGGTTTAAATACTGCGCGGGACATACTGAAAAAGATATGACTTTGTTAAAGTAATACATCACTTAATGTGCCAAAATTGAATAGCTGCCATCATAAGGTATGTGGCTCTTAAACATTTGAAGGTGTGCGCCAATATTATCAGGGGCTGCTAAGAATTGCCCTTATCATATTAAATGCTGCTGAAATAGAGATGGTCAGGGATCACGTGCAGAGGTCAGCATGTGTTCATGTTTGGGCTGCGACACTAACTTGGCACTGATGTCGAGACTCGTGTTTTAAGCTGGACCAACACAACTGAGGCAAGGGATGGATAAAGGATGACAGAAAAGTACGCATTTGAGCACTCTTCACATTGATATCACAACCAAAATACTAAACAAATTTTACTTAATTGAGCATTTAATTCTGGTTAGTGTGTTCTTTAGTAAGATCATAACGCTACAGCCAACATGCCTCAACGGACTTTGTGACCAGCATTAAATGCTCAACTAAGTAAAACTTGGGAGTATTTTGGTTGCGATATCATTTGTTAAGAGTGCCCCGATATGTACTTTTTAGGTCTAGCCTAGCGTTGGAGCGCGCATGCGCTCCTCGCTCTGCGAGGCGTCTTGTGATCGATAAGATTTCTGAAGTGGAGTTGAAGCCACGCCCATCATTTTGATTGGCTGGCGTCCGTCACCGTTTATGCTAAATGCTGGGTCGTGATTGAGAATGAGGCTTTTTTGTTACCACCCTGTCTCCTTCTTGGACGGCCCATCCGGACTGGATTTTTTACTTGCGGCGTTATACATTCTCCTTTAACTAAAGGGTAAGCACGATTTGTTTTCATTTGCGTAATGGCGACAGCTTGTTTGTCGCCTTTGGCAAGGGCGGCCGCTTGTTTATATTTGAATCGCGTTTTCACTTAAAGTGAAATCGCGATGCAAATATAAACAAGCGGCTGTTCGCCTATTGGCAACAGCTTGTTTTTTAATGTTTTCCTAACCTCAGACTCTCCCGCACCCTTGCATATTCCCGGAAACCACATGACAGGCCCGTGCGGTTTCTTGTTTTTGGAGGAAAAAGGAAGTGGTAGTTCTCGGCCCGCGATCTGAAGCAAGACTGAGACCGCAGCCCGAGCGCCTCGAGCGGCCGCCGGAGAGGTACGAGCTTGCGAGGTCCGGGAGTTCCAAAACAGAGGCCCCCGTGACGTTGTTCGCCCTGAGCCCCTCATTCTTTTGTCACTCCCGTAAATAGTTCACTCTGGGGATCCCGGGTTTTACGCGGCGATATCTCCTACCGTTATTTATTTCTTCTACTCTCTGAACTGTGGAGCTCTCGGGGTGAATGCGCCCACATGAGGTTCAGTCTCTGTAAATTACTTTGCGGGTTAATGTGCCTACTACAGATCTGTTTAGCCCGCGCCTTGTATTCCGGTGCAAACGGATTGGCTCAGAGGAGTTATGCCTTTGTTGCTCCGAACAATATTTTACCAGGAGGCTACAACTTCCAGTCGTGGTAAGGTAGCTCAGGTGGTGAACGCGCGTTACGCACTGCTCTGTGTAAGCTGGAGGTAAGTTACAGTTCAGTTACATAGATCTCTCATATGATAATTAGTTCGTCCTCTGTCGATATTTGGATTACTTACACAGGTCTGTCGATTTTGGAGCTGTGGATCCGGGTTAGAGTCTCGATGGCAGCGAAAACCTCCTGGGATTTTTGGGCAAATCACTTAATCTCCCCGTGCCTACCAAAAATGAATCTGTCTTTGTGTAACGTAACTGGCGCTCATATAAAGCGCTCCAGTACCTTCGGGTCGAGTTCGCGCTACATAAAACTCCCCCAAAAAAGAGATAGCTTTGTAGGGTTAGCTGGTCCGTAGCAACTAATTGTGGGTGATTCTCCCCCCCCCCCGCAAAATAACTCACGACACGAATTAATGTTCTATTCCCATCAAAATTTAAGGGGTTTCTGCTCTTACTACATAATTTTTGGGGTACGGTTGTTGCGATAAAAAGGAGCACTTATTTTCATCTAAGAACTCGCAAAATGTTGATGAAATGGGTGCACGGCTCTAAAAGTCAGACAAGAAAGAGGTGACTGACTAGTGTTTCTTTGTCTGCCTTTAACTTTCTGATCCCCCTTCCCCAAGGGAACCCCCCCCTTCCTTGCTATTCGGCACCTGGTTGGAATTATATGGTGGTGTGAAAGCTGAACCAGCCAGAGGCCCAACGTTGGGGAATTGGCTCAGCTTTTTTATTTCCACGTTTTTCTTTTTCATGAAGAGTCACTAAGTCGGCAACGTTCCATTATTATTATTTGCAGATTGCTAATTATTTTTTATGAAGATTAGACGCAAGGTTGTGTCGAGAAAAGGAGCCCAACGCATTTGGTGGCTTTGTAAAATCAACAATCTCGGCTAGTTGGCTAAAGAAATAGGTCTCGTTCTTGTTAAAGTTATTGAGGGGTGAAGTTATAAACATGGATCAATCTAACAGCGTGCGTCACTAAGATAATAGCATTTTCCGGAATAGAGCATATTTATTTGTGACGGGTTATTGAGCGTACAGAGCAGCCACAAGCAGCAGAAAAAGAACAGAGCTTTAGGGAGGGCAGTGCTAGGATTGGAATAAACTCCACTGGGCACCCCAGGGGTGTGAATTTTTAAAAAATCATTTTGTGTAATGCTTCTGAAATTTACTTGTCCTGTAAAAATAAAAAAAAATCCACTTGGCCCAATTGGTGCAATGCAGTGATGTGACAAATTATGGGAGTTTCTCTGATTATGCAGATACTATATTAACGTTTGGATTGTCGCAGGTCTCAGATTCACACATTATTGCAAATCTACATACAGTAGCTAAAAGAAGGTGTAAAGCGTAGTTGTAGGGTTCGAATGACCTTTGGGTTTGTGCACACCCACGAACTTATATGTTGAACAGTATTCACCATGTCCTCTCCACTCTTCACACACACTAAACAAGCATTTGCAATGCAAAAGGTCTCGCATTTACGCGAGTTTAAGCTATTCGCATTGTAAATGACAATGCCTTTTATTTATGTGTTTTCAAAACCAACACATAGATAAAAGGTTTGTCATTTACAATGCCAGTAGCTCAAAGTCTCGCAAATGCAAGACCTATTGCATTGCAAATGCTTGTTCCCATTGTTAATAGCCAAGGCCATAGCTCAGGAACTGCCCTTAGGTAGTAGGGCGTGGGGTACCACAACAGCATCCCATTTTGACAAGTATATCTCGCTCTAACAAACAAACTTCCATCTTGGGTGTTTCACAAATCTATGACCACTGCTGCCTCAATCAATCAGTTTTGTATAGCGCTGCTTCTCACCCATGAGGGTCTCATGGTGCTGAGGGAGGGGGGGCTACTGGTCGGACTGGATGGAGGATCATTCGAAGAGCCACGTCTTGAGGTCCTTCCTGATTTGGATCAGCAACGCAGATTGCCTGAGGTGGAGGCGCAGGGTGCTCCAGGTCTTGGTAGCAAGGCAGGAGAACGACCTTCCTTCGGTTCTGGTCTTGTGGATCCTGGGGACGGAGGCAAGGCTGAGTTGGGAGGATCCGGAGTGGTCTATCGGGTACATGGAATGTGAGGCGGTGGTTCAGGGATGCTGGTCCTTTGTCGTGTAGAGCTTTGTAGGCGTGAGTGAGGAGTTTGAAAGTGATTCTCTTGTTGACTGGGAGCCAGTGGAGTTGTCGGAGGTGTTGAGTGATGTGGCTGCGGCGGGGGATGTCGAGTACCAGTTTGACTGCGGCATTTTCGACTTTCTGTAGGTTGAGCTGTTTCTGGGTGACGCCGGCGTAGAGTGCATTGCACTAGTCGAGTCTGCTGGTGATAAGTGCGTGAGTGACAGTCTCTGGATTCTGTGGGGATCCATCTGAAAGTCTTTCGAAGCAGGCAGAGCGTGTAGTAGCAGGCTGAGGAAACTGCGTTGATTTGGCGGTTCATGGTGAGCGGTGAGTCCAGTATGATGCAGAGGTTGCGTGAGTGGTCTGTCGGGGTGGGGGGGGGGAGATCCCAGACCGGCTGGCCACCAGGAGTCGTCCCAAGCTGAAAGGGTGGGTCCCAGGATGAGTACTTCAGTCTTGTCCAAGTTGAGCTTGTGGAAGTGGTCTTTCATCCAAGTAGCAACGGCCTTCATTCCACCGTAGAAGTCGGTTCTGGCAGTTGTGGATTCGTTGGTGAGGGAGAGGATCTGCTGGGTGTCATCGGCATATGAGACGATGTTCAGTTTGTGGCTTCGGACTGCAAGGTGGGTTAAGGGGGCCAGGTAGACGTTGAAGAGGGTGGGGGCTCAGGGACAAACCCTGGGGCACTCCACAGATCTCTGTGGGTTCTGAGAGGAACAGTGGTAGTCTGACTCGATAGGTCTGGTTGGTGAGGAAGGAGTGATCCAGTCCAGAGCCTTGCCGCGGATGCCGGCGTCGTGGAGTCTCGTGATTAGGGTGCGGTTGGAGATGGTGTCAAAGGAGGCAGAGAAGTCTAGTAGGATGAGGGCTGAGGTCTCGACCCTGTCGAGGAGGAAGTGGATGTCGTCGTTGGAGGCGAGGAGTGCGGTCTCCGTGCTGTGGCCGTTTCAGAAGCCAGATTGGGAGGTGTCCTGGCCGTGGTTCACATCGATGAACTCTGACAGTTGGGCGTTGATGGCCTTCGATGACCTTGGCTGGGAAGGGGAGGAGGGAGATGGGTCTGAAGTTATTGAGGTCTGTCGGGTCAGAGGACGGCTTCTTCAGCAGGGGGTTGATCTCTGCGCGTTTCCAGTCGTCTGGGAAGGTGGCGGTTTCGATGGAGCAGTTGATGGTGCGGCGAAGCTGGGAGTCGATGGCGGCCGCTGCTCTGTGGAAGATGTGGTAGGGGGCAAAGATTTGTCAAGGCTCCTAAGTGGATGCTATTCATGGTCTTGAGTGTCCTTTGTTGTGAGCGGGGTCCAGCAGAGGACGGTCTGTTGGGGTGCGGCTTGGTTGTGTGCGATGGCGGCGGACGTAGTGGCCGGGTCTAGGGTGTCAAAGCGGTCGTAGATCTTCCTGATCTTGTGGCGGAAGAAGGTGATGAGTTTGTTGCAGGGGTCTTGGGAGGGGCGTCTGTGTATTGCTGTTGGACCTGGCAAACTCCTTGTCAATGGCGAAGAGTTCTTTGCTGTTGTGTGCGTTAGCATTGATTCGGTCTTGAAGGGCAGTTTTCTTTGTGGTTTTCAGGAGGAGGTGTGCGTTCATGGTGGATTTGAAGGTTGCATGAGTTTCCAAGGTTTTGTTGTTCCTCCATCTCCTCTCGAGTCGTCTGCAGGTTCATCTGGACTCGTGGAGGGCAGGAGTGAACCAGCTGGCCTTCTTGGAGTGTTGCTTGCCTGGTCTTTTCTTGAGGGGTGCCAGGGTGTCGGTGCAATTTGAGATCCACCGGTGGAGGTTGCATGCTGTGGTGTTGCTGTCCGTTGGCGGACTGGATGGTGAAGAACAATCTCCCATCCCCTGCAGCTCTCACTGTTGTGGCAAGTTGGGACGGGACCCAATAATAGGAGAGCGAGGGAACATTTGCTTTCTGAACACCACTGTCTAGTGGCAACATATGCATATTGCTTGCCTGTTAACCTCAATAAAGAATTTGCACTAAAAAATAAAAAGTACACGTCTCCCCAAAGGACCTGGTGGCATGCTATACAACCTACCTTGCCCCCAAAGACTGCGCTCTGCCAACTCTAGGAGAGCCTTGGCTCAGACTTCTAGTTGGCAGGTAAAAGAGGTTTGACAGAGCATAACATGATGATTAAGAGCCCTGCTTTCTGTATGAAAAAACCATCTCCCTTCACGAGGTGGAGGGGTGTGGCAGGTGATCAAGAAACAAGGCATTCACAGGGAAGACAATGTAAAATACATGTCTTTAGGACCCATACCCGAGAAGGCAGGTGACAGTTAAAAAATCTAACAACCCCAAATCCCACTCCACCTTCCGACTAGCCCAGCAGTGTCAACATTGCTTATTAATTGGTGCACAGGTGCATTGAAAACCAATATATTGCTAGTAGGGATGATGAGATGCTGTGTCAAGAACACTGTAACCACCAGTCTCTTTATGATTTACATATATCAAACCTGAAAGAGAATCGTGGTGGCTGATTATCCAAATTCGCTCTACAGCCAACAAGACTGCGTCCATTCATCTGTAGGATGAATATTAAAATTTCTGATTTGGGGACAATCAAGGCAGTCAGCCAGAAATGTTCATTTCGGGATAAAACTCCATAAAACATACATAAAAAGGAAAATAAATAAAACAAGTAAATACAGAACAATACGAATTGCTACACATCGATATATTAAAACAAGATTAAAAAAAAGTAATCAAGGTAGTCAACTCCGTCTTCATCTATTTAATCACATCAATTAATAACTTTGTTTTATCAGGGTACACGTGCCTTCCATATGCAATTGCCTGTTTCAGTTTAGCAACAATACGGGCCAAATCTATAAACCTACATCTGTTCTCATTACTTGACCCAACAACCATTGTTTTGGTTCTCGAGGAAGGTCCACACCCACTCTGCGACCACTTAAGCTTGAACAAAACTTCTCATACTCCAGAATATTTACACAACCCTATTCTAATTAACAGAAATCTGCGATAGACTGCAAGCACCTAGGACAGGCAAACGTAGCGCCATTGTGTATTTTGGCTCTTCTGTTCTGAGACAAGTTTGATGGGCATAATTAACCTGAGTAAATCGAAAACAAGGGGGTCTCTAAACACCCTTGACATATGCTAAAATATTATCCAACGTCATACCCGTAAATTCCGTGGCCAGGGAGCCCTCCCATAATCTCCGGCTTCCGTAGTATCAGCATGGACAGCAGGTGTTAATGCACAACTGAAAAGTGTTAATTGTACATTTACAGTTTCCAAACACTAGATTACAAGTTAGCACTGTTAATCTTTCAGGTTCTTGTTTACCCTCATTCCACGCCACCCTTGTAGATGCTACCAGGGCCGCATGGGACAAGAATTGACCTGCATTAATGTCGGTTTCCTCGCAGAGAGCATCAAAATAGTTCTACATACCTCCGACAAACAAATCACCCAAGAACACATTATAGACTCAATACATTGTGTTCTATCATACAGTCCACTAAATTAAATTGTGGAAAGTCCCAGAACAGTATTTCAGATCTCAGGGGCATATATATTTTTAGTGCTTAGTGTGCGAGCATAACTGCCACCAATAACTAATTACCCTGAGTGCCCTCAAGAGTCTTCTCGTTATTTTATCGTGTCTCAGTTGCAGTTAGTACTGACATCCCCAGTCTACTCTATTCCAGTTCCCTACCATCGTGCCCAGCAAGATCCTGTAGCCACCTCATCGGCCATATCAGTTGTGCTGATAGGTAATAAGTCTCTAGGTTGGCAACTCCCATGCCCCCTTCTGTAATAGTAGCATCGTTTTGTCTATAAACTGTCTTTTCATTTACATTCTCCACATAAAGTCAGAGAACAAGCTATTCATGTCTTCGAAAAAGGGTTGTCTCCGCACCATATGTATTGCTTGGAAAAAAATGTACTAGTTGAGGTAAAAACATTTTCCGATGGCAACCCTACCAAACGGCTACAGCGGCAACTTCCCGAAAATGAAGCAGACTATCTCACAGAAAAACTGCTTTCCCTAGATTGTCTCATATTAGCTGGTCGTCTTCACAACAGACAAACCAGGTATTTGAATGTGTCCGGAAACCACTGCAGCGGTATCGGTAAACCCTCCATCCAATTCGTACGCTCGTTAGCATGTACCAGGTACAGTACAGACTTTCCCCAATTCACCTTGAGAAACCAACATCTCACCAGATCTATACCTCAGTACAGGTGGCAGACTTCCCCTTGGATTCCGCAAACAGATCGGCATATAAGGAGACAACATAAGGCTCCTGTTCCAACTGAACTCCCCAGTCTTGTCTCTTGTCAAATCAAACAGGCTAGTGGCTCAATCACCACATTGAACAGCATCGGCGCAAGTGGACAGACCGGTCTTGTGCCTCTAGATATTCCCAAACACTGAGATAACACTTCCAGTTCACACCCGTGGTGCAGAGTATAGTAACTGGACTCAATTTAATTAGTAGCCCCGCAACTTCAGTTTTTCCAACCCTTTTTGATATCAAACAAGGCCACTAAGGGACAACAGTCTGATCTAGGCGTTCTATCACCATATTGCAAAGACGGCACAAATTCATATACCTATTTCGTTCAGGAATAAATCAGCTTTGGTGTGGATGCACCACAGCAGTCACGAGAGTAGCCAATCTATTTGCTAATACTTTCCTCAAAATGTTATATTCGGAGTTCAAGTGACAGCAGTTTCTATGACCCCCACATCTAATGGGTCTCTCCTGGTTTCCATAGCACCACTACTTTGGCCGTCTTAGTAAAGTCTAGTATTACACCCTTACTCAGTGCCTCACTGTAGACGGACAACAGTTTCCAAGTCAATTTAGCCATACATATCGCGTAAAACTCCATCAGCAGCTGGTCTGCGCCAGGCATCTCGTCTATGACCAGCTGTTTTATCGCAAAACCAATCTCTGCTGACTCGAGATCCTCCGTCAGCCCCAGCT
This sequence comes from Calotriton arnoldi, assembly GCA_963921515.1. Lineage (NCBI taxonomy): Eukaryota > Metazoa > Chordata > Amphibia > Caudata > Salamandridae > Calotriton > Calotriton arnoldi. The sequence goes on from CAWUFW010004676.1 coordinate 479,075, forward strand.
GGACATTGAGATAAGGCATGGTTACCGCATCCCAAAAAAAAAAACTCCTTTCCTCCCGCTACAATTTTTTAAATAATATTCTGCAAATTCATCATTTATTGTCGTCTGTGTTCCCGGTTTTGTCTATTTCCGACTTTAAAAGCCAAGCCAATAACCTGACTGATCTGTCCCCTTGAGAGTGCAATTTGGCCAGATAACCTTTGTACTGCACCTACGCCAGACTCCATTTAGTTCTGTCAATTCCTTCTATATTGCCAGTTGTGCTTCATTCATGTGCAGCTTCGTCACCTGCGCTCAAAATCTCTGTATGTCTGAGGAATTTCTGCTCTTTCTACTGTACCTGGCGACTTGGCACCTTTGTAACCCGAACAATAGTCTTTATAAAGATCTCTTTGAAAGCTTCCCCCTCAATTGCCAATCAAAATGCTGTTCCCTCGAAAGTAGTGATCAATATCTTGCCCCACTCCCACATGAAATACTGAATCAGACAAAGCCTCGCCAAAGCTGCCACATGGGTTATCGGTGGCCTGACCCAGACCAGACGTGGTCTTAGCAAGAGCTGGTTATGAGGATGCAAAACCATGCAGGCCAAGTATTGTGCACTCGCTGTTTCCACTCGGCTCCTCAATCTCATCAAGAACATTTCAATTTGTATGCACTGGAGAGTAAAATGAGTACTCCATTAACTCTTGGTGCATCGTCCGCCATCACATCTCCCAGTCCCCAACAATTTCTCCAATCAGCAAAGCCCTGTGGCTTTAAAACACATCCCAAGCCTGGCAGTGATAGGATCAACCTGTCCTTTTCCACGTCCATAATCAGATTGTCCCCTCCCAACAAACCGCTAGAATCAAGCAAAGCAAGTATCATGGGGTCAAAAGTCTGAATGAAACGCTTGTTGAAAAATAGGAGCATATATACCGACTAGATTAAAGTGTACCTCCCTCCATTCCCCCTCCAACAATATTAACCAACCTTCGAGGTGTGTGATTTTTTATTTTCAACTACATAGGGAACCTCAGAGGAAATCGGTACTAATGCCCTGAAGAGAATGCTGAATGAGTTGCACTATATAACTGTCTCTTGTATGCCCGCTATCTGTGCCCATATTTTCTTTAGGTATGCCATAACCTTATAACATTTTACAGTAGAGGCCTAAGATGTGTGCCATTGGAAACTACGCCCAGCTACGGCGCCATTCAATAAGCCAAAGTAGCTCTATCCCCACACCAATCTTGAAGTGAACTGTTCCTAACTAGAAGAAAAAGAGATCAAGGCGTGTGTACCTAACAAATAATGTTTGGTATAACCCTCCAGCCCAGCCCCTAGAAACTGGACAACTTATCACAGACCATAATGTGCCTCCAAAACAGCATCAGGTGCAGATTCTACCACAATTACATTCAGCTACTTCTATCATGTACAGAAAAATCTACAAGTAAAGCCATAGTTTGTCAAACAGCGCCTCGCCATCAACTGAGGCACTCTGCCATTATGGCAGTCCAGTCCTGCCCCTGCAGTAGTGCACTTATTGATGCAGCATCAGACTGTCCGATCTCAAGAGCCCTCCTAGTCCACATCCGTTACAGAGGTATGCTTAAGCAGCTGTGACAGAACATTCCTCATGTGTTGAACTCATTCCTCTGCAGTCTGTTCTGTGGAAGGTTAGCCGATATTGGTCTCAATTGTCACACCTTGCGACACTTGGACACATTCTTATGTAGATGTTAGTTTGGTATGGATATTCTTTCACCTTCGAGCCAGCACCACACAGACTCTGGTGAGTCAAAATAGTGTGTTTTATTATTGGCCACAATATGCAGCTTCACTAGGTACAGCAGAGCAAATCTGATTTCACGTTGTTGCAAACATCATTTTGTCCTTGTACGCATGGCGCTGCTGCTGGATCAGGTCTATAAAATGAGGGAAAATATGCACCTTTGTTTTATCCACTTACCAGAGACCGTGTTGAGGGGTCACAGCCAAAATATGATCGGCTCTCTATAGTCCAATATTTTGGCCATTAATGCTCTGGATTGGGAGCCCGCGATTAGTTTCCCAAACTTTGGAGGGACACATTCATAAGTATGTTGCAGTAACCATGGTTTCAGAAACACCTCAGAAGCGATTCCCTCTAAGCCCTCCGGCAGGCCCACCAGTCAGATGTTACTCCGTTTGGACGGCCCTCAGTGTCCTCAGCGCCGGTCAGCAGCTGTTCAACCTGATCAGTAAGTTACTTCACCAGAGTGTGTAAACCCTGCGCTGTGAGACTCATTTGAGCTTCCCTTTCATCTAAGGACCTCCGCATCTCTTCCAGAGTTCTAAAAGTCCTTGGAGACTTGGCTATTCGGCTAATTAACTGGACCCTGCCCATGCCTGGATACCCTCAGGATTGACAAGAAGCACTATACAAATCTGACTGATTTGTTGTTACCCTCTCAGCTCATTTACTCTTGTCTGCCATAAGGAGCTTAACATCGATGGTCACAGCGTCAATCTTATTTTCCAATACTATCAGAATTTGAGATGGTCTAGAGTATTGCTGCAAATGTTACATTAGGTCTCTCCAATGTGCTCTCCAGTCTTTAAGGAAACCAGCGAGCCAGGAGCCATAGAGGGTTTGGTGTGAGGCATGGAACCCTGCTGAGGCAAAGCAGTCGCCAGATTAGGCTTCACCATTTTTATAGTGTGCCAATAGCCTCCCAAAATGATCTGCACCGGAGCCTTCCCTGAAAAGGCACACCAATTCAATGCTGCCGCTTCTCCAGTGTTCCACAACAAACAAATTCAGCAATCAAGGCGACCACACTGTAGTCAATGTACATACAGTCTCCTGCATTAAGTTCTCCTCTTAATAAAATCTTTCCAGGCTCATCACAGTGCCATGCCAAGAGTTCACCAGTGTTATTGTGAGATTACCAACTCAGAGAAATCAGGAATGTTGACACGGACGTCACAGCGCTCCCACCTGTGCACAGCACACATTGCTTTGCTCCAGTCGGCAGACTCACAAATCAGCTACCATATAGTCCCACTGTCCATGCAGGAACAGCAAAACCCTGAAAGTAACCAACTACCTCAAAGAGAAGAAAAGGCTCCTAAAAAAAAATCCTCTGATTTCTATAGATCCTACCAATTATCAGCCAGTTGCTGCATCACCATTCCCAATCAAAATCTTGAAGAGGGGGTGCAGTTGGCATCTATGGACAGGAGAGGAGAAGAGAATTTTAAGGCTGGTGGAAGAGGGGCCAGCATCACTGATGATGCTTATTGATCACAGATATGTGCAATAGTGGATAGAATGCAGCTGTCTAGCACTGGATACAATCACGTCCATAATGATGAATACAAGAAGAGCTATTAAGAAGCTTGGGAGAAGGTTATGAAAGAAGAAAGGGGCACTGCAGTTTTCTGAAAGTGAGGTCATTGGGCTTTGTGCTTTGTTAGTTAATGGCCTTGGAGGCAAACTTCCATCGGTTAACTAGTATGCACACTTTCTATGGTCATGATGTCTAAGCTTCAACAAATTTCAGACTAGAAGGAGAAACCAACAGCCAGAACTATCACTGGTTTATGGTTCAACTATTGACAGGGTATGTTCTCAGGAACCCCAAATAATATCATAGGATATCTGGAATACATTCACAATTATGTGGCTGGACTGGTGACTAATACAAACCAAACAGACATTTCACCCATATTGCATCAGTTGTGCTTGATCTATATAAACGGCAGGTTCACATTCAGGGTCTTAACATCTATCGAAAGGACTGTTCAGGGGAGTGGTCTGCAACATTGGTAAAAGAAAGGCAGTATGTCATCAGTGGAGCACACAAGATCAGGTGACAAAGGAGAAGTATCCGCAAATCAGCAGAAGGACCGGTGCTGTTAGGATGTTAAAAGTGCAGGATGCTAGGGTATGGCATAGCCACCTAGATCACAAAAAAGATGATGATCAAGGACAGTGTCTTCTTTAGAAATCGTCCAAAGACATGGTTGTTCAAATAACCCATTTTTGTTGAGACCTTGCACTATGCAGCTTTTTTTGTTGAGCTTTAGATTGGACTACACTAAGCTAAAATGCTACTTGGCCAAAATTAAAGGGCAACTTTAAAGAAAGTCACAGCTTCAGTTTAACGATCTTGAAAGAGGTGGATGTAGGATATGATGCTCCTAGGTAACCTTTGAAGTTTCTGTGAACTGACAATTTGTCTTTTCAAACTTTGCATTAGTCTCACTGACCAGAAAAATAAAAAATAACCGGTCACCTAATGGATCCAGCACATACCTGCTCAGAAAATGTGTCCTAAGAAAGCCATAACACCTTTCTCAACTCCCATTCAAAATATGTGAATGGGCATGCATGAGCCTGGTATAATAGCCATAATTCTGTGGGTTTAGCAAGCAACCAGCTAAAGCAATTTATCTTCGCCACTAGAAATTTGAAGCGCCTAAATTAATTTGGACACACTGGTGTCCTGAATTTGAGAAAACGTAGATGGTATTTTGTAAGAGGCAACTGCTATATTCAGCTGTGTTGGTCAGAAAATGAATCGACCAAACCTGCTCTATTGCCGATTTATGTATTACTGGCGAGTGAGTAACCTTTCTGATAGTAAGCAGAGTGCGAAAAAGCTCACCCAACTTTTATTGTCTGTGTACAACTAATAAGCTTTGGTAAAAATTGAAAAATATAAGCTAAGAACTGCTCGACAACTAGCTATCTGATTATAGGATTTAATATCAGATTTGATTATTAATTTGACAATTCATAATACATATTTTTCTTTTAACCAAAACTGTATGATGGTTATGTTTTATTAACTGAATCAAACACTTGATTGAAAACAATCACTTCCGACTGGAGTTTGGCATTTCCGTCTGGCTTGAGCTGGTTGGATTAGGAGCGTGTAGGGTTCGAGGGGCATAGTGTGCACCATGAAGAACACACAAGGATAGGGGCCACAAACCATACCCATAACTAAATCTAAATGTTTCAAACAAAATCAAGGTTCGGAGACTGGGGAAATCCAAGACAGCTCAAACATGTTTCAGTCAAGCAGATGTAGTATAATCCAGCCTGACTGAGTTGAAAGAAAGATCATACACAGCCAATGTGAAATGGGATCCATTTTGTTTAAAAAAAACCTAAGCCTCAACATGACAAGGCGGCAAGCATGCTAAAATTGGTCATGTAGAGCAAAGCAAGGTTTACCCAATACACAAGTGAGAGGCAGGTGGCCAATAAACTGCACGAATGGGAGGCACAACAACTATTTGCCAACAACATGGCAATAAACCTGCAAAGAAAAGTGCCCAACTGTACAACAGACAAAAATGAAGATTAATGAATTGGTTTATGAATAATGGTCTCTTGCCAAAAAATACTGACAACTGGCCAGGGGGCTGAAAATACAGTATGTTCACTTTTCAGAGAAGAGAAATGGAACTCACTGCCGCACTATCAAAGCCCACATACTTGATATCATTTACAGAACTATTTCATAGCTCTATACTTTCATGCCAGCAGCAGTTTGGCCCACTCCGAATTCCGGATATTAAGCATTAGGTTATAAATATCCCTGATGGGCCGAGCAACTGTTACTCTGAATCTCTTTGCTGACAGTCTACCTTTCAAGCACTACTAGCGAACACCCTTCAAATAGGTGCAGCTTCTCCTCAAGAAGCATACACCACCATTTCAGGAGCAACACAGATCAGAGGAAAACCGGCATAAAGTTGCCCACAATATAAACACTTAATGGTGTACGCTGTAACCAGAACAGACTGCCAATTTATTTCAGTCACAATCTCATTCTGGTGTACCATTCACCAATTTAAAATGGACAGTTGACGTGGCTCAATCCAATACATTTCTGATAAGAGTTTCCTCATCTTATCTATCACTTTCTATATAAATGTTAAGGACTAAGATTGAAAATAACACTTAAACAGTGTGCCTCTGCCAATCTATTTCGCTCAGACCACTTTAAGTCAAATGGTCTTCTAGAAAGAATGGTATAAACTGTTGTCAGTGCTTAAGTGCTCAGGAGATGAGGTCATAAATTATTTGCATTTTAAACTACTAAAACAGGCTTACAAAAGGACAAGTCTGCGGGTGAAGGAACAAGATTATTTAGGTTCAGCTTGATGACTGACAGAAAACAAACAGTGGGGTTTAAAATCGACTAGGTATTAGCGAGTAACTAAACATGAAAACTAGCACAACTATCTGAATAAACTGCTTTGCTACACCTTTTGAAACAAGTCAGATTTGAGTAGATTATGTGTATCCCAAATTCAGAAATATCTTTTCACAGAAAATATATGCTGCTTTATCCACTTGCTCTGCCAATGTACAATTGTTGGAGACATTGACTTAACATTTATTAAAGCAATAATTAATATGAGTATGTCAAACAGTCCAATAGAGATGTTTTACAGTTCTATGAAAAGAAAAGTTTAATGAGGGTTGGTCAAAAGGCTGCATTTTTGATGGCCAAAAAAATAAATTTTGAAATCATCTGGCATTTAATGTATTCAATTCTATAAAGCACTACAAGAAAAACACAAGAATCAAATGCCATTCAGAGGGAAGCAATATGCAAGGCTTTTAATCCCAGATACCTGTATGAGACATAATAGAGGTGAGGTCCTGTATATATGATCTGAGCGTCGTGACTAGCAATAGCATCAGAACTGGTAAGAGTATAGGATGGACAGGTATTTCACAACCATTACTTTACTAAAAAGCTTTCTGAAACATTTTGCGAATGGATTTCTAGCGTAGATGCTGTGGTAATATTTAAGGGACTCATACTGTACAGGCAATAAGGCATGTTTCATTGTATTACTAACATTGCTGAACTGGGCTGACAAACACGAAATGCAAGAAAACGCGGTATCGCATAATAAAGTTGATTGACACTATACAGATGATAAACTATAACCCATCATCCAACAGGTCAAACCTCTGGAACAAGCATTTGCAATGCAATAGGTCTCGCATTCACGCGAGTTTGAGCTATTGGCATTGTAAATGACAATGCCTTTTATTTATGTTTTGTGTTTTAAGACATAAAATGCATTGTTATTTACAATACTAATAGCTTAAACTCTCGCAAATGTGAGACCTACTGCATTGCAATAAAGGGCCTTCTCGACCGCTTGTTAGATTGTAAATATCAGAGGAAGAGATCGGCCTGCGACGTCTTCAAAGTAGTGATAAATAGTGCAGTGAAGAAGATGTGTAAGTGTTGTAAATTACACAGACACAAAGTGTGAAGTGAGAGTTACATATGATCCGAGCTATAAACACTAACAAAGCGCTCCAACATCTTTCGCTTTCTGATTACACTGTTGCGGCTCAGGAGGAAGAGCGGGGGGGCCTAGTTCCTGCCCTCTCCATGATTTGAGTGTGCAGTGTGGCATTGGGTAATGTCATTGCTATCTTTGGCCCAATAAAAAACACTCCAGCTGTAGTAGGGCCCTGGCTTCACCTCCTGTTGCAGGGCGGGCAGTGCTTTTTGGCAGGCATGGAGGGAGGGATGGATGGATGGTCTCGGCTGCAGCCCTGGCCTCGTACAGTGCCCCTTCTATTACTAGTGAGCGAGAGGCGCTGAGGTGGTGGTAGAATTGGTGGTGGCAGTGGTGCTGGCAGTGGTGCTGGCAGTGGTGCTGGCAGTGGTGGTGGCATTGGTGGTGGTGGCATTGGTGGTGGTGGCATTGGTGGTCGTGGCGGTGGTGGCATTGGTGGTGGTGGCATTGGTGGTGGTGGTGGTGGTATTGGTGGTGGTGGTATTGGTGGTGGTGGTAGTGGTGGTATTGGTGGTATTGGTCGTGGTATTGGTAGTGGTATTGGTGGTGGTATTGGTGATGGTGGTAGTGATGGTATTGGTGGTGGGGATATTGGTGGTGGCGGTATTGGTGGTGGTATTGGTCGTGGTAGTAGTGGTGGCGGCTGTGGTATTGGTGGTGGTGGTGGTGGTATTGGGGGGGGGTGGTAATGGGGGTGGTGCTGGCATTGGTGGTGGTGGTGCTGGTGTTAATAAAACAGGCTTTTCAAAACAACCAGTCAGGTGGCTTTAGTACAGATGACATGTAACACAGATGTGCTGTTGTCAGCTTCAGCCCATTAGCACAGGATTATGTGCTACCTGGAATTCACATGACTTTCGCTAATCATTTCTAAATCCATTTTACGGGGGGGGGGGGTTTGAAACGGACACGAGATAATGTGGGTTAGTGATTGAAAGCAGGCGCCTGTGTTACGGTGCGGCTGTGCTGCTACAAAAAACACAAGCTGTTTCAGCTGAAGCAGCGCATGTCCGGCCTGCGGTAAGAGAAACTCAATAAAGTAAATAGTGCTTACAGACTAAATAACAGGTCCTGTGTAACAACCGAAGTAAAAGGGCCAGTCGCCATGGGAGGGTACAAATGAAGACAAGGCCATACTAAGGAGGGACTAACAAGCCTATTAACGAATCTGAAGGCAGCATTTACGAAAGACAATGACAAGCCAATTAAAAATATGGGAGAAGAGTGGGCGCGGTTTCTCTCCCATACTCTACTATAGCAGTCTCGCAGAGCAAACAGCGCAAGCGCGCTGCCGCTAGGCTCGACCTAAAAAGCAGTGGAAGAGCCTGGTTTGTGACAAGGAAGATGGCATCCGTTGAGTGGTGTTTGTGGAGAAAGAATTGGGCAATGAGAAGTATTGTGGGAGAAAATAAACTTCACAGCTATTGGAAATTGGAATATCTGCCACAAGATATTTGCAGGAGAACATTGCCTCTCTTTGAAAACTTAAGACCTACAGAAGGTTGTTCTCTAAGAAACCTTAGTCAGTAGTTCATGAATTGAAAAACAATTTTTTATGAAACTAATTGATTTTTTGATCATGGTTAACAAATACAACTCATTATCAGACTCAACATGGTTTCCTTGCTCACATGTACTCATATTGAACTACACCACTGTTACAAATACACGTCTGGTCCAGCATTATGTATGTACAATTACCTTCACAGCACTGCATTGTGATTTATAGTCACTACTCTTACAATTCCACAGTAATCTATCCAATCTCCCCAGATCTCCTCATGTTTTTCAGGGTATCCACGTGATTTAAAAAATAGGGATCCTTAATGTCATGCACTGACCCACTACTAGTGTTTATGCTACGAAACATTTTTTACCTTCGGGCTGTGACGCAGCAAGAGGAGAACAAAGCTCATCAAAATTGTGCGCAGCTAGTATCACAGTCAAGAATACACTTGGCACAAGCATGTTTCAGGAATACATTTAATGTAAGTAGTAAATCGTTGGGTTTAGCACAGGGAAAGAAAGGGCCAGACGACATTGAAATCTGTCAATTTCTAGAATCTGAAGACAAAAGGGCTCACTATTAAACTGGATTTGAATGAAGAGATCGAACAAGGAAACAGATTCAAGAAGTTAAAGCCAGTTTGATGACCAATTACACCAACTGTTTTCAACAGGTTAACTTGATTTATCACCACACAACTGGCAGTTGCTCTAACAAGCAATGGCAAAACTAACAGGTCTTGCATTTTTTACTTGACTGATTTGCCAATTGTTTTTGTAGTGTAACGCAGCATCATCACAAAAAAGTGCAGCAGAAAGAAATGCTTCTAGCTGTGTTTGTGAAAGACCTTTTGTGGACCATACCAAAGACATGGGCTCTGTGCTAGTCAACTACTCACCACTGATTCGTTTTCTTGTCACTAATTTGCTTGCTTCTTATTTAATGGCTTTCTTTCCTTTTATTCCGTTTGCCTCTCCCACCGTGCATGGCTTCTTTACCTCCTCAGGGTAATACTTTTTAAGTCTGGCATTATTCATAGGGGCTTTCAGTTAGCCCTCATCATACATTAGTCTGTAGTGTCATTAACGTATGCTTCCACCCACCACAGCACACAGCATGGGGCACCGGGTCAGCACACTTCAGCCAAGCGCTTATCTGAGTGAGTGAGGGTATTCTTCCTTTGCAAATGTGCACATCTGCACAATAAATAGTCCCATTTATTGCCACGGACTACTTGTGCAATGTGCTTTTATTTTATAAATGTGCGTGGGGGGATTGCGGTGGGAGGTGTGTACAAAAGACAACGAAGAAGAGTATGGCCTACGCACAGACGAAGCCTGCCACCTGAAGATCTGATGAGGGTAGAGGAGCCCGGATTGAGGTCTGGTAAGTGTGGGGACTGGGGGGTGAAGGGCAATCAGAGGCTTCTTTGTTATGCTCCTGCCCTCCCCCCCACCTTTCTATTGCACACGCCCTCTCCCCAGCCCCCCTCGCCCATGCCCGGTTTAAAAAAATTAAGATGCTCTCAGCAAAACAGTCACAGCACAATGTTCAAGTACAGCAGGTCCCTGCAGACAGTATGAAAGTAGTTCCAGAGAGTCAATTAGAAGAGTATTTCACTCGACATGCCTGTCACAACAGCTATGCAGTATTGGTGACCTATTTGACACAGACAAAGGAGTCTGTATGACCCATTAGGTCGGATATGAAGTGTGCATGTCTAGCAACTTGTGTGGAAAAGTATGTCTGTTGTCTTGCCATTAGCTCAGCCATTTTGCGCTTCATCCTCCATTGCGACCTCTCTACAGGGGGTCACAAATGCTCTGTGGCTTCACATCTTGATTCACCTCACCTCTGCACTGCCACCAACGCCCTGTTTCTGACCTGACGCCACCTGCCTGGACTCATGCTAAAACCAGTCGAGCAGGACTGCCCATGCCCTTGTTTGCCACAATCTGACTGAACTCTTGCTAAACCCCAGTTTAACAGGACTGTCCACCTGCGCTTACTGTCCTCACCCTGCCCTTCGCCCTACAGGGCTTGACAGCTACCATCTTCGGACTTATCAGATTGTCCTCTGCTTGTTGTGTAATTAAGAGCTTCACCTACACCCTGCAGGGGCCCAACAGTGACCATCTGCTAACTTATCAGATTGATCTCTGCCTGTATAATTATGGTGTTCATTGTTTTACTGTACACGTCTCCCTTTGTATAATTATGGTGTTCATCATTTTCTGTATACATCCCCCTTTTCATAATCATGGTGTTCTTTCTTTACTATACATGCCTGGGGTGGGGATGAAGGTTATATAAGACGTGGAACCAAAGTGCTTGGCAGATTGCCTCCTCAGACAAGCTGCGGGTGTCTGTTGCTGATGCTCTCTCTCTCCATCTCATGAGATTGTAATAAATATCCTTTCTCTCGGCGCTCCAGTGTTGGTCTCAGTTTGTATCCCGGACCCGTGGACGAAGGGTGGACCCTGCACCTTTGGGTGGTCTTCCAAGGAGACCCCCAAATCCACAATTGGCGCTCAAACGTGGTCCCCATCAGTGACGCGGCTGCACGGTCGAGGGGTCCCTACGAGGCAGTTTGAACGGACGGTGGTGGAGTATACCTACGTGAAAGACATTCGTCTTCGTAGCCACCACCCGACCTTCGCTGCATCTGAAAAGACCCCCGCAAGTGGCACCGGTCCCGACTGGAGCCCCCGATAGACTGGGACAAGCTTTGCAGTAAAGAGACCGCCTGGAGAACGAGACAAAGGATTCTGGTAGGATCGCCGGTTGGCGATATCTTTTGTTTGTTTGGTTTTGGTTATCTGGTTTTTGTTCACTCTTTGCAAAGAGCGAAGGCAAAACGGGTAATGTGGACTTTTTTTTGTCCGGTTTAGAAACTTGTAGAGACGTTTTTGGTAAAATATAGAAAAACATGCCCATGTTTAGTAAGTTTGCACAATGGTATTTTTGTTGCTCATCTCCATCAAGGGTGCTGGAAGATAGTCAGCCGGCTCCCCCGGAAGGTATCCCGAGTAAGGATATGTACATAAGATATGGTATTGCTCCCATAATATACAACTCATTGTCAGCACTGAAACTATTCCCTTTTCCATACGACGTGCTTTCAAGCAATGACATGGAAAACTCCCATATGGATATATGCATTTCATCAAATTAATAACAATCATCTTTAGCCACGTCATAGTCTCAATGCTCAAAAGTCATCTCGATGAGTAACTGTTAGGATAGGACATGGCTAAAGGGATTAATGTGCTGTGTACTATGCGGGTAGAAAGACAAGTGTACTAATCTGCTACGCCTGTATATGGTTAAGCTGATGACTGCACTGAAGCTGCTGTGGTGGAGTAAGATTAAATAAATGAATGCATGAAATCTATGTTGATATATGCCGATCTTCCAAAGCACCTGCAAAATCGACTTTTGCGTGAAAACCACAGGACAACGATAATCAATTCATTTTTTGGAGAGTTTAAAGAGTATTTATTCTTTATTTTTCAGACAAACAGTTAATGCACAAAAAGTAGAGAGTAGCTGAAGAGTCAAATACAAATGTACTTAAAGGAGAAGGGGTAAAATATACAATCACTAAGGAAACAAGTATCAGGGAAAGAAATTGGCAGAGGGTGAAAGCAGGAAAAGCCTTGGGTGTGATTAAAAATGTTTGTTTTTAAAAGTAGGTGAAGAGGAGAGGAGCGTAGCGTAGCATGTCTAAATTCTAATTTAGTATACAGCATTTCAAACAAATCTTTTAAAATACGTTGCTTTGAATATGGAAGTGACACTGACTTTTTATTCTGAACAAACATTATGCAAAGTATTATGGACAAACTCCGAATTACAATTTACAGGAAACTGTACCTTAAGTACAAATTATAGGAATTTACATTTGTCTAGAGAGACCGAGCCCTTGAAAGACGTGTAATAATTGCTAAGTCTTTCAGGAAAGGATTGTAGCATAATATTTTTTTTTAAAGACAGGCCTCCCACAACAAGGAAGGCAAGTGATATCTTCTGTATTTTCATCGTGCACAAGCGTACCTGGTTTTTAATGAACACCATTCCATTCCATGTAATGAATATTGACCATTGTATCACATTAACATGGATATTGACATGCAATTCCACTTTGTATATCTTTTTCAGTATACTTTCATTTCTTACCTCTGCAAACATGTTTTGAGGACAGCACTGGTCCAGCAACTCAGCGCAGATAATCAGTAATTACTGTACCCATTTCCCCAATCCTGTCAAACTTAAACTGCACCTCGTGGTCACACAATGCATCAGCAAAATGCAACCTGTAGTTAATGAGGGACACAGTGCCAAGAAGCTAAACAAACTGCAGCTGTTGGTGAGGGTAGAAGGCAAATAAAAGACACAACAAAGCCTACTGCAAATGTGAGGATAACAGACGGTAAAGCAAATGAGGCACAGCCAAACACACTGCAGTTGTTGGGAGAACAGAAAACCAAGAACATTAGATACAACCTAGGACGAGTGTGGAGTAGAAAGGAGAATGTAAAACGAATTACATGATGAGTAAGCCTTAGGGACTGACTTTGTTTTCATACAGTTATTGTATTATGTACTTGGTACAGCCAGGCAGCAAACAGCGCAGCCTGGCACACAGGCCAAGTGCAAACACTTCCCATTTAAAATTTCACAATTAGTCCTTTTCTTGAACAGGAGAATAGATTTAAGACGTCCCTATTCTCACGTTCTAGGAAATTATGGCATCGCTCGCGTTTCTCCACATTTACTGCACCACGTGCACATGGGCTATTTATGTGTAAATTGGGAAGTACAGATTCGTGTAAGGGAGGCATTGCAGATGTTTTTGAGTAACCACGAAGTTGAAACTTCAGTGTTCGCCTCAGGTGCATGCCCTGCCTTCCCAGGACCATATCCCGCCTGAAACATTTGCACCCGGGGTAACACTTCCACAGGTGTAATTAAAAGCTCGGCATGAACACCTACACCGATCCGACATTTCAAAGGGACGGGTTCTGCCTGCAGAAGTGCCCACTCTTTCCACTGATATATGCTTGGAAAAGGTTTCTGGAATCAGGCCCACTATTGCTTACACTCCAAATAATAACTGTGCCATTTACTAACCCAAGAGTTATTTGTGCTGTGAACCCATGGAAACTACACCTGAAAATACTAAATATTACAACCTAATACAAAGCAGTCATGATTTTTTTAATGTGGCTATTTGGCAAAACCCCTAAAACCACGCTGTAGGAATGCGAAATGTTCCTGAGACAGATTGGATGGTCTGAATTCAAAAACTTGTCATTTTGCATCCCAACATGGAGGCCTCGTTCTGGTTTTGTCCCAATAGTAATGGCTTGGAGTTATTCATTTCTTTTCCCTGAAACAGTTGTTCTTACTGGCCTCTACCGACAGTTTGCTCGTCCTACCTGTTCCTTTACTTTTAAACATCTTAATCCATTTGCTTCAACCGTCTCCTTTACCAGCCCGTGTGTTTTAGGTTGAATTAATTTATTTACTTCAAATTGTGATGTGCAAGCTGATGATACGAAAACAACTTTCTCCCTGCCACTGTCGAGCGATAGAAATAAAACCGGAAATGCATGTAGGCACTGCGATGTAGAGCTCTCGTACAATCAAGGATCAGTAGCATTTCTTGGAATAAAAAATAAAAAAAGGGGGCAATATTGCTCAACTTTTAGAGTGTGATTGAAGCATCTTTTAGTAAGAATTAGGGGAGAGGGGGCAAGTTGAATGATAGAAGCTGACACTAGAAATAACTTGAGTGAAACAGTTGACAAGGTACAGTAGTGATGTGTGCTCTAGCAGAATGGCGTGAAGTTGTTTCCTCTTCCTATCTTGTCGCAACTGTTCCTTTTACACTAAACAAAATTAGCATGAGTTTCAGGTTTGCATTTCGACGCTATTCCTCAGAATAACTTAACAATTCTTGTGTGAAACAGTAGATAAAAAAAAAGAAAAGGCTGCACCTCAACTAAAAATTCTGTTTAACAAACTTAAATCTAGAAAGTCTACTGGGAGCATAAACATATGTGTTTCCTAAATTAAATATTTAAGACATTATTTTTTAGGTGTATGAATTGCCTGGCTATGTAGAGCTGTGTTACGAAAATTACTCGAGCAGCCATTTTGTATGCCAGCTAATAACAGACCAAGCTCTCAAGATGCTGCACCACTGCAGGTGTGTTGCAGGAGGGTGATATTTCCATTCTCCTTAATATTCTACTTATGACCTGCCAGCAGGTATCAGAAATCACTGAATCGCGTCCCACCAGCTGTGTTTATTGCTTTGCCGGTAACTAAGCTACCCACAGTATTTGGCTAACCTAATGCAGTTGGTAATAAGTTGGAACGTCCCAAACTCAAATACTTTGGCCCTGGCCCGCACCGCTTACTACTTTACACTTTCTGGCGTCACAGGGCCATAAGGTGTCCAAGAATAAGTTACAGTATTGTAGACAGCAGGTGACCTACCTCGGCCATCTGCTGTCTAAGGAGGGACGTACCCTCACACCTGACCGCATCCAAACAATAGTACGCCTTTCTTCTACTACCCAAAGAGATGTTCGTGCATTAATTGGCCTCACTTCTTTTTGTCGTCAATGGATTCCGAATTTTTCCCTCATAGTTAAGCCACTCTTTGCTTTACTTACAAAAGACACACCCACATCCCTCCCTTGGACACATGAACATGACCAAGCCTTTGAAGACTTACGTCACGCTCTTTGCTCTGCGCCAGTACTGGGCACACCTGATTCAGATGGTACCACATCTGCTGCCTATGCCGTCACTACTACCAACACCATTGTTGAGACTGCACGCATACCTCACCCGCGCGTGTACCCTTAGCCAGGATCTCGCTGTCACCATCTATACCGACAGCCAGTACTCTGGAGTGACAGCGGGAGCCACTTCATTGGAGAGGTAGTTGGACACATTAACTGGACTAGGGGTCAAACAAAAATTCCACGCAGTCTTCCACCCCCAGTCAGCAGGCTTGGTGGAAAGATACAATGCTACCATCAAATCAAAACTAGCCAAAATAGTGGAGACTACGGGGCTTAGATAGCCCGATGCATTACCGCTAGCACTCCTATCAATAAGGTCTGTCCCACACTCCCGCACCTCGTTGACCCCATACAAGGTAATTTTTGGCCGCCCAATGAACATCTGGGGTGCCCCTCCGGCTACCACCTTGTCGGATTCTCCTTGTGAATTGCTGAGCGACTACTTGTCTGTACTTACACGAACTTTGTCTTCTATTAATCAGCAGGTTCAGGAAGCGTTGCCCGACCGATCCACGGGGCCGGCCACCTACAAGGAAGTGCCGACTCACGACCACCCCGTGTACGGCCTCCAAGAACCAGAGCTTGAACTGTTTGAAGACAACACAGTACCAGCCAAAGAGGGATACAACCTCCGTCCTCGCACAACCTCTGGAGCTCCAGCGACTGGACAGGAGGGCTGAACAAAAAGTCGCAGGACGGTAGTACAGTCTGGAAGGGTGGATTGATACTCCTCAGTGGGGTATTAAGAAGCCTAGCCAGTGAAGCAACCACCAGCTACCGCGACGCGTAGGGCACAGCCTCCCTCTCCGACAGCTGTAGAGCCCAAAAGAAGATAGACTATGCCTAAAAACGCAGACCAGAAGAAGGCATTTCATAACAGACTGTATAATCGAAGGTCAATAGTGCTAACAGTATTTCTCTGCCTCACGATCATTCTTACCATCATCTTCTGGATTATAGAGGAAAAAGCGCCGGCAAAAGGTACAATATTGCCGACTGATGCCACACCTACTGAACACTCGCAGGTGTCCTTGCCCCCTTATCTCCAACACAGAAGACAAGACTTTTGGAACAACACTTTTATTCAAATGTTGCATCAACATAATATGGTCCTGAACAAAACGAACTGTTGGGTCTGTGGTCTTCTGCCTCAATCCACGGAAAACCCAATATCGCTTTTTCCTTACCCCTACTCTGTACATGCCTCTTGCCTTGCCTGGATTATGCTCATCATGGATGCCCAGCAGACTGGCAACATCGCCGATACCATTCTCCAGCAATTCCGGGACGAATTTTGGTGGAACAAGACAGGCAACACCATCAACCCTTTCTGTCCAACTAACAGTCCAATCAAAATATCGGAAGATGAACAAGAGGAAATGCTGATCTTCAACACCACTGACCGTCTTCGCTTTTCTAGCTTCAAAAAGAAGGCCCCCGCCAAGCGAACATTGCCCCCATCAGTTGTTCGCATTCCTGGACCTATATGCATCAAAGGCTTAGGTACTGAGTACGTTGGGGACAGCTCTTGTGCCATAACAGCAACTCTGAACACAACATTTCCACCACCGCTTGTTGCCTCCCCAAACACCTATTTCGTGTGTGGGACAAAAGCATACACCTGGCTTCACAAAAATTGGGGAGGGACATGTTATATAGCGTTTCTCCTTCCTCCTGCCTATATTGCTCCTCCTCTTCATCATCGCATCCGCCGCAGCAACGAAGTGGTCGACCAAGCAGACACTACCTCTCAACTGTTCCTGGATGCCATGAAAGGCATCCTTCCCTTCTGGGTACCGATGGAAAACAGCAGACACATTCGCCACCTCATCAGGGTCATGGAAGCAACTGTCAACATCACAGCTGGTATTCTGGCCAACACAGCGGAGCTCCAAGCGGTACGCCTCGTCGTTTTACAAAACCGCATGGTCCTCGACGTCATCCTTGCTGACCGCGGAGGAGTGTGCCACATCATCGGCACCAGCTGCTGTGTGTACATCCCAGACCATTCCTCATCTGTCTATGAGGCTATTTCCACACTTCATCAAATCACCTCTGATCTTCATCAAGATACCGGCTCATGGTCCCTTGGCCCCTGGTTGTGGCAACTTCTACTGACTTGGGGATGGAAAGTCCTAATGATCGTCCTGATGCCTCTTGTATTGATTTTCTTTTGCGGTCTTTGCATTCAATGTGGTCCCCCACTTTGCGGCCTCTGCGCAAGTGCTATCAAGCCAGTCCCTATAAATACTCCTGTCAAGAACAATAAAATAATGATTGAACGTGAGATACAGCTATTGATGGACATTGCAATTGACTAAAAATGATTTCGCTTATGGCAAAAGGAGGGACTGTGGAAAAGTATGTCTGTTGTCTTGCCATTAGCTCAGCCATTTTGCGCTTCATCCTCCATTGCAACCTCTACAGGGGTCACAAATGCTCTGTGGCTTCACATCTTGATTCACCTCACCTCTGCACTGCCACCAACGCCCTGTTTCTGACCTGACCACCTGCCGCCACCTGCCTGGACTCATGCTAAAACCAGTCTAGCAGGACTGCCCATGCCCTTGTTTGCCACAATCTGACTGAACTCTTGCTAAACCCCAGTTTAACAGGACTGTCCACCTGCGCTTACTGTCCTCGCCCTGCCCTTCACCCTACAGGGCTTGACAGCTACCATCTTCGGACTTATCAGATTGTCCTTTGCTTGTTGTGTAATTAAGAGCTTCACCTACACCCTGCAGGGGCCCAACAGTGACCATCTGCTAACTTATCAGATTGACCTCTGCCTGTATAATTATGGTGTTCATTGTTTTACTGTACACGTCTCCCTTTGTATAATTATGGTGTTCATCGTTTTCTGTATACATCCCCCCTTTTCATAATCATGGTGTTCTTTCTTTACTATACACGCCTGGGGTGGGGATGAAGGGTATATAAGACGTGGAACCAAAGTGCTTGGCAGATTGCCTCCTCAGACAAGCTGCGGGTGTCTGTTGCTGATGCTCTCTCTCTCCATCTCATGAGATTGTAATAAATATCCTCTCTCTCGGCACTCCAGTGTTGGTCTCAGTTTGTATCCCGGACCCGTGGACGAAGGGTGGACCCTGCACCTTTGGGTTGTCTTCCAAGGAGAACCCCAAATCCACACTTGTATGCTTGCCATTTTCTCAGGAGCCCTCCTCCCTTATGGGACGTACTGGCGCGAACACGATCATACTGGGGGGAAATCTCAATATGGTATAGAAGCCAAAGGCGGACTCCACTGGTATCCTCAATATAAATAAACCACATGCCACACGGTTCCTCAAAGACATCAGTGATACTCCGAGGGAAGCGTGGCGTCACATACACGCTACCGCACCTGCATACACCTTTTACTCCAACCACTCGCTATATGGACAACTACTGGTCCGTGTCAGCCAATGCAGCAGTCTGGCTAACTGAGACACACTTGCCTCGTACATTATCGGATCGCTCTCCCGTGAGGACGGTACTGCGCATCCCATATGGGGGTGGCCTTGAAAAGAGATGGTGCTTTCCTGGCACTGCCCTTTTGGATGAAGTGTTCCGCACATAACACTACAACTCCATACTGGAATATTTTGAGATAAATACTGGTTCTGTATCCCGCCACGCCACCTTGAGGGACACCTTTAATTAAGGCATATATCCAGGGTATCTGTATTTCAAAACATGCCAGTGTCCTCAGAGATATTCGAAATAGCATTGTAAAGATAGAGGCAGAGCTTAAGGACAGACAGGTTTGACACACAACAGCAGAATGGGGCCCAACTGCACCGTCGTGCACTGCTCTGGATGAGTTTTACTCTCTGGCTGTTAGGGAGACTGCATATTTAGGCAAATATACAAGCGATCGCCAGTACAGAGAGGGTGAGCGTCTCAGACATATGTTGGCCTGCCTCCTCCGGCCCAACCGTGGTCTGGATTTTATATCCAAACTCCAATTGAACGTCGTACGGGTCACTGATAAAACTACCATTACTCAAGCACTCCTCCATTACTAAGAACAGTTGCACTGAACTAGGCTAGAGGGGGTGATACCATCTGGGCAGAATACCTAGCTGAAGTGGCAATGGTGTGGATCACTGATGCACAAAGACAGTTCCTGAGTGAGCCCATCTCCTCGAAGGAGATCACACAAGCCATTGACGCTTTGGACGGCGCAAAGGGCTGAGGCCTAGATGGACTGACGGGCATTTTATGCAAATCGTAAAAACACATTCCGGTCACTCAACTTTTGGATATGTATGCCGAAGTCCTGGAGAAGGGCACATTACCACCCTCTTGAGGGAAGTAGTGATGACGCTATTGCTGAAACCAGGCAAGGATCCCAGACTCGGCACTTCCTAAAGACCCCTTTCCTTACTAAACTTTGATAACAAAATCCTTGCCAGTCATTGACCCCAGAATCTCACTGTTAATTGAACAGATCATCTCACCGATGGGGTTTGTTCCTCAAAGGTCCACCTCCCTCAGCCTCCGCACTGTTTGCAGTACGTACTAGTGTGTCGCCGGAGATTTAAGCAGCAGTTGCCCTGCTTGATGCCAAGAAGGCATAAGATTCTTTGAAATGGCCCTTTCTACAAGCAACACTGCAAAAAGTTGGACTTCCGAGGCGTTTCAACTGCTCCGAGTATGCTTCTTTACTCTCAAACAGTGGCATGGCTTCAGGTGAACGGCTCCCTTACAGGTTAGTTTACAGTAACAAGGGGAACACGGCAAGGATGCCCCCAATCACCGCTAATTTTAATAGTTGCTATGGAACCCCTAGTATGCCAGCTGCAAGAAAAACACATGCACTGCGGTCTCAGTTTTAGCCCAGGCCCGCTGCTCATTTCTATGTATGCAGACGAAATTTTGATGTTCGTTCGCCAACCCGCGGAAAATCTTGCCCCAATAGTTCGAGACAACATCCGATTCGGGGGTTCTTGGGACTACATATTAATTGGGCAAAGTCAAAATTATTCCCCTTTACAGACTACTTTGCCACAGACCTGCGAATATCCACTTAAATGGTCTGACGACTCTACAAAATACTTGGATATCATACTCCATAGAGATAAGGTGCAGGTACTGCGCTTGAACAACGGCCCTGCTATCGAAAAGCTTAGAGTTCAAATTGAGAGATGGCTTTGTCTCCCTCTTTAAATGGCCAGCTGCACAGTCATTGTTAAAAACATCCCTATAACCCTGACCAATAACTTCTTACTCAAACTTCGAGGACTGTTGCTTTAAGTTTCCTGGGCTGGCCGCAGGCCTAGAATTCACTGGGATACACTTGTGCCACCCTATGATAGAGGCGGGTTTGGTGTCCCTGATTTTTAATTGTACTATCCAGCGGCACAGTGCCAGTTTGCGTTTTACTGGTTCCATGCTGATGCACGTCTGCCATATACTGCCCCATGGTTCCATGCCGATGCTCATCTGCCATATGCTGCCCCAGAACGTGACTAAGTGGAGAACCTCCTGATGTCATTGATTCTACCATAAGGGATTAAGTTAGGATTTGATATTCAAACACTACCAACCAGGAGCCGGGCATAGAGGAAGCTCCCTCGCCTCTGATGGGGGTGGGGGGAGCTTTACTCACCATTACTTCTACTTGCAAACAACCCATGGATCCACTCTACTTGGGAGAGAGTAGTACAACGTACACTAACAAAATTTGAACTACATACAGTGGGAGATAGGTTTTCAAACGGCAATGACCTTACACATGTCGATGATACCAGATTTACACATGCTACACCTATGGACCAATTCTTGCTGCGTCGACTACACGATGCATTGTGCACCTGCATTCAGTCACACCCCATTGCTCCTGATGATTTTCCCCTCGCTGAAGTCCCCAACCTTTGATACTGAAGGTGGAAGATTGATCTCCAAAATGTATAATGGCTACATATCATTGAAAACTACACATGATGCAAGGACTAGAGAGAAATGGGGGGTTGATTTGGGCCGGACCCTCTCAAATACAGATGGACTTACTGCTGTACACAGACTAAATTGGTATTCCCAAATCCTCAACACAAACTGCTCCACTTTAAATTTCTACATAGAGCATATACAACCCTTAACTCACTGGCCAGAATACATCCCACCAGAACACCCAACTGCCCGAAATGTCACTCTCTGAGTGCAGACTTTGCGCACCTGACCTGAACATGCCCCATTGTTAATTCATATTGGGGTGACATATTTGCACGTCTGTCCCAGATGGTGGAGGCTGAGTTGATGCCAGACCCTTTTGCAGATTCACTGGAATGGCGTTGTTGGCCAAGAGAGAACGAATAGTTTACCTGTCGGTATAGTTTTGCAGCTTGAAGACTTTCTGGATTCACAATCCTGTGCATTATTCCTCGGTCTAGTGGTTGGGTCCAGAATCGTAGTCTTTTTTCTGTTTTTTTTTTGGGTTTTTTCGTGTAGCCCAGGTGGGCGTCTACGCCCCACCATTTGGTGACGTCGGCGCGCTTCCTCCGGAAGCTCCCACCCTAGGGCGCCATCTTCGGATTCCTTTTTTTTTTTTTTTTTTTTTGTCTTGTGCTTGTGTTGTTAATCCTTTTACCCTTTTGAAGGTGTTTTCCATTTGTTAGTCCCATCTTCCTCCGGTCTCATCTTTCTGGCGGAGGCGGGTGGGTTCGCTAGTGAATCCAGAAAGTCTTCAAACTGCAAAACTATACCGACAGGTAAGAAACTATTCGTTTTGCAGCGTGAATCTTTCTGGATTCACTATGCTGTGCATAGATTTTGTAGCGGTTTGCTATCTTTGCGGCGGCTGGGTGGAAGATGAGCGTTGGTTGTTGAATATATGTTGAAGCACTTTTTGACCTACTTGTGCTTCCTTGTTCATCTGTATATCCACGCAGTAGTGCTTAGTGAATGTGTGCACTGAAGCCCATGTTGCCGCCAGGCAAATGTCTTGGATAGGTGTGTTTGCTAGGAAGGCTATTGTTGCTCCTTTTTCCTGGTTGAGTGAGCCTGAGCTGCTCCCTGTAGCTCTTGGCCTGCCTGTTTGTGGTAGTATTGAATTGCTTGTGCGATCCATCGTGCGATGGTATTTCTCGTCACTGGTCTGCCCAGGAAACTGCTTGCGAAGGACACAAAGAACTGCTTTGTTTTTCTACAATCCTTAGTCCTTTCGATGTAATGCATTACTGCTCTCCTGGCATCCAGAGTGTGCAGTGCCCTTTCAGCGCTGGTGGATGGTTTCTGGAAGAAACTGGGAATTTGTATTGTTTGGTTTATATGGAACCTGGACACCACCTTTGGCATGAAGTGTGGGTCCGTCCTCATTACCACCCTGTCATTGTGAATCTGAATGTAGGGTTCTTGTAGTGTGAGTGCCTGCAACTCGCTCACCCTACGTGGCGAGGTAATCGCTACCAGAAAGGCCGTCTTTATTGTGAGCATATGTAGCGATGCCTTGTGGATGGGTTCGAACGGTGCTTTCATAAGCTGTGTTAGAACTACATTGAGGTTCCATGCAGGCGGTGGCATCCTCTTTGGCGGTGCTATTCTTTTGGCTCCTTCCAGGAATCTTTTTATTACTTGAGATGTAAAGAAGCTTTTCCCTGTTTCTCCTCTTGTATAGGCTACTATTGCTGCCAGGTGCACTCTTAGCGAAGTGCAGCTTAGTTAGGTTACTTTTTAGTAAGTGTGTTAAGTATTTTAGCACAGTTGATACTTTAGTGATTCTCCTGTGGAGCTTTTTGTTGATGCACCATTCAGTGAATCTCAGCCATTTTGCTGCATAGCATTTCCATGTGGTGGGTCTCCTCGCTTCTCGCAGCACTGCCAGCGTGCTTTGTGGAAGCTTGAGGTGAGCGAACTCTAAGTCCTCAGGAGCCACGCTGCTAGGCTGAGGCTCTCTGGTTCTGGATGGAGTACCCTTCCGTTTTGTAGCAAGAGCAGGTCTTTCCTTCTTGGTAACTTGTGTGGTGGTCACTGTGCCATCTCCACGATCTGCGAGAACCAGGACTGCCTGGCCCACTGTGGTGCTACCAGAATTAGCGTCATGTTGCTTGTTCTGCACTTGCTGAGCACTTTGTGCATCAGAGGTATCGGTGGAAAAGAAGGGGCAAATGTCTTTGACCAGCTCATCCATAGGGCATTTCCTTGGGATTGATGGCCTGGCTGCGAAGTATTGGTATTTTGCATTCTGGTGTGTTGCAAACAGGTCTAGTTGTGGGGTCCCCCACTTCTTGAATAGTTTCTGCGTCTCCTGCGGGTTGAGCTCCCACTCGTGTGAGATTGAAGTTTGTCTGCTCAGTCTGTCTGCTTCCACATTGTCCTTCCCTGGCAGATGTATTGCCAGGAGGTCTATTTGTAATTGAATTGCCCATTTCCATATCTGTTGCGCAAGATCTGAGAGCGCCACCGAGTGTGTTCCTCCCTGCTTGTTGATGTAGAACATCGTTGTGGTGTTGTCTGTTTGCACTAACACCCTTTGGCCGTACAGCTGTTTCTGGAACGCTTTTAGGGCAAGGAACACGGTCTTGAGTTCTAGGTAGTTGATGTGTTTGACGGCATCTGTTTGTGTCCATAACCCCCTTACCTTGAGCAGTTTCATGTGCGCTCCCCACCCCATTTGGGATGCGTCTGTTGTGATGGTCACTGTTGGAGTTGTTGGTGTGAATGGGTTTCCCGTTATGTTGCCCCTGTTCCACCATGCTATCTCTTCCTGCACTGCGTGCGTTACAACGACTAGATCTTCCCAACTCCCTGTTGCCTGTGACCATTGCTGTTGCAGCCATTCCTGGAATGGTCTCATGTGTAGCCGAATATTGGGGACTAAATGTATGCAGGATGCCATCATGCCCATGAGCTTGCTCACTGTCAGACGTTGCCCCTTCAGGTAGCGGCGAGTCTCCTTCAGTAGTGCGAGGATCCTTTTCTCGCTGGGGAACACCCTCCCCTGAATGGTGTCGATCTTCGCACCCAGGAAGATCTTCACTTGTACTGGTTCCAGCGATGACTTCTCCTTGTGTATGGAGAAGCCTAGTTGTGTCAGCGTTTGTGTGACTTGCTGAGTATGTAGTTTGCATTGGTTGTAGGAGTTCGCTTTTACCAACCAGTCGTCTAGGTAGGGGTATACGTGTATCCCCATGTCTTCGCAGATGTGCTGCTACGGCAGCTAGGCATTTGGTGAATACTCTTGGCGCTGATTTGAGGCCGAAGGCTAGGGCCGTGAACTGGTAGTGCGTCATGCTGATGGTGAATCTGAGCAGACGCTTGTGTCTTTGGTTTATGGGGATGTGTAGGTAGGCATCCTTGAGGTCTATTGTGGACATAAAATCCCTGTGCCTTATTTGAGGTATGACCTCTTGTAAGGACGTCATCTTGAAGTTTTGATGTATTTGTTTAGGAACCGTAGGTCCAGTATGGGCCTTAACGTTTCGTCTACTTTTGGTACGAGGAAGTCGTTGGAGTACACTCCTGTGCCCTTTTCTCTGTACGGCACCTTTTCTATAGCCTGTTTGTGGAGGAGTTCTTGTGCTTCCTGCCACAATAGTGACAGCTCTTTTGTTGAATGTTTTGTTTGTTGGCCTCTTGTTTGGTGGCCTCTTTACGAGTTCTATGCAGTAGCCGAACTGTATGATGTTGAGTATCCACTTGTCGGTTATCTTCTCCCACTCCTGGGAGAAGTGTTTTAGTCTTCCTCCTACGGGCGTTGTATGATGGTAAATTTGTAAATGTTGTCCGTGTCTTTTGTTGTGCCGCGGCACTAGTGATGTTGGGGGTGCGGGCACGTGTTGTTGTGTGGAGTCACTTGGGGGCGGGTTGCTGACCGCCTCTTGCATTGCCTCGTCCGTTTGGTCGGCTTCGAAAGGACTGGCCCCTCTGTTGGTTCTGCCAGCCTAGTTGCTGCTGACCCTGTTGTGCCTGGCTGCTTCCCTGAAATGTTTGCTGGAAGGCCTGGTGCGATGTTCCCGGCTGGTTTCCACCTCTGCCGTTTGGTCTTCGTGAGGGGGTGCCCCTTCTCATACCACTGAACTGTAGTGCTCCCATGGACCTTGCCGTTTCGTTATCTTTTTTGAGCTGCGTCAGCGTCTCGTCCACGGGCGTGCCGAACAGCTTTTCCCCGTTGAAGGGCAACTTCAGGATGTTGTTTTGTACCTCCGGCTTGAACCCGGAGATCCTGAGCCAGGCATGTCTCCTCTCCGTCACCCCGATCATCATCAGCCTGCTTGATGTATCAGCTGCGTCTAGGGCCGACTTTAGGCAGGTGTTGGCCATGTTCTTCCCCTCCTCCACCAGGTGTGCCGCTCTCTGCTGGTTTTCTGTGGGGAGCAGTTTGAGCAACTGCCTAACTTCTTCCCAGTGCTGGTAGGCGTGCCTATTTATAAGGGCGTTGGAGTTGGCAATGCGCCAATGTATTGCCGCATTCCTTTCAATTTTCCTCCCTGTGAGGTCTATCCTCTTGCTCTCCTGGTCTGGGGGCGGACCGGAGTTTGTGGGAACGTTGGCCCTCTTCCTGGCTGTTGCTGTTATTATTGAATCAGCTGGCAGAGATCCCTGGATATATGGTGGATCCTTTGAAGAGTGTTTATATTTTTTCTCAGTTCTGGGTGTGACCGATCTGCAGGTAGATGGCTCCTTGAAAGCTTCCCTGCCTTGGTCTAGCACACTAGGGAGCATAGGAAGGAATTGGCTCCTAGTTTGTGTTGGTAGCAGTCTTTCCAGGAGAAAACAGGCTTTAGGCTTTTCCTCCTCCATTTCCACTCTATAGGTGGCTGCCGCGTTCCTGACGACCATGTTGTACACTCCTATGTCGTCCGGCGGCAAAGGCCTCGACGGATACGTCTCCACGGCCTCCTCCGGGTCTTCGGCGTCGAGATCCTGCCATTCCAGGTCTTTAGCCTCCGAGGGTGTCGAGCCGAAGTGTGTCTGCTGGTCGTCAGCACCCTCCGTATAATCGTACAGGACCTCTTCGTCCTGTTGTTCCGACGGTTCGGGAGTTTTCGGCGGCTCGGTGCTGTCGAACTCCTCTTGCGTTTCCGCTTCGACCGTCGAGGGTTTCGAAGGGATGGTGTATCTACTCATCCGGTCGTCGAAGTCCTTCTTCTTTTGGATAATACTGGCCATTTCGGCCTCAAGCCTTTTCTTCTTCCTCTCCATCTCCGCCGCTTGATCGGCGTCGAGAGTTTCGGCAGTTCTCTTCGAGGTCGTAGTGGACGTCGGAGGTGCCTTCTGCTCTTTCCCCTTCGGCGTCGAGTGCGGTTTCTCGGAACCGTGCTTCGACGACCTGGGTGTGTCAAGAGCTTTCACCGACCGGGAGTCCTTTTCGAAGGATCCGCTGGGCTGTTTGTCCGTGGATGCAGCTTCGGTCGTCGAGTGCTTCGACGCCGGTGCTCCTTTTGAGGACTTTGGCTCGGATTTGAGAGTCTGTCGGGGTTTTTTGGGTCGACGTGTCTCTTACCTCCTTCCTGGAAGTGTTATTGGTCTCTACGACCGTGCAGTCCTCTGGTCCCTCGGCGATGTTGTCCTCTTCCCCACTGGAGAGGCCCAGGTCCCGCAGCGACGGAGGTGGCCCTTGGCCCTGCATGCTGTAGTTTGCTCTCCTCTGTCTGTCCCTCACCCTGAGGGTCTTGGTGGCGAATGCTGCGCAGGTGTTGCAGGCGTCGCTTCGATGGTCGATCGGTAGGCAGAGGTTGCAGACTGGATGTTGGTCTTTCTGTGCGAACTTGTGGCGGCAGTTACGACAGAACTTGAATGGTGTCTTGTCCATTCCCGCGCTCAGGGAGTCCCCTGTGTGCGCATTCTCCGTTGGACGTCGAAGTTTTTTCTACCTCTCACCAGCTTCGTCGTCCCGGTAGTATGTTTTGTCTTGTGATGAAGATCTCCAATTTTTCTCGGTTCTTTCTGCTTTTCTCTTACTTCTTCTCTCCTCTTCCAACTCTGGAGCTCTTCACGACGATCCAGACCCAACGGCGGAAAAAAGAATCTGAAGATGGCGCCCTAGGGTGGGAGCTTCCGGAGGAAGCGCGCCGACGTCACGGGAGGACACCAAATGGTGGGGTGTCGACGCCCACCTGGGCTACACGAAAAAAAAAAAAACGACTAAGATTCCGGACCCAACCACTAGACCGCGGAATAATGCACAGCATAGTGAATCCAGAAAGATTCACGCTGCAAAAATAGAGTTACAATGGGGAAGCAATGTTCGCCCCTCTGCTAAGCCCTGGTTAAAAAGTATGATGTACTGTGACACCACAAGCGAAGTATATGCAATGTTGAAACCGCCCACCTCCAGGCCAAGGGATATCTGGCAACCCCCTCCGAGACGCCTATTTAATTACCACCTGTTCCCTGACATATGTCTGGTAACCTTCAGATGTGTAACCTCAACTACTGAGATTGGCTTCCCTACGCTATATACCTAAGCCTTGTCCACAAGTCCTGTGAATTGTTTGACATGCACTGCATAGGCTTCTGACCCATCCAGACCATTTATATTTTAATGTAATAATGTGTGGCCCTGCTTCAGCTAGTTTTTTTGCTTTTGCTTTTTTATTTTCAGAAAATAAGTTAAAAACATTTATAATCGACCAAGCACATTGAATATACTTTGTCATGAGACTGGCCTCCGTCAAATAATGCGGACTTTTTCCATGTTAGCTTATTTTTATCACCCCTGTAAAAATGCAATGCACCAACAGCACTAGCCAACTCATGGACCTTACTCTGAAGCAGAGGATGAGAGCTCTGAATGGAAGTTTTAGCGGAAACATGCCAGCTCAAACTATTTAAAAAAAAAAAACAAAGAACTTTGCCATATTAAGCTGGGGGAAAAAATCTGGAATACATACTATGGAATGAGATGGACAGTGCTGGCATAAGGGAAAACCACATCTGGGAAAGTAACAGAAAAATCACTGGCAAAGAATGTTGGTATAACCATTTTACCAACTTATAAGGAGTACCTGAAGATGGAGGCACCTAGCCAGATAAGAGGTTGACCTATAGATGTCTGATCTCTCTGTCTTTAACTAACAATTAAGTGGCACTTGTCATTACTGATACAGAAAGATGGAAAAGCACCTAGGCCCGATAGAATACCTAATTATTTTTCTACATTTTATGTGGCTACCTGGTCATATCAGATGACCCTGTTCATCAAAATAATTGTACAGCTGATTAAATCAGTAATTGTTCACATTTAAAGAAAACAAAAAATGTGATGTCATGTAATTATGTTCAGATATCGTTGCTGGACAGAGTAAGGAACATTTATGGAAACGTTTTGTTTAATAATAAACTCCATGATTATTTAAATGATGACAATATTCTAGATGACTGTCAAAAAGGGTCAGGAGGAAGACTGGTATCACAGATCAGAACCTCTGTCTAATAACCATGATTTCAAAATGCTACCCTTAAGAAAGGAAGATTATTTATGCCTTCTTGGATTGGAGGGCAGCTTTTAATAGTGTAGATAGGGCTTCATATTGTTGATAAAGTTTCAATAAGGGAGGATCAGTTTCCTACCTGTGCTCCTACAATATAGAGTAAGTATAAAAATTGGAGGAATAATCCCATAGTTTACTGGTGAGGCAAGGATGTCAGTTGGCCCCAGCACTAGTTAACACCATTAATAACAACATGGAGCAGCAGCTATGGAGGATAAAAGGAGGTTGTCCATTGAGTAATGTCCTCACTAGACCCTGCTTGCTTTGAACTGATGCTGGGGTGTTGTTGGCTAAAACAGAGAAAGCACTTAGTCTTTTGGGGGCATTAAAGGAACACTATTTTTGGAAAACATGGCGTCATTGAGGTAACTGCATGTAAACTTTACTTTCATAGAAAGAAATTTCACTTGAATAAAAAAACAGGGGCAAGTGGTCTTCCCAACTGACAAGGAGTTCCCACAATGTTTAATGTAGGCCATATGATTGCCACGTATGACGAAAATGTACATGGGGCTGCCTTGTCAACCGCATTACAAGTTTATCAAGCAGAAATTAGCTCCTAAAACACAGTGTCTAAGTAAACTTACCAAAGAATATTTTTTGGGGGAAGCATCTGCTGATTACCAAGATAGACCACTTTAAACTTAAAGAAACTAGAAGTAGCAAACAGACTGCTCTAATACAGGCCTTACTCTGGATTTGGTCAAATCTGGCAGCAAATATATATTAGCAATATCTTAAAGACCTTTTGTTACATGATCAAGCTCTTACTTTGCCATTGGTGCCCCAAATATGTAACATGGCTTGCAATCCTGGTATATTATCTTGGGAGACAGAAAAGTCCTGTCCCCTAGTGTATCACATTTGCTGAAGCACAGAGTTTCAGAGCTCGAAGGGAGAAATTAATAAAGATAGCTTTAAATCACCACTCTGCTTACATTAGCTTAACTGCGTGGATAGGATATTACACTATAATATATTTGAGATTTGGCTCAAAATTGCTATCCCAAGCCTGCATTGTTGAGTGGTTCAAGGGTAATGTAGCCCACCATGTGTGCTCACTGATGTCAGTAGAAAATGAGCAGCATTTTCTATGACAATGTCCACTTTGTTCAAAGTAGAGATGTTACTCGTTGCACATTTAAAAACTTGACTGTGTACGGGTGCTTTAATGATTTGTAGAGGTACTGATATGAATGTATACAATCTGCTAGTGCTAGGTTCATTGGTAGGGGCAGGGAAATACAGTAAGCGTTTACCAAACTGTAAACGCCTGGGGAACGGTCACCCTAGAAATATACCATAAGGGCCTGATTCATGTGGGGACCAGTTTATTACAGGGAGGCACAGAGAAGCTTATGCAAGGATAGACCTTAGAGTGGACATATGTAGTAGATGAAGTACTGGTAATGGCCAAGGTGTTCACACAAGTGACACCGAGTCAGGTACCATCGGATATTGAGGACACTAACAGGATGGCTGACTCATAGATGGTGTGAGGCCCCGATTGTATAACACAACAAAAAAAGGGAGCTAGGAATAAATGGCACAGACTTACAATAGTTAGCTCTTTTACAGGAGTGAACGAGGGCTCTTTTAGCACCATTCAGTTTTTCATCCATCACTCTGAAATTCCACTGGGATTTGAGTTATCTCCAAAACTGTTGAACATCCAATTACTCTCCCTGGTTAATACCTTGCATTCCATTGATATTACTATATATATCTGCACCAATGGCAATTCATATTTAAACTTACACCAGCAGAGTTAAATGTGATAATTGAGTAATGTGTTTAAAAACTAACAAGCAATTCATGAATAGAACATCCCAAAGCTTAACCTATCAAAATGGAAATTAGGCTTGCATGCGAATTGTGCCAAATATGGCCATGTGAATTCTAGCCATAAGTATTATGGGACTACCTGTATCCTCTCCCAACAATTTTGTAATGACAGAAGCTATTGCCTTGAAAAGAAGGTCTTAAATTCTTCAAAGCTGGTCCTAATCTTAAAGTGCCAGACAATTTTCTTCCTTAGTTTGATCTTTCTCACACGGTTCAATGAATATGGCCCTTCTTATATCATTGATAGATTACTTAATAGTGTGTAATGCCAGCAAAATGCAGTGGCTAGATACTAACTAAACTACGGGGTAATCCTTGTAGTCTACAGTAGTGAGGAACACAATTTCTTAGTAAACCTGAATAGCTAATCATATAGATTTATCATAAAGTGGGAAAAAACACCCAAACAGCAAATAACAAAGACAGTTACATTGATTAACTGAAAATCCACAGGACTAAAAAGGTGCTGGAGGGAAAATGTGTGCTACAGAAGACTTTCTGAAGTAACGTGCAGTTAAAGTCAAGCCTTAGTATCTAGCACCCAAAGATCTACAGATTAACACAGATGATATTAAAGAGACACCCTATCGAAGTACCATTAAAATGAGCATAAACTACTCCAATGAGCTCATGCAGACATGTGATGTTTTCTGGATCTGCAGAGAACGGCTAATTTTCCCTGACTACAGTGCCACACTTTCATTTCAAATTAAGCATAAAAGGTACAAAGGTAATTCGTTGTGGCTCTTTGAATGTTCTGAAATCATGAACACTCATTTAGGAATTTGCTGTTTTTGTTGAGGCAAGCATGTTCATTTCAGATAATGTGGCAAAGCAATGCCCAAAATCTACATATCTTCAAAGGTTTTACAATTAATGTTTCTAAAATAAAAGGCCTATTGGAGTCTCTAATCCAAGTACTCCATCGTGTGAATCTTCACTCAACTCGTGAGCATCGAATATGCCCCGCCTACCAGCAGGGTTCAGAAACATTTTACAAGATTTTTTCAAGTGTACATGTACTTACCTGTTTCTTAGGAGTGGATTATAGCAAAACCCTGACAGTGCACATAGCTCACACTAACTTTTCCTGTCATCTTACAAAATAACATAACACTGTACATAGAAAATACAGTATATTGCCTTTAAGACACTAGATCAACTGCTACACCAATGGGCACAGCATTGGCTGTTCGTTATGTAAGATTGTCTATGCTTTCATGAGAGGAAGCAACTTGCTTTCAAGTAACAGGGCTCCCCGTTTTCCGTTTTTACTGATTTGCACAGTTACAGACAGAAAACCTTGTCTTTCCTGTTTCTATTTATTTTTAAAAGTGAAAAAATGCAGATAATTTGGCTTCTTTTGAGTGACTCATCATGCTGAGATTAATGACTTACGGGCAAAGAGCTGTATATATTGGCAGAATGGCCAATAGCTGTACAAATTGGCAGCACGGAAAGTTACACAGCTCAATGAGATGTGCTTAAATTAATGTACATCTCAACATATATATGTGCTATTATACTATTTTTTAATGTGGGTTTATTATTTTTGGTTGTGTAATGTGCTAAAACCTGACAGGCATCAAAGTACCAGTGCACGTTTATCCCTTAAATAAATGCAGAAATATACGAGTTCTCATCTGTTCACTAAATACAAAATAAATATGGATAAATACCAATAGCATGGCCAAAAGATTAATATGGATAAATACAGACTGAAATGTTCAAAATATAAATTACATAAAACTGGGAGCCCTATGTATGATACAAAAAACTAACAAGTGATGTCCCAGTCCTCGTAGGATCGCAGCCATAACTTATAAGAATGACTCTTGAAAGAGGGTAGATCTTAGGAAATATATACTTTCAACCAGCATTGCAAGAATTCCAGATCTGCCTTAGAAGGCATCAATTTATCTTGTGATTTTCCGGAATGCTGACTCCACTGTTCTTTCAAGCACTCATTGTAGAAGATCACCTGTGAAAATGGCCTTAGAGCAGAGGTATTCAAACTGTGGGGTGCGCCCCCCCTGGGGGTCCGTGGCTGCATAACTAGGGGGGCGCAAATGTCTCAGTAAACACTTGTAAATAAAGATGGTCTGGAAGTGCGTTTCGCCATTTCCTGGCAACCTTCATTTACATGTAGCACTGCCATTGTTTAGCCCATCAATTTCACTCTCATGCAGAGGCACAACAAGGTCCCCATTATCAATTCAGTTATTGTTGCTTTCAACAAAAAAGTATGACAAGTGTGATCCTGAACACTGTAGTTGCAAGGGCAAAGATGTGGCTAAAAACAATGAAATATTCTGTATTTTGTTGTTTTTGTTCCCCTTCAGGCAACTGCCTATAAAATAATGCACACATTTTAAATGAAGAGTAAATGCCAATTAAACTTATTAGTTGGAAGTTCTCTCTTTTAGGTTATGAAACCTCAATTGGTTAACACAACCACTGCCATGTCTTGTCGGTTTGAGACCAGAGAGCTACAGATTTGAATCCTAGTCGGTGCAGTGCGGAATAGTGACTTCTGTATTTATAGTGCTATGAGTTCCCAGTCTGTAACAAAAAGAATCATGGATATGTTTGTCATTATTTTAAAAATTGTATTACACACAGTACGATAGACTGCCACAAAATGATTTCATGTTTCAGGTAAAACAGGCACTTTAAAAAAATACTTGTTAGTAATAGGCAGCCGGACAGTACCTGGTGCGAACATTTTTATAAGTCCATATAAAAGACACTTTACAAAACTCGGCACCTTTATATTATCTCTCAAAAATAATAAAAACTGTCACC
The DNA here is from genome assembly GCA_963921515.1 of Calotriton arnoldi. NCBI lineage: Eukaryota > Metazoa > Chordata > Amphibia > Caudata > Salamandridae > Calotriton > Calotriton arnoldi. The sequence goes on from CAWUFW010004676.1 coordinate 512,806, forward strand.
ATAAGTCTTCAAGTGACTGCAAAAAAATAAAACCTATATTTGCTCCCAGCCACCCTTTACATTTGGTGAGTAAGCAACTGCACACATTCCTTTTAGGTCAGTGATGGCCCAATGAACGGGGTGCTGTGGGGACTCATTTTTAGGTCTCGCAGACCTGCGTTGCAGCGCGCATGCGCTGCTCGCTCTGCGAGGCTTATTGTAATCGAGGAGATTTCAGAAGTGGAGTTTAAGCCCCGGCCATCATTCTGATTGGCTGGCGTCGTCGTTTAGGTTAAAGTTTGGTGTGTGGTTGGAAATGAGGCTTCTTTGTTACCGCCCTGTCTCCTTTTGAGGGCGCCCATCCGGACTCGATAGTTTACTTGCGGCGTTACACCCACGGTCTCCATAAGTCGTTGAGCACTCTTTTTGTTATTTGCAGCGCGGTCCTCTTTCACTTTAGGGACCGCGCTTGTTTGAGCACCTGGCTTTATTACACGAGGTCGGATTTTATTTATTTTACTTTAATTGGGTGCAGATAAACGTTGAGCCGAGACCGGTACTGCAGCGTGGTTCTTCAGTTCTAAAGTGGGTAGCACTAGCCAATAGAACCTCTCTTAGTGGTGGTGGCATAAGGATAGCGACGGGCGTGTTTCCGAGGCTACGTAATATTTTCAGCAGCACGTGATGGGTGACAGCAGGCTTTCCGCCAATCCGACTCTACGCTGCTCCCGTCCTCAGGGCGCAAATCGCACCAATGGTCGCGGCACTTTAAGTCTCTTTTCTGTTTTCCTGGCACTCAGCTGAAATAATGGCGCTTTACTGCTAGGTTGTACAACGAGTGAACGTTACCATGTGCCGATTCATGTCAGTGTGTGTTAATTGTCCCACCATGGACGTCCAGGCCATGCTTCTGGATGAAGTGGCTCTGGAGGGCTTGGATGGTATCACATGGTCCACTCTGTGGTTTAGGCTTCAGTCCTGTGTTCCCCCTTTCCCTCTCATGCTGGACCAGGGCACACGGCAACTCCTGTGGCAAAGCTTGCAGCGGTGCAAGGACATAATGTTCTACCAGCTCCAGAGAACGCGAGAACCGCTATTACAGCTCAACAGGTGAGCCCCATTTCCTACTGGCTAGATCATTGTTTCTTGCTTAAAAGTTGCTCTTTGGCCCCTCCTTTCTAGGGCGTTGGTCCCCATGGTGTAATAGCGTATCTATTTTATTTGTTTGCCCTTCTCGTTCTTACCTTCAGTGGAGCTAAATCCAGCATTGTGTTTCATTTGATTGAATTGTTGTGTGTGCTGGCGGCTTTCACATTAACCACAAATGTGAATGTGGATGTGTTGTAAGATGCCACTTTGCGTAAACACCGACTTCATGTATTTAGCCCATATGGTTTAGTTAGTGTTACAATCACGATTCCAGCTGCTCCAGTGATTCCTTCTTTTTGTAAAGTTTGTGTCTGACTGAGGTTTGCAATGGCTTGGGGTGAAATACTTCGGTGTTGCATTTCGACCTGTTACGCGCCTGAACAAACAGACGATTGTTTCTTTTCATCTTAGGCTTTTAATCACAAATTGTAGAAGCTGGGCCTCTGCGTAATTATTCGCTGTTTACCTCTTCCTTTTAGCGCAATAGCGTACCCGGAGCATCGTTTTCGCTCTCAGAAGTGCCATACTTATTTCATGTTATGGGCTGTTTCGTATTTTGTTGATCACAATTGTCCCACTCCTCGCCGACCAGTATTGCGAGAACCCTTTCTGGTAGGGATAATGCTGTTGGTGACTGGTAAAGGACAGTTCTTTAAGTGGGATGAAAAAACTGGGTGGGGGTGTTTCCCAAAGGGGCGTGGTCGATGTAATTAAGAAACAGCTTAGTGTGCCGCCCCAGGCATAGGTCTTCAGCAATGAAGAGGTATGCTTCCTTAGTGTGAAGGATGTAGTATGGACATATGAGAACCTTGCCTAGTTGAATACTCAGGAGAGTTGCAGCAGGGATTAGCCGGATTAAATAGCAGTGTGAATCAGATGCGTTTCTCCAGGGTGGGAGAATAGGGTGGGGGGTTGTTCACAAGCTCCAACAGGTGCGGTGAATAGGTTGGCAGCTGTACCAAACTGGTGTTTCTATGATAAATGAGGCTATAGGAGTTAAATTGTTCAGTAACGTTGGATCTGGAACTAGCACAGTACCTTTGGGGAGAATTTACAAACATGTGATTCTCCTACCTAAGAACAGAAATGACCACAGCCAGAAATAAGCACTTCCTAAACAGTGTTTATTCATTGTATTATTTAATTTATAACGCTCTTATGCAAATGTTCTCTAAACAGCCAGAGAAATGGTAAATTAAATTAGAATGGTGGCACAAAACCGAATTTGAATGCAGAGAAAGATAAGTCACATTATTTTGTTAGTGGAAAGTTCCTAGAAAAAAAAACGCATAAATGTATTTCGTTAATGAGACACAAATTGCAAAATGTATTGGGAAGGAGTGGCCCATTATATAAAAGAGGTTGTGTGTCTGGTGCTATAAGAACAAGCATTGGCATAGCCAATAGGTCTCGCATTTGGGACCTTATAAGTTTAGCCATGCATTTGTGACATTGCAAATAACAATGCCTTTTATTTTTGTTTTCAAAACATAAATAAAAGGCATCGTCATTTCAATGCCAATAGCTGAAGCTCGCGTAAATGCGAGACTTTTGCATTGCAAATGCTTGTTTCATTTACTAATGGACAGAGATCGCTTCCTTAAAAAGATGTCCTGAGAGGAAGGTGGCAGGATATTCAGGCTTGTTTTTTTAATTGACCAGAACTACCATTAGTGCAGCAGTTTTAGTGGCGCTGATATAGTGTTGTGAAGGTGCATTACACCCGAAATATGGTTCTGCTACCAACAAAAAGGGGGTTATGGAGCCATATTCCATATTCCTTGCTGGAAATGGAAGGGGGTGGGGGCAGGTCCCTCTAGATGTGCTGGTAACAGTCCCCGAGCAACAGGGGGCCAAAATGTGGGGCTTTCTACTGTTTTCTAAAACAAAGGGGCAGACCGCCTTTGTTGGGCCTCAGGCCTAAGAGCGATGGCCTAGTGGAGTGAGCAGTGAAATACATACTGCACCTTCAGTGGAACTGGGGCCCAAGAGTGTGAGGTCACAACTAAACCCCAATTATGGTTGTTTTACCATCCTTTCTTGCTTACACTAGGGACCAGTCCACCCATCCTGTGCCAGTGTTATGGTCTCGAACCAATGGCCAAAGAGGGCACAACTGAAGCAGAGAAAACACCTTAGCTTAGGCCTCAGAGAAATAACAGTGGGGATGGGGCAAGATGGAGGCCCATTTTCTAACAAGCTGCAGAGGAGACTGCCCTCCTCACAGGGCGGTAGCTTTCATTATTGAAGCAGGTGCGGTGGCACTGGGAGTCAAGGAGTGTGAGGGGTCCACTGCATCACAGATCTGACTGTCAACAAAAGAGGCATGGAGGCTCATTATCATTGCGAGCATTAGGGCTGAGGGCACCCTTGCTGTAAAGAGGCGGACAACATGTGGGAGCTCATTTTAATTATATTTCGAGATTGGATTGATGGCCAGGCAGGAGTAGTAGATAGTCAGTGACATAGCTGTCATTCGTGCAGCAGTTGAAGTTGCACTGGGGAAGAGGCGTGAAGGTCTCAAATCACCCAAATTTGGGAAGTAGTGTTTTTGTCAATTTCTTTTTTTTTTTTTTTTTTTTTAAACAGATTTTATTTGGTTATTCCGGTGAAATCTGGGCAGGAGCCCTACAAGTACCTGTAAGAAAGCATAAGTAGACAGGAATACCATCGTTTCAAGTTATTTGCAATACCTGCGAACATGCAGGGAAGCCCAAGAATATGCAGACAGTTCCAGACTCAAGTAAACAAACCCAGGATATGGTCGCAGATTGACAGACGAGCATAATGTGGAAATAAATAGGTCCAGAGGAATGCACCTACATAGTGACTTCAGTTAGGGGTCCGTTGATGGTAGAGGGGGAGCTCAATTCCACGATACGTTGCCCAGCGGGCCCAGATTTTCCAGTGTTTTTTGGAGCAGCCACGTGCCAAAAATACTGTAATTTCGGCACCCATACATCTATCCAGCTCTGCCTTCCACTTGCCCATAGTCGGGGGGGGGTAGTCCCTTTCCATAACTGCGCAATATCGCGTTTGGCGATATTGAGGGCTAAAAAGAGTAAATGCTGCTTATATTTATTGCCCCATATCCCATCTGTACTATGCAAAAGAAAGTCGTGGATCGTGTGGGAGTTCCCATGATAATACATTACTAAGGCAAGAGGATACCCAGCGCCAGAAGGGTTGCAACGCGGAACAATTCCAGACTGTATGGAAAAACGTCCCATCTTCCCTTTCACATCTCAAGCATGTAGGGGATTGGATAGCGCCCATTGCCCAGAGTTTGGTTCGGGTGTAATATGCGCAGTGTAAATATTTGAATTGTGTAAGTCGATACCGTGTAGAAACTGCCGCACCCAGAGGGCTGGCAATGGCCTCTGCCCAGTCATCGTCCGTCAGGTCGGGAATGCCCTCCTGCCACGCGTGTCTAGGGTGGTCTGGGTGTGAGTTGTCAGTGTTTGATAGGTTTGTCTGATTTTATGTAGGCCCAGGTCCCCCATTAAGAGGCGTCCTTCAAGAGGATGGAATTCAGGTAGGGATTCTAGGGCCTGGATCAGGGGGGTCAAAGCATGCCGGAATTGAAGGTATTTATAGAACTGGGTCTTATGTAATTGACAGTCTACTTGAAGTTGCTGGAATGATTTCAATGTGGTGCCCCCCATTACATCTCCTAGGGTCGAGATCCCCACCATGTCCCACCCACGGAAACCCTGTAGGGCCGCCACAGGACGGAGATATGTACCATACCACAGGGGGGTCATTTGGGTTAGTGTCCCGCACCATCCCATCTGTCGGACTGTAGTCCGCCAAAGCTGGAGCACCACTTTACTTGCCGAAGGCAACGACTCCAGGGTGTTAGAGCTATAGAGGAGCTGGAGAAGAGGGGTCTTTTCCATTGCAACATGCTAGAGCGCGAAAGCCGGGTCAGTTGGAGAGTTATACCACCATTCGTTAATTATCAAGAGGTGAGAGGCTACGTAATAGGCATAGACGTCTGCCGCTGCAATTCCCCCACAGTACGTGGACTGTGTGCAGGTGTGTAGCGCCACTGATCGCACCCCCGTTCCAGAGAAATTTATTAAGTATAGCATTCACTTGTGCAAACCAGGATCGTGGAATCTTGTAAGGTAGGTTATTCAATCTATAGAGAATTCAGGGTAACGAGACCATCTTGAAGATGGCTGACCGGCCATATAATGATAGTGGGAGGGAGGACCATATTGTTGTTTCATTAGTGAGACTTGCTCGCAGCAGACTAATATTGTTGGCCCATGATACCCTAGGGCATGGCGATATGAAGATTCCCAAATATTTGAAACCCTCTGTCGCGTGTGACAGCTGTGTCGCCCAAGTGCCCCGTCCCTGGTTGCCGCATACTGGAAAGAGTACGGATTTAGTGGGGTCAGTGTGTAGACCAGTAGTTTCCCCAAACACTCAGGATTTGTAGGATGCGCGGTCCCGAAAACCACGGGTCAGTCATAAAAAAAGAGGACGTCGTCCGCATAGAGTACGATGCGGTCCGAGTGCGATTGGGACCATTCAAACCCTCGGAGAACCGGATCGCCACGAAACCAGGCCGCGAAGGGTTCCACCGCTAGGACAAACAGCAGCGGGGATAGAGGGCAGCCCTGCCTTGTGCCTCTGTGGATGTGGAAGGGATCTGAGTGATGCCCAGCTATGCGAACAGAGGCTGTTAGATTGGTGTAGAGTAGCCGGACATATGCTATAAAGCGAGGGCCGAAGTTTACCGCCTCCAGTAATTGGAACAGATAGACCCAGCTGAGCGAATCAAAAGCTTCATCTATGTCCGCTAATAATAGGGCTGCTGGGCGCCCCAAAGGAGGGGCCATGGCATTATGTACTCTCCGTATGTTGTGACGGGTAGCCCTATGGGGCATGAAGCCCGACTGATCTGGGTGAATTAAATCCATCACAAACGACCGGAGGCGATCCGCTAGAACCTTCCCTAATAATTTAGGCTCGATGTTAATGAGGGAAAGGGGGCGGTACGATGATGGGACTTCCGGAGGGCGCCCTGGTTTAAGGAATAAAACTATCTCTGCATGCCTCCAGTCCGGGGTAAAATACCCTGTTCATGTGCATCGTGTATGGCAGCAAGTAGGTGGGGGCCTAATATATACATATTCGGCCGTAAGAACTCCATAGGGAACCCATTGGGTCCAGGGGCCCGCCCCGGGCGGATAGCATGCAGTGCCGCGGTCAGCTCGTCTAGCGTAATAGGAGCCTCAAGTTGGTCTCGCACATGGTCTGTGAGTCTACGTGTTGGTATATCTCTAAGAAATTCCGCTATTTGGCCCTCGGACAGCAGCTCGCGGTGCTCATATAGGGAGGAAAAATGCCAGGCGAATTCCCGGGCCACCTTGTCCAGCGAGGAGCATAGGCCCCCGTCGGCATCCCGTAAGGTAGGCACTACAGCGGGGGATTTGTCGGCTTGGCATAGCCTGTAGAGCATTTTACTCGACTTATCGCCCCACTGATATATCCGGTGCTGTGATGCTTCCCAGATCTCTTTGGCCTCCCCCATTAGATATTGTTGTATTTCCTGTTGGGTTTGTAGCAGATTGCGCCGGAGAGATGGGCTGGGGGCCAGGTGGAGTTGTGTCATCAAAGACACCTGACGCGCTCCAAGATCTGCCAACTGTTCTCGCTGCGCGTGTTTCTCTTTGGTGCGATAGCTAATTTCAACGCCACGGAGAGTGGGTTTCAGGGCCTCCCAGAGGATGCCCTGGGACGGAGCAGAGGCAGCATTCGTGTCTAGATATTCTTCTATTGCCGTGTGAAACATGTCTTGATAGTCCGGGTTTCGGAGGTGCCAAGGGGACATCCGCCACCTAAAGGGGGGGGGTTTACGAGAGCAGGTATGTAATTTAAGAGAGATCGGAGAATGGTCGGAGAGCCCTCTGGAAAGATGTGTGACTTGTGAGACCCTATGTAGGAATATACAAGGCGTAAAGAAATGGTCGAGGCGGGACTGGGAACCATGCACTGCTGATAGGAATGTGTACCCGAGCTCTGTGGGGCGGTATTCCCGCCAAATATCCGCCCAGCCTAGGGTGGATGCCAGCGTGTTCAGTTTAGTAGGACCCCCTGGCATGGGGCGGTCCGTGCTACGCTGCCTCTCCGCGGGACCCATGGTATCGTTCCAGTCTCCTCCCAGGAGGGTGAAGCCCCCCGCAGCTCCCTCCAAAGTCTGGAAACCCTGTCGACAAAGGTTGCCCCCAACGGAGGAGGGGCATAAATACTGCCTAAGGTGATGTGCTCACTGTAGTGTGTGCCTGTGACTACCACAAACCTGCCCCCTGCATCCAACCAGGTGCGCGTGTGTTGGAAGGGGACTCTGCGATGTACGAGGATGGCCGTGCCGCGAGACCCTCTGACGAAGCCGGCGTGGTATACCTGGTGGAACCCAAATCTGGCCAGACAGGGGGTGTTCGTACCCAGAAGATGAGTCCCCTGCAGGAGGATGATGTAGGCCCCAAATCGTTTGGCCTGGCGTAAGACCGCGCCCCGTTTAATCTTATTAACGAGACCCCTGACATTCCATGAAATCACCGCAAGGTCCCCGAAAGGGGGGTTTATCAATCTGTGCTGTCATCCCGCATCTCTGAAGGCGCTGTAGGGATAATGTCTGAATCTAGATATAGAGTCTGCATGTCCAATAACATTACAACTAAATTCCCCAAGATGCCCCCCACCCGACACTGCCAAAAACTAGGAGCATCTGTCGCGGTGTAGGGTGCTCCGGGCCCCCACTCCAACAATACCCAACCCACCCACAAAACATTTAACGATGGGGGATAGGGATGTCTGAGGCGCAGCCACTCTATGGCTGGGCGCCCACGCCCATTCCGAGGACATTGAACATTAGGACAATCTCGATGAATAGAGGTTCATGGCTAGCAAGTGTTGCCGCCGGGGCACAACTGGGCGGCTCAGGTTTTATGTCCCGGGCTGGAAGATCGCCTGTCGGAGCCGGATCTATGGCGCCTTTTCGATTTGGTCCTGCGAGGCCTGTTGCGCTGTGAGCTCTGGGAGGAGTCCGATTCTCGTGGCGGAGGCGTATGTGGCTTGAGATGAGAGTGTTCATCAGTCCATGCAAAGACTGCCTCAGGGGAGTCAAAGAAGGAGGACTTGGAATTAAATAGGACTCGCATCCTGGCAGGGTACAGAAGCATGTATTGCAGGTTAAGGTCTCGTAACCTGCGCTTTGCGGCCACAAAGGACTGGCGTTGTTGTTGCACCAGGCGCGTATAGTCCGGGAAAATTATAGGCTTCGAGTCATAATGGAACTTTTCTTTATGCGTCCTGGCGCGTTGCAGGATAGCGTCCCGATCAGCATAGTTCTGAAGTTTTGCAATCACTGGTCGAGGGTTTTCACCCGGGGGTGGTTTTTAGGTCGAGCCTCGAGTAGCGCGCAAGCGCTGCTTAGAGGCGAAGACTTAATGTAAGCGGTTTCAAAAGCAGTCCAACAAACGCTCGTGCGTCGTGGCTGGCCTTTTTGAGATGGGTACGCGCGGCAAACATGTGTTTCCAATTATCGTGCCCAGACGCGGGCGCGATAAGTGGAAACACATGTCTGCCGCGCGTACTCATCCAAAGGCCAGCCACGACGCACGAGCGTCTGGTCAGCTGAGCGTCTCGTCAGCTGAGCAGGCTGCCGCGTCGCTCGCCCCCGCTCCTCTGTGGTGCGCGCGCACCACTCGCGGGCTTGTTTTTTAGGTCTCGCCTGAGCCATCGCCACCAACTCCTCGATCACTTTCAGTTTCGCGGCCGTGTCACTTTAAACGGCCGCGCGGCCAATGCTTGTTTACCAGGCATTTCAGCCTGGCACACGTGTCATTTGTTTAATGCAAATTCAATTTACAGTAGAAGAAAAATTCGAAACAAAACTCGAGGCATATGCGCGCGGTGCGGGCTCCGGAACGGGGCCGGGGCTCGGGAGGTTCAACTTCTTCTCGGCAGTGTTTGTTTACACTCGCGCACCAGCCAGGAGCTCCTGGGCAGAGGCGCGCGAGCCGACTGAGCGCGCTTGGGGAAAATCTCATCTGACACACGATTATAGCTCCATATGTTTGGCCTGACATCGCGGGCTGCTGCACTGACATATTTACAACCCAAGCATTATCACTGACCAGATATTTTTAGCGAGTTTGAAAGAGGAAGATATAACATGTGCGTCACGCTGTTTTCCCTGCTCTGTGTGTTAAAAGGGAAAGGCTTGTTGAAAGCGAGAGTTCAGAGTCCAAACACAACACCTCAGGCCTACTAAGGAATGCCACGTAATTACACTCTAACCTAACAGTGTAAAGGCAACAATGCTGGTCGGAACTGGTGCTTGCTGACCAATCACAGGGCAGACCTTGCTTGCGTCCAATAGCACGCTTCTGCTGTATGGTCATCAAAAGGCTGCACTTTTTAAAAGCTCTTAAAGCAAGTGCAATGCTTATTTTAATGACAAGTGTTCGTGGGAGCTCCTCAAGGGCAAACCAAAACACGTAATAGAACTTTGCAATAATTTACACCCACGCTATGAGCTCAACCTCATCTGGTTAACATTCGTAGGGAACAAATAAAGAATGTATATTAATCTCGCGCCCTTCCTCCGTTGCAATTACGGAGGGTTAGGATGGGGCACCAGTGTGCAGAGAAGCTGGCAGCTGTGGGTCATGACAGACTCTCGAAATGAGAAAATGCAGATTCCTTTTCAGAAACTATGAAAGTTGAGAGCCTGGCAAGAGAAGATAAGACAGTGATCGCTTGTTTCTCAAGATCTGTAAGCAGTAATCAGTTCCCTTTGTCATGACGGTCTCTTCACTTGTTGGATAACTTCGGTGTAAGCACGATTCTCTCAGTGGCTGGCCCACGCTGAGCTTGTTTTGAGTATGTACTTTGAAGAACTGCACATCTGCACATGTTTCCCTACCTTCCCCTCCAACCTGAAAACTTGCAAAAATAAAGGTGTAACAAAAAAAAAACCTCCTGTTGGTCTGCTGTAAACATACACATTAGATGGATAAGAGAGAATAAGGGGGATGGTTTGCATCGCGAGGTAGACACGTCAGAGAGACACAGACCGAAGCTCAGGTTGTCTATGTCGTCACTCAGAACCCCAAGGTGAACAATTGTTCTGTTATGAATTTCATGTTCTGCATAGCCCCGCCCCCAGATCATCTTGCCCTGCAGTTCTGTTATTAACGTTTAGCCACCTTTAATTTTAGATTATGCACAGCCCCTCCAGATCACCTGCCCCTGCTTTCAAAATCCATCCAGGGGCAGATAAGTGATGGGAATCCACGCATAGCATGTCCTTCCCTGAAACCAAAATATGCCTAGCCTCCTGCCACGAACTTCCGTCACCCTCTATATTTACCCTTACACGACCCAAACTTAAAACAAGCATTGGCATAGCCAATAGGTCTCACCTTTGGGACCTTATAAGCGTTTAACCATGCAACAGTTAATGTTGTTGCACCAAGGATATTGTGCTGCATAACTAAATACTTATAAGGTCCCAAAAGCGAGACCTATTGGCTATGCCAATGCTTGTTTGGTTAGCGCCCGATGGGCCCGCTCGACGACGAAACATGTGGATAGCAATTCCGCCAGCATAAGATCTGTGAGCCATTGGTCGATAAAGCGGGTCATAGAGGACCCTTCACATCCCTCCGGCAGGCCAACGAAGCGCAGGTTATTGCGCCTCGTGCGGCCTTCAGCATCCTCCACCCTGGAGGCTAGTTCTTGAGAGACTACAGTCAGTTTATTAACCTTTTTCTGGAGGGTAGACACTGAATCTTCCACTGTTGATACCCGTGCCTCTGCTTCGGTGATGCGGTCCACAGCTTGCCGAAGGCCCTGGCGCAGGAATGAGACCTCTGTCCCCACAGCACTGATTTTGGCATCTAGTTTATCCCTGGCATCATTGATCACTGCTAGGAGGGCAGCATTGTCTGGTACCGCACTCCCTACACCACCGGTGGCGCCCCCGGCGGGCATGGTGAAGTGGTCCAGGGTGCCTTGCTTGGGGACAGGGCCGCCGGGTTTGTCTCGGCCCATAGTGACTTCTCGGGGGACAAGCGCCGAGGTCTTCCACAGGATGAGGCACTTGATTTGTGCCCTCACTGTCGCCAGGAAGTATGGCTTGGGCCAGAAGGAACTGCAGGGTTGGCGCCAGGCTCACTGCAGTGGAGCCCCGCCGGCGGGTCCTCACGAATTCAGGTGACCCCGGGGCCGCAAGCCGCTCCGAGCGTAGCTCGGCCGCTTCTGGAGTCCGCAGTCACCCGCCAAGAAGGCCCCGTAGGGGGACCAAACTCACCGGACCGCCCACCAGCAGCATTCCCCACAGGATCTCCCGCCTCCGATGTCCAGCGGCGCCACAGAGACCGCCAGGGGCCACGTGCCTGCCACCGCCCCGATGTGACTCGAGGGTTGAATACTGGAAAGGTGGAAGGGGGCACCTCTTGCTGTCGGGGAGTATCGTGGCAGTATGTCGACCCCGCTCCACCCCCTACGTGGACACGCCGGTAGCAGTGAAGGATATCATGTAGGCGATCCAGCCCGTGGCTGCACCCAGTTTACCCCGTGGATGTGGCATACGGGGGGTGGGGTCCGGGGGGAAGAATACAAGGTCAATGACTGGGGGTCCAGGTCTCCTATGGCGGTCTGTATGGCTGCTGTGATCGCTGTTTGCGAGGGTCCCCCAGCCTGGGCCTGGAATATGTCATCCGTGTGGGAAGTTCCTGGTCACGAGGACCCCGGGACTCAAATGCGGCCAAGTACTGTGCTGGATCTCACCCTAGGGGTCATGGACCACGTGGAGATCCTATGGAGGATTTTGGCTCCTGGAGCTCAGCCGCTCCCCAGCCCCGGCCGAACCCCGCAGAGCACACCAGCCGGGAGACGGATCGGGTCGGCTGCGGCCGCACACCCAAGCGCCGGGCCGCATCAGCACCCGTGCAGCGCAACAGCATGCCGGATCTGCAGCTGAAGGTCTCGCGCCCGGGGGGGGAGGGGCAGTCCCGCCGCGAACAGGCCCTGCTTGGGATCAGGAAACAGGGGCGGAAAATGCTGAGGCCTCGGGCCGCTCACCTCCGGGGCCTCGGCCAGGCCCCCAGTCTCCGGTGTCTCTCAAGCCACGAGTCCAGCCACGGGCGAAGGGCGCGCGCTCGAGCTCCGGCCCGCGACTCCTCAGCACTCAAGCGGCAGGGTGCGCGCGTCCAGACCCCGCAGCAGTCGAGCTCCGAATAGGTCGTGCCCGACGTTATCAGGAGCAGGACCCGCGCAACAGTGAGTCCTCTGGACAGGATAATTGTCAGATAACTTTCGGATTATGGCGTGGACGCTCAGAGCCCGATCAGGCTGCGTCCGCCATGTTGGCTTTCCAAGCCACGCCCCCAATTTCCATTTTTTTCCCTTTATTTTGTTTAATGTATTTGCTCAATTCCATTTATTGTTGATTAGCGGCAAAAACAGCACCCCTGAAAATGATCTCATAAGCCCTCCCCCACCCCCCAAAGTCATGCCATGAAGTTTTAGCGGGGGCCTGACTTCAAAACATTTTGCTTAAGGGGGCTCAGAGCAAAAAAGTTTGGAGACCACTGCCTTAGAGACGAAGTAAATTAGGATACCATTGATCCTAGCAGATAAAACATGGTTCATGAAATAAGAGTATTCCCCCTGAAGGATATCCTTTTGACTGTTCTGGGACCAGTAGGGCTCCCAAATAAAAAAAGAAATCTGCACTGGGAAGGCAGCATAGCCTGAACCTTGCTGGAAGAATAGAAATTTGTAATAGGTTTTGCCACAAGGTATACCCAGTCCTAACAAAGACCACCCATTTGCCCTTTGTTACCTTTTCCCATGCTTCCAGATATTTGGCAATTCTCTTCGATAAGAGAGTAGAGGGAGGAAATTGTGATTTCTGCTGTGACTACAATCTCCCCAAAGAGGTAGTAGGTATCAGTCATACTCCTCCCTATGGAAGATTTCAGCAATAGTAGAACTGAGGCATTTGGTGTTGCTGTTACCAGTAACATTAAAACCCTCTGACAATGGAGTCTTTCAGTTCATCAGTAGAGCTTGGAATATCCCCTATACTGTTCCAACACTACAACCTTCAGTCTATTAACTTGCTCTTCATTCTGTCCATCCTTGCTCAAGCCTGGATTGAGTGTGTCTCAATCTAAGTTACCTTCCTCCCATTTGTCGCTTTCCTCCCTTTCTGTGCTTGACCCGCCCACAGCAACATTTTAGTTTCACTATCAGTATATTCGCCATTGTTCCGGCTCTGAAAACAGAACTGCAAACAGAGCAGTGTGTAAACACCAGTTTGTTGTCTTTCCGGGACACCTTCCCACAATACAATGGTAAGAGATAGCATATTACGCTATGTGCCTCTGTGTATGTGTGTGTATATACGCATGTATCTATATACACAAGCTTATGAATTTAAAGGCATATTTAGGCCATTGTTAGGATTTACAACCGAGGGTGCACCATTTTCCTTCATAGCATGACATTCAAAACTACTTGACGAGACTGACTTTATTACTCTCTACTACCCTAAAGATCTAGGCTGTAGCATTTTCGTCGTACTAGTAATTCCTCCCACTACCTTGGCACCACTTTATTTATGAAATCTTGGAGCTGCTCTATCTTTTTCTTGCTGCAGAGTCTAGGCTGCTGGACAAGCGGACAACCTTACCTTGTAGTTCTTGGTTTCACACTAGTGCTCCAGCTGCTATAAGATTAAGTAATATTGGAGCTACTTGCCACCAGAACAGCTCATCTCAGATGACATTGTACACAAGTGTGAATGCTGTGCTCCACTCTATTGTGCACCTCTTTAACTGGTTGGGCTCAGTATTGTTGATCTTTGCTGTGGATGGCATTTTGTCTATGTTGCTTTTGTGGAAGATGTGTCTGTTGAAGTCTATAGCATGCTGCAGTCATGCCGCCACACTTCAATGCTTACACCTTCTACAAAAACAACACATTGCATACCCACATTGGGTTCCCAGACAATCACACTACATGGATAAATGATTCAGAAATGGAAAATGAAGAGTAATCATCTATGCTGCAGGCAGCAAACATTTACTAAAGCCACTACCACAAAAATGCACGAAGATCTGATAATGTTACGCAATGACCGATAACTGCCAAAAATTACCATTGTAGCAATTCTGGTACTTACTCCTTCACAACTGGTTGAAAAATGTAAGGGGAAAAAGCTTAAAGGCAGTCACTTAACATTTTTGCAGGTATCTTAGCACAAGTGGCCCATACCTGTGTGCAGGAACATCTCGGCCAGCAACCTGTACACCAATATTCATCCCAGTCCAATCTCTCCATGATTTTTTCTGCATGCAAGGTTCAGGCACCAAATAGGTTTAGCAAAGGAATTGCTTAGTGGGTGCTGTGAAGTAGGGAGACTAGAAAAAAGTAAGGACTCGCCACGACTGACATTTTTCTCACTTTCACCTTGCTCTCATTCCTTCCCAAGTTGCTGTGAACCTGATTTCACAGTACAAAAGATGCCTAGACGGTGTGTGCGCATAAGTTCAAGGATTTGATTTAAATTGTTAACTGGATACAACCTGTCAAGTTTGTTCTTTTCAGAGCGGTTTATCAATTTATTGAGTCACAATGGGCACACTTAGGATGCTGGCATTCTACCCTTTAGGGAAAAAAGGACTTTTCCCTATGACCAAGGGGAATACTCCTATTAGCCCAGTCTTTTGCCAATGGATTTGATCCATGAATGCTTGCTTTGAGAAGACACAAAAATATAGCCCTTTAGGTAACGCCTGACCTATTCCACTTGTCATTACAGTGCAGATCATAAAGTGATGTGGGTAATGCAAATCTCATTTCAGTCATGCAAAGCTAAACACCACTCTATGTGACTAAGGTTTCAGGTAAGCCTTCCATACTAAATACTTCAGTCAAAAATTCTGTAACATTGTCAGGTGTTCGGTTGTTCCACAAAGATTCCTTAAGGCAGCTTTGAATGGAAATCCACTAAAACTAGAGTGCATTTCAATTGAGTAGGCATGTCTTTAAAAAGGACCAGAAATATCCAGTGCAAGGTTTGGCTACAAAAGGTGGCAGTTTTGTAGAACCTGACCACCTCTACATACTTCATAATGTCCAACCCACTTGCCAGCATCACAATCGATATAAAAAGTATATTCACAATAAAATCTTCACACCGGACAATCCAATGTGTCCCTGATGCCCACTTTTTAACAACTTGTATCTTACACCTTTGGGGTGGGCACACTTCCCCTTCTCACGACAAGTGTTCCCTCAAGCCCTGGTCCTGCAGCTACATAAATGAAAGAGCACAAAATAAAGGTTTTTAAGGGTAACTTCCACTAGATAGAGGATCATTTTAATTATTTCAGCCTTACAGTCCTCCTGGTCATTCTTTTTCTGTTACATCGCAAAATACTTCAGTAATCCTTCATGTACATAGGTTATCACATCATTTTAAATATCCTCATTGCAGGTTGGTGACTGTTGAAGCAGAAAGCATGAAATACAGTTGGCAATTACATTTTTGTTCCACAATGAAAACAGTATTCTGGCAATTTGGAACACAACTTTGAAATTGTTGCTGAATAAATTCTACTGCCATCTGGAGATAAACTATGGATCAACTGCTTGTAATCTAATAAGGAAATTGTTAACCATACACGCCGCAGCAAAAACTTCTCTATTACTATTATACCTATGTGCCATATAATTTAGTGTTCCAGAAGCAAATATCACATTTCATTCCGAATCACTGGAGTATTGAGTACAGCTCACAAACCATACCCACTAGCATCAACTGTAATTTCACCATAATGGAACTTTCAATGTCGATGCACTGGCAAGGACTTCTTTTACAGATTCAAAAGCATTTTTCTGTTCACTACAAACAAGATATTGATTATAAAGAAAAAGTTCCATTCGTTCTGCAAATTCATGGACAAATTTGGTATAGTTCTTGCATAATCAAGTGATGAGAAAAGTGTCCCCTGAGAAACTGGTCAGGAGTTTTTTGATGGCCTCCAAAAAGGACCAACTGAGGAACAATGCATTCACTTGAAACAGAATACAACAGGAATTTTACATCCTTTGGAAAACACAAAACACTTAAATCTAAATGATCGCATTTTTTAACACTTAAAAATGACCTGCATTCTTATTTTGAGGATACAAGCATATCACCTTGGAAATTTGACAGATCAATCCAAGTCCTTAAAAATAGGGAAATAGATTTCTAAGAAATAGATATGGTCAAAGCCAAGCAACAGAGCATTCTTTCTCAACAGAAAATCCCAATTCTACCTGGTGGTTTTGCAGCTTTTAAATTTAATGTGGAAAACACAGACGCCCCACTGAAAAGGAAAATTATTTCATTAAGGTTTGAGTCATTGTCTATGATAATGCAGCTGTTTAATGCGCTACGATCCAGACACAAAGTTTGCCATTCTGCTTCTTGGATAGCACAATGAGAGAATTCCACTGTGTTCTTCTATTACATCATTTATCACCATTTCTTCTAACGTACTTCAAAGTTCCCTTTTAACACCAATAAATACTCCCTTTAATTTCTGCTTACCTGGATAACCATTAGTTTTCAATATAATTCTGTACTGGAAACCCATAACGTTCCCAAGTCTCCACTGACTTCCTGATCGAAGGTTAATACCAGTTCTGGTATACACAGGGTCATCAAAATACCCAATCTACATTGGTCTCTCCATGCTAACACAAATGCATTTTTAGGTAATCTAGATCTTGGGCCAAGCCATCCTATTTTTTTAAACATGCATAACCATTCAATTAGCTCATTAAGTTAATATAAATTCCATATGGCACTGATTTTACATCTTGTTCCTGGCATTCCTTACCAGCAAAACCATAACTTCATTTCAAACAAACCACTTAAATCTTTCTGGCTCATTTTAGCAACTTTATTTTCCACTGCTCTTTTCTTCTCCCTATACTCTCTTGAAAAATGTGCTATTCCTACCACAAGTATTGAAACTCTTACGTAACATTGGACATCCTTTAGATGAAGCAAGTAAGGACGAGCTTCAACCCTGACTCATTTGTTTTCCCTGACTTTTTTTTTTTCTTCATAAAAGGAGGTCTCCCCCCCACCCCCCAAATGGCACAGTATTCAACACTTTTTTCCCCAACCTAGCTTTGATTTCTTTAACCTACAAAACAGACTGCTCTTTAGCTTTTAAGGTAGTTCTGATTTACTCAACAGTAGGATCACCCCTGATCCATAATCACTACTAAATTGTCATAAAATTGGTATTGACAAAGAGTTTATCACTGATCATCTTCTCCACATATGCCCAAAAATTTGCCAAACCTATCCAAGCTATCAGAACCAGTCAAAAGACTCATTAGGCTTTTTAGATCAGACATAAAAATTCTACCTTTCCAAGCTAACACGTGGTTTAAACTGTTCTTCAAACCTTCCCTTAGCATTATCAAACTCACTTAAATCTTCTCCTGCTGGAACCAACCTCTGTAATGTCCTAAAAGTGTCCTGCCCCGCTAACACTAAGCATATAGTGAAATACTTGATTCCTCTCTACTACCATTTTATCTGCTTCAAGAGCCCCAAAATAAGTTACATTTGTTCTACTTTACATATTTTTAGACCGGGTACGAGCAAACAGAACAAAATACAATATATAAATAATAATACCAAGATATTTAAGCAAGTAACTTCAATATATAAAACACATGATTCAGTACAACAGAGCAAATTAGCATCGTGTATATATCAAGTGCCTGCACATCGCAGAGATGTACCAATAACTTAGTGCACATAAAATGCATCATGGAGAGTATGCTCACAAAATTCAGAATAACGGGTGGGAGAAAGTAAACTTTACTTCCAGAATACAAATAGGAACGAACCAGAGAAGGAGAACGAGGTGAAATGTTAATTGCACATATGTCACAAAAGCACAATGTGACTGAATTTACCAAATAGGCATTGAACAATTTTAGAAAATAAAAAATGAAAATCTGGTTATTTGTATAGTGCTGGCAGCTGGTTCTTATTTGGCAATTGTCGAATAGCGCCCGGACACCAGAGAGGGTATTTTGTGCTTTACAAATTTCAAAACAGAATCATTTCAAATAGAAACAAAACATCATTGACTTGCGATGAGCTGGCCTGTGAACATTACTGACCAACAGACTTTGGTCAACCTTTGCTGTGAAGGGCTGAAGACTGAGCAAGTATGGTGTTAAGTGGTCATGGAGGGTTGAGCGCTGGGCCTGGCCACCGGTGAGGCCCAGTAGTCAACCCCTACCCAGTCCCTATTGTATATTGAAGGCAGGGTCTGGTGTGTCATCAGGCCTTACAGAAAACCACCACTGTGTACGTCCAAAGTCTGTGAATGGTGGGGGGTGTCCACTTGTGGAGAGGTGGATGTAGGCCCTGGTCACAGGCTAAGCCCCATGTCAAACTTGTCCTATGTGTGGCTGAATAATCTGTGCAGTGGAGGTTTTGATGCTTGCGGAGAGTTGGGCGTAGGTCATCACAGAAGCCAAATCCTGATGCAGGGTTGGACCGAGGGCTATGACTGAGATGTCATGGGTGAGGTCATCAATAGGCCATTCAACAGGTCATGAATGATGTAATATGTGCGGTTATAAGCAGTGCATGATGGGAGCAAGTTACAGAGTTCACTAAACTGTAAATGACATATTTCAGTGTCTCTAACATTACTTTGAATCTTCTTCCCACTTTTAACTGTAAAGTCACTTTGACCTTTGTCTGTTTTGTATGTTGTATATACACATACATACATTACCTACTGGCAGTCGCCAGTAGGTATAGTTGGGACCAAAGTTACCATAGGAAAAGCGTTTTTGTTTAGCCAATAACTTTGGCGCCGCTTGACAAATCTCTACTAACTTTTCACAAAACTTCCCCATTTTGGTTCAGCTGCTATTTTGGAAGTGTGGGGAATATCCGTCAAGGGAGGCCCGAGAAAAAAGGGGGGTCCCAAAACATATTTTCCCCATATTAAGTCTGTGGGAATTTTCATTTTTTGAACAAGACTACAGCTCAAATTGCTGAACGGAATTACACCAAATTTGGCAGAAAGCTAGATGTTGGTCCAGAAAGCGTGCTTTTTGTGATTTATTGTAAATCTGTTCAGTAGCTTGAGCGATCCAACTTAAAAAGAGAGGGGCCCCGTTACCTCTTTTTAAAAAATATATTAAAGCCTGGCCCGGGGCCGAAATCTGTCTGGGGAAGGGGGCTGCACAGCCTCCCTATCTTTCTATTATTAAAAAAATATATATATAAAGGCCTTGCCCCGGGGGATTGGGTCCCCGGGGCCTAAATCCCCCCCGACGAGTAGTGCGCCAGGAGGCGCATTTGCAGAGTGGTGAAGTAAGGGGGATATGGCCTCTGACGAACTCTCAGCAAACTACCTGTGTGGGTCTTACTGGAGACAACAGGAGGGCTAGTTGGCCCTCAAGAACCCTCAATTACCAAGGGGAGTTCATCCACCAACTAGCTGTGTGCCAGGAGGCGTGTTTGCTTAGTGGTGGAGAAAGGGGGCATGGCCTCCTATCAGGTCTCAGCAATCCTGCTGTGTGGGACTTACTGGAGGTAATAGATGGGGTAGTTGGCCCCCAAGGACGTCCTTGGGGTCCAACTTCCCCTCCTGTTATCTCCATTAAGTCCCACACAGCGGCATTGCTGAGACGTCTTAGGAGGCCACACACCCTTTCTCCACCACTCCTCAAACGCGCCTCGTGGTGCACTACTGGTTGGGGAATAAAGTCCACTTTACTCCTGAGGGACCTTGGGGGCCAAGAAGCCCGCCTCGTACTTCCTGTAAGTCCTACAGAGCGGGATTCCAGAGAGCTGGTCAGAGGCCCAACCCCCTTTCTCCACAACTCTGCAAACACGACTACTAGTTAAAAAAAACATAGAAATTCACTGCTGAAACAAACAAAGGTTACAGGGACGTTATAGTTGGGAATTAGCATTTAAAAAACCTTAGAAATTCACTTAAAAAACCAAAGGTTACAGAGACCTTATAGTTAGGCTCAGGTTTCACTCGTACAAAACCAGAGAAATTCAGCATTTCTAGTTAGCTGAGATTTCTATAACTCGCAACTCCAGCAATGCACTGCTTATGACATGGTCAGTGACATCACTGATGACATGGTCAGTGACATCACTGATGACATGGTCAGTGACATCACTGATGACCTGGTCAGTGACATCATCCACAGAATTCCCGACACTCACACCTCATATTTAACCTTTCATACACCTACTCCAACTTCCAAACTAAAATTCTCAAAACCATTGACACACCCATACCAGTACTTACACACCCACTCACTGATTCATAGGTCTACACACACATCCACTCAGTCACCCACACACACAGCCACTCATACACCAATTCACTCACTAATACAGCCACTGATATATCTACTCATACAGCCACTCACACACTCAGTTACCCATAGAGTTACCCATAGAGCTACTCACTCACCCAGAGTCAATCACACAGCCACTTACTCACCTATACAGTTCTACACACACACACCGACTTCCTTATTCACACACACTCACCTAGACAATCACTGACACAAGCACACTCACCCATATAGCCACTCCCACAACCAGTCACTCCTACTCTACTACTCACATATACTGCCTTTCACATACCCAGATAGCACTAACATGCACTCACTCACCGACAGCCCTACAAACACACACTAACTCACCCACTCATCCATACAGGGAGTCACACACCCCCTGACCCAGACACTCAAACACCCATAGAGGTATTCAGACAACCAATCACTCACTCATACAGAAACTCGCGCACCCACACACACCCATGCAACCAGTTAGACACCAACTGACAGAATGATACTGAAATTCACACAACCATTCACTCACCCATACATTCAGTGAGACACCTAATCACTCACTTATACAGTCAGTCACGCACCTACTGATTCATCCATACAGGCACTCGTACACCCACTGATTCACCAATACACATTGCTATATATATTTAAAACAAACTTAAAAACACTCACAGTCACTGGATGAGGTCACATGCGCGGTCACAAGCAGTGCATTGCGGGGCGTGAGTTATAGTTAACTCAGCTAACTAGAACTCCTGAATTTCTCTGATTTTGTACGAGTGAAACCTGAGCCTAACTATAACATCCCGGTAATCTTTGTTTTTTTTCAGTGTACATACATATACATACACACACTTCTACCACAATGCTACTAGGTTAAAATTGGGGCGCTGTAAGCAACTGAGAAGATGGATAGCCTGAGTAAACTGATGGGGAAATGGAATACTGTACCTATGCAGACATCCCGCTCTATTAGTCCCTTTAAAAATACATTATGCATCAAATTACAAAACACCATAACCCCTCACATTGTTAACTCACTGGTTTCAGATCTGCCTTAACATCTGAATGCTCATATTTGTGAGGCTGCTCTGCAGGAAAGGCTTTAAATTCAACAGCTCCTATTACGACAAACTGACATTCAGAGTGCCTTACTTTTGTCTTAAATACAACAGGTTAGCGCTTTAGTCGTTCATTACAACTCTGCAGGGACGCTGAACAGGGAGTTAAGTGACAGGCTGCAACTGATGGAAGTAAATGTTTCACTCTGCATGTCAGAATATTTTAGTGAAATGGATGAGGAAGAAATTTGAGAAATCCTTGAAAATGTGCCCTCATTTGAACATTCTAGAGGGTGTACCATAATTTCTAAGATAGAATGGACCACTTAATTGTTAAAGAAAATGCTTTAAATCTCACGTTTGATTTAATCAATATGGTGTACAGGTGTGCAACACTTATAAATAAAAAATGTTAGCGCTCTAGTTGTTTATTCAAACAGTGGGAAATCAACGGACAGGCTGCTATTGAAAACATGATTTACTCAAAATTTCAGACTTTATTCTAACATGTCTGAGAAAGATAGTGTGACCGTACAATAAATGTGCTCTCGTCTTCTAGAGCACCTTCCATAACATCTATAAACAAGCATTGAAAATGCAATAGGTCTCGCCTTTGATTAAGTTAAAGCCATTTGCTTTGCCAATGGTATTGTATAGCAAAGCAAATGGCTTTAACTTAATGAAATGCGAGACCTATTGCATTTTTAATGCAAACCTTTTGTCCTGAATTTTGATTCTTTGTTCTGAATTTTACACTCACCGTCCTGAATCTGCACCCATGCCAGTTGGTCACCCTACAGGGGGAATGGCTGCTTTAAGAATGGCTGCTCCTGTTCTACAATGGCACAGATGAGCAAAAGAATGATGGAGTGAAATGCTACGCTGAAGCTACCAGCGATTCAATATAATTCGAGCATTCTCTCCCTCTCAGTGAGCCAGCCTGGGCCATGTGCCAGGAAGTGGGCACTGTAGCTCACTCTGCTATGAGAACTCAAGCCGTCTTCATTGGTGAGGTCCAAGAAAGCCAAAACACGCCCAGGGTTCTTGTTCCCCCTATGAAGGCAGACGACCCCAAACCACTTTGCAATGCCCCTCGCGGCGTTTAAAAAATAAGTAGTATTAAAACTAACAACTTTTTTTGTTTTTTCAGCCCCAGAAGATCGCCACCGCAGTGTGAAAGGCTCGCGCAGCTGAGTAAGGCCGGTCCTCGTGTGGAAGGCGTCACAAGCAGCCGGGCAGCAACTGTGCATCCTAAAGGCCGTAGGTACAACTGGGTTCTGCTCACACCGCTCTGAAAGAACCCTTGCCCCATAGCCCACCGCGGATGCCCCGGCGCTGAAAGAACAGCTGCTCGATGATGCCCCCCTCACAGCCCCGCACACCTCTGCACGGGGGCGGCTCAGCAGGCCAAACACAGCTTTCCCAAGGGGTCCAGGCGCAGCCGTGCGTGCAGAGCAGGACGCTGACTGCAGCTTCGACTTTGAGACATAGCTAAGTGTCCCCACCTGACCTCCCCCGGTGAGAGCGGCCACACACTCGCTGGCTGTCTCAAAGCAAGGCTCGTCCAGAGAGATACACGAACAGTCTCTTGGAAACAAAGTGCATCTCACAGGATGTCAGTGAGACCAGTGTCAGGCGTCGGGTCACGCAGTCTTAGTCCGAGCGCGACCCAGGTCAAGGGTCACATCCTCGGCGGTCTACTGTAAAGATAACATCCCGTGCAAGATTAAAGCGCATCAACGACTCGTCAGGAAAGTAAGCGCTATATAAATATAATTATAGAGGATCAAATCTATCTCATAGTGAGGCCACGTCCAGTGTCAGGTCCCTACTAGTGAGAGAGACACCCAGCATTAGGGATCACCCTCAGCTCCCCATGAGCCTTAATAGCCCCCACCCCACCATTTACCCCAATGCAGTGCATGGAAAGCTCTAAATCTACGAATGCACTGGGGGTGCTATGTACTCACTAAAGTGCAGTGCACTTTTTTTGTGCAAGCATTGCACAGGCTGGAGTAACGAACCCCACAATCCCAGGTGTTCTACGCCCCCACCCCCTCCAGAATACAACCCAAACTCGCCAACTTTCCCCGAAATGCAGTGCAATTCCATGTGCTCAAAGCCAGTGTTCCGAGCCCCGGCAGCTCGGTGCCCCGAATTAAATCCAGCCCCCTCTAGTCCAAGACACACGTAGGCGCTCTGGGCCCCAGGTAGCGCTGAGCTGCCTAGACTCCAGTGTAGCGCTGCGCCGCCTGGACTCCAGTGTAGCGCTGTGCAGTGGCGTCCCTAACGCAGCCCTCGGAGGCCGCCCCTTCCCTGACGCTCCGTCTCATTCCTGCTCTCTGAGATCAGCGGGCACTGGCAGCCTCTTATTGTGAATGAGTCCCACATGCCAGTCCCACTCCAGAAGCCATCTTGTGTCAGGGCAAGCTGTACCCCGGCCCAGCCTTGCAAACTGGCAGCTTCAGCAGGGGGTGCATCTCGCTCCGGGGGAGGTGGGGCGAGAAATGCATACCTGCCTCCCCTGTGGCACGCAAATACACATCTGTAGATTATGTACAAAAACAGAAATCGCCCGGGGGCACACAACCTGCTGCTCTCTACGAGAGGCGCACATCTCACATGTAATATATACACGTGTGCCGCGAGGGTACATGACACGCGGGTGTGTGAGATGGAAGTACAGCTCTCTTTGGCCGCATCATATGCACGCCTCTCCTGGCGGGTAAACTGTGTGTGTGGAAGTGCAAAATTTACAAGAGACGTATTTTTGAGCACACACACACACACACACACACACATACACACACTCTACAGATTCTGAGTTAAACAAAAGGCATGGCTCGCCTGAGGTGTATCGTATAAAGCGTATTGCACTGTATACACAATAAGCACATCTCTCTTGGGGTGCACCCTTTGCAACTTTCTCGGGAAAGTCACCACACGGAGCTCTCTGCGCGTTTCTTCAGAGAGGAGACATTGTGAGGGGCCCGCACCGAGGGACGCAAACATTAGTTTTCTTTAATGATGTGTTCACAATATGCAGATTGCTCCAATAGGTGCACACAACGCATGTGTCACCCGTCGACATGTTTTATGCGGCTATCCACTATGCAGTACATAGAATAGGAATGGAGACAGCAAAATTAAATTACACACTGCGGAAAGGGAGAGAGAATGGAGGCAAGATGGACTAGACGAAATAAAAAGAGAAAGCAAGAGACAGAGAACAAGCGTGTGGACGGCACTGCAAATGACAAAAAAAGTGCTTACTGTCCTTTAAAGGAACGAGTGTAAATCCGCCCGTAAAAGATCCAATCCCAGTGGGCGGGGCCAAACGCGGACAGGGTGGTAACCAGGAGGGACTAAAAAGCCTCCTGAACAATCAGTACACCCAGTTTAGCATAATTGGTGACGTCAAATGACGCACACCAATGAAAATTACGGACGGAACCGAAAGTGAACTTCGCAAACCGTATCGATTCCAAAAAGCCTCGCATGGCGATGCAGCGCATGCGCGCTAACGCCAGCCGAGACCTAAAAAAGGATGAGAAAACAGTATTCTCTCAATATAGTCCTAATCCCAACAGAGGGTAAGCATTTTTCACAGGGTAAACTCACCAGAATTCCCAAAATGAGTAGAATACCATCAACAAACTATATTGTGAGGGCTCCCCTTGGAACTAGCCCCCAAACAGGGCCCTTGGTGTCTGGGTATACCCACAAAGCCCCCTCATTTTTCTAAAATTCATTATTAGAATGCAGGAACTGTACCAGAGTCCTCAAATGCTTGCCACAACATATTGTTCATGTTGTGGTCAGGCAGTTAATATCGACTAGTCCCCTTTAAATTGCCCAATCAAAGAACAGGGCATAAACAGTTCAGATATACCCAACTTTTTCAACCCCTTCATGCCCAACCAGAGCCCCTCTTTAAATGCCAATTTCTCTAAAACGGCTGAACGGATTTACACCAAACCACAAAGAGCACGCTTTCCGGGTAAAGTTCTAAGTTTTTGCAAAACTTGTTGCAATTTTGTTCAACTGTTTTTATGTATAGGACAGTAAAGTTTACTATGGGAATTCACATGGGAAATTGCACTCTTCAGACGCACCCTCCCCCTTTTCTTGGCCCCAGCTTGACGGATCAGCACAAACATTTGCATGAAGGAGCAGAAACAGATGAACTTTCTTTCTAGAATGTTTGGTGCAGAATTCTCAAATGGCGCCAAAGTTATTAGCACAACATGAAAAACCTCTTGTTACAGAAACTCTGGCCTAGATATAGATATATATCTTTTTCCGTGTTTACCAGTGAACTGATCAAACCACCAGAGGCAACATGTGGATTCCGGTTTCAAAATGCACAAAAATTAACCCTCGATGCACCAGGAAAAACACCAGTAATCAACTTGCAAATAACCCAGTTTATTGTTGATGACTCGTTTCGGCGATCACCACCTTCACATAATAGCTTCAAAATGTGGGTGATTTCACACGTGTGCTTCATGTTCTGCATGTTGCCAAAAGGTTACACCCATAAGTGCTACAGAGATTACAGAAAGTTGGGTCTAGATGTACCACAATATCGTTCAATAAAAAAAGCATACAGCAAACAGTGGATGATGTCAGTGATATCAATAACATTTAACAAGTAATGAGCGATGTAATGTGTGAGGTCATAAGAAGTGCATGCTGAGGGTGCAAGCTACAGTACATTCACTCTACCATAACTGCCACATTTCAGTGTTTTTTGGTTTATAAATGTTAACCCATTTCAGCACTCAAATACAAAGTCACTTTAACTTAATTTTTTCTCCAGTGAATTTCTGGTATTTTTTTTTTATCATATTCAGCCAAAAACGTAATTGCGCATAAGGGGGGGGGGGGGGGGAGGAATTTGAACATGGCCCACCCCCTTGCCACGCTAGTGGCCAACCCACAGCAAACTGCCCTCCATGGTCAGCTTGCTGCTCTTGTTCCCCTCCTGCCTGTGTGCCCCTGCTGCCTCCCTCCTGCAGCTCCGTGGTGACCTTGCTGGCCCTGCTGGACTACTCTGAAAGGTCCGCCCCACTGCATGCCCTCCACACTCCATCTGAATGCCCCAGCCCCTCACACCTGCCCTACGTAGTCAGCTTCCTGCCCATACCGACTTGCCCTCTGTGGTCAGCCTGCTGCCCTTGCCCTCCCATATTGTGTGCGTGGGTGTGCCCCTGACCCCTCCCTCTGTAGTCCAGTTGTGGTGCCGCTGATGGCCTGCTCTTTGGTCAGCCTGCTGCCCCTGCCCTTCACCTTTCCCCCACCCCCATTCAACCTCCATTCTCTGTCTGTGCCCCTGTCCCCTCCTCCCTCCTGCCTTCGGGGACCCGTTGTGCTTCTCCTTCCTATGCCTGCACTTCATGTTTAGCTTGCTGCTCCTGCTCCCATCCTCAGTTCATCTGCTTGCGCCTGCTGTCTATGGTCAACTTGCTGCCAATAGCCTCCCTCCCCTTTACCATTCATTCTCAGTGTTCGCATGCCCATGTTCCCCTCATCCTGCCATAGGCGGACCATTGTGCTGCAGATTCCCAAGCCAGACTGCCCTCCGTGGTCAGCTTACTACCTCAGTTTCCTCCCAACCGCCCTCCATGGTCAGCTTGCTGCCACTGCCCATGCCAGCCTGCCCTTCATGGCCAACTTGCTGCCCCTGGCCCCTCTCTGCAGTGTCCGTATCCCCTACTCCCTCCGCAGTTTGTTGTATTGCCACTGCACTGCCCCTGCCACCTGCTTGTCCTCATTTTAGCTTTGTACAGTGATAACCAAATTTCTGTGACAAAGAACCCCCTCATTTTGTTAGTTTCTAAAGTAAATGCTTTAGGTTTTCGAGTCCATCAAGAAGGACACAGGTGTGCCAACTCCTCTTATAAATACTGAAAGTTAGTGCACTAGGTGTTTAGAGCACAGTGGTAAACTGTAATAAAACACTGGGAAGTTAAATGACAAACTGCTGGTGTTGAAGGTCCATGTTTCACTCTGCATGTCAGAATGTTTTACTGACCTGGATGAGCAACATTTGAGAATGCATAGAAAATAGGTCCTCATTTTAGCTTGCTAGAGGACGAACCACAATTTCTATGACAACATAAATGCCCCCATTTTGTTAATTTCTAAAGATAAATGCTTTCGGTTTTACAGCTTTGAATCCATCAAGATGGCTTCAGGTGTAATACATTTGTCAAATACAGAATGTTAGCACTATAGAACACTGTGGGAGGCTACAGTAGACCTGGGGAATCAACAGACAGGTTGCTGCTTTTGGAAGTGCCGTTTTACTCAGTATATCAGACTTTATTCTTACAAGGCTGATGAAGATAGTGTGAATTCATAGAAAATGTCTCCTTTTAGCTTATGGAGCAACTTCCATAAGCTCAATAAGAATCATAAGATAAAAGTTCTCACTCAAATCATGAAATCCCAGCAGAGTATCAGCATTTTTCACAGAGTAAAATCACCTTAGAACACAGCACATTTCATAAAATTAGTATGGTACCGCCAACAAATGATTTATATTGTGATAAAATCTGTTATGCTTTACATATGCTCCTTTTTGCGGTCCTCAAAATCTTCCATTCACTACAATGCATTTCAATCGGGACCATGACCCCCGTGCTCTGTAATGACTGCCACATGTTGTCCATATTGTGGCCAGCCAATGACATCAACCAACCTACTGCTGATCAAATTACACTATGAACTAGTACAGCATTTTAGATATCAAAGTAGGTACTAAATGGTGGAGAATCATGTAAATTATAAAATACCCTTAAGACACAAGCCTTTTTAGATGAACCAAGCTCTTTCTACACATAGACTTCACCCTGTACCAAACCATTTGTGGATATCGTTTGGCTGTGCGTGGCACGAAGTTGGCCACAAGGCTTGCCCTGCGGGAAGGCCCCTGTGTCTATTCCACACACCCCCCCCCCCGGCAGTCCGCTTCCCCACCGCACAGTGACCCTCCATCACTTTGCTGCAAATTCAATAATCAGACTACTTCTTGAATATCTGATGCTGATGTACAAATATACTTAGAGCCTATGGATGTATATGTTGCCTTGTCCACAGTTAAGCCATTCATTTAAAAGTAATCCCTTGTCAAAAAAGAAAAGAGTTTGGAGGAATTGGGAAGAAAATAGTGAGTAATCACTCACTATCAGACTGAATAACCGCCACATATCCACAAAATCGAAATCCCTCTATAACCTCAGAAGCTTGATCTTTCCCATTGACAATTTTTAAGTTGGAATTGCTTTTGTCAATAAGATGGTCTAGCAAAGTAAGTGCCATGTGACAGAGGTTACTTCCTTAAGTGTTTAATCATTGCGGAGCTAGCTCGCCAATAGCCAGTAGAGTACTGGTAAACATTCCACCCAAAAGTAACCTTTCACACTTACCAGGAACTTGACTGTCAGAATCTCTCCTCTACAGCCCACCTGAAGAGCAAAATTTGACAATGCTGTCACTTTATCAGTTTCTTCTAGCAGGTGGCCCCACGGTTTAGATTTTAAACTGCTGACAGTTCTTCCATGTATGGTATTCCCAATGACACAGCAAGACATTTTACAAAAACACAAGCATAAGTCACACCTCAAAAACAGAGAACTCTGAAAAGTAATTAATTAACCTTTAAAGCTGATTGGAGAATGAAAGTCAGGGGAATCAAAACAATGCATTACATGATCTGATCCTACTAGAACCTTAAGACGCACCTGAATACAAAGTCAATTTTCGGTCTTAAAAACTGAAGAGCATGCTACCCTTAAACCATTGACTATGTAAAGAATAAATCAAGATGGAAAGCAGTATTTGCCACAACAGTATTTGCCTGCAAATTAACAGCTAATGCATGCACCTACTAAATTAACCATAGTGTTATTGTGACGAGGCAAACCCTTTTCAGAACCTTCAGCATGATTTCTGAAAAAGGACAACAAGCTCAGGCCTGGTTCTGGCCAATAGAGATCTAAAAATATTACGCAGGATAGAACAACATACCAAGGCTCCATACCAGTAGTGCAGTGAGTGAGAGGCTGCAGAATGCCATTCAAATATACACCGTCTCATAAGATACCAAAATACTCAGACAAAAATATTTATAGGCATCAGTAGAATGCAAACAGTCTTCCCTAGTAGCCGCTTCTTATCAAGAGATACCAGCGCACCAGAAAATAATGTGTTTTATGTGCACATTTCAATCAGTGGCATTACAAGAGCAGTCGCAAAAATGCATGCAAGAGAACCACAAAACATTGGAAACAACTCAATTTCATTATCACTTCAGGATTACAAATTCCATCATAATCCTTATCAGGCAAAATCAAACATAGCAGCAATACTGCCAGCCGTTCAAAGAAAACCACCAACCTTCACATCAAACTGGAGATTCAGTTGAGTCGGGTGCTTGTAGTACCACGTTACAGGTTATACTTATACAGGTGTATGTTGTACAGTGCTGTGGCACCTCCAATCTGTAACAGAGTTCTATAAAAACAAACAGACCTCCTAAAATTCTGGTATCAGCACAATCTAAAAAAAAAGTTTTTTTGAAAGAATAGATTAACAATGCTAGCTCTTACTCAACAGAAGGGGACTATTGCGATAAGAACAATTGGTTTGTAATAGGCGATTTGGACTGTAATCACTACTAAACAAACAGAATAAGTAGCAGTACATGTAATTCACTGTAAAACACAAAGGGAATTCAGAAGCAACAAGGAGTGACGACAATCCAGTTAGTGAACCATTATGTAGGGTGAAATAATGCCCCCAAGGATACTCAATGGGTTATGGCTCAAACTGAAAGATATATAAAGCACTAGCTTTATTAATATACAATAAATAAACGAGGTAGGAGGAACATTCAGAGAAAGTGGAATATCGCTGGTCAAAAAAATCTCTCCTCCTTATGGAACATTTTCACGATTAAAGTCGAGCATAAATCGGGGGGGCGTGGTCTGCCGAGCAGCGGAATGGCCGCTCTTTGAGTGCGCTCCGCCGGCTGGGTTGTAAATCCTACCATAATCCTTGTTTACGGTGGCGTGGCGAGCCCCTGAGCGATGTCCCCAACTGACTGACCACAGCGGACCGCTCGGATGTGCGATTCGTGCTCTGCGCGAGCTCTGAGGTGTGCATAACGGGGGTGCTGCCTACCGCCTGTGCGATCCAGGCCCGCTGTGTGTGCGGAGGGCGGCCGCCCTACAAATCGAGCTCGAGGCTGCGGCGAAGATACAGGCCGAGACCCGGAGATGCGGAAGCCCTGAGACGACTAGTCTCGCAGTCGAGTTTGGGTACGTGAGCGGCGCAAGGTGTGGAGGAGACTGAAATTGGTGGTGTCTGCCCCACTCGGCGCAAGTGGACGACTTTTGTAAAGGAGAGGTGTGAGCTCGGCGTGAACACATCGGCCTGCCGCCGCCATCTTTGACGATTTGCGGCCGGAGGGGAGGTGGAGGAGGGCACACGCCAAGAGGACAGTCCAGCGCCATCGGCGATTCCTCCTTGCTGCCGTGCCCTGCGGAGTGTTCTGTGGAGCCGGGGCGGTGGAGGTCGCTACTACACCATTGTGACTGATCCCCTTATTGCTGGGGGTGGGCCATCGTTGCGGTGGCCTTCCCGTGTTTGCTGCGGCCGGAGTGAGGCGGAGGAGGCTGTGCCCTTGATCAGACACTGTACGCCCTAGATGAATCTCCTTGCCGCGGTGTATTGAAGGACGCTTTGCAGAGCAGAGGCGCTGGGGTCCAAGAGTGGCGGCTGCGCGATTGCTCTAGCACCTGATCCCCCAGCTGCTGGGAGCTGGACATTCCTGGAGGGAGCGCAGGGACACGAGATCCCCTGGCTGCTTGAATGGTGCCCCGGAGCTGGACTGCCCACTGACGCTCGCTGCGGGCTTCCCTGTGATGCTGCTCCTGGTGTCTGCCGAGGCTTTGGAGGAGCTCCCCCTTTGATCCCTGCGCTGTGAGGGCTTGTGCTGGCCTGCCTCCACTGTCCCACCCGGTAAGTTCTGGTGACGAAGAATCCTCCAAGGATGTGAATGTGCGCGGGTGGACCGCGACATTGGGGAATTGAGGAAAATCTGCGCTGGGACAGACTGCATTGTGCGCCTTGAGTCGAGATTACCGTGGGGCGGAAGTCGGCGGCTGAGAGGCCCGGAGAATTGACTGGGGCTGAGAAATCTCATCTGACCAGGTCCCTGTAGCGCGCCACCCGGTCGCTTCGACATGGGCAAACAGGATGCCAAACAATCGAAACTCACATTTGATAGACGCTCCACGCGCCAAACTGAGCCGCCTTTGGATACACAAATGGAGGAGCAACAGGAGCTGCATTCTGAGGACCAGGGAGAGGACTTGCGCACCCTCATGCTGGAGATGCGTTCCAGCCTGAGGAATATTGACTCCAAATTGGATACCCTGACTACGCAGCTGGACTCTGTCAAGGCCCAAGTCATTGTCCATGAAACCCGATTAGACGTCCTGGAAAACCGACAAACCGAATTCCACGAATTTCAGGTGACAACCAAGGAAAGGTTGTTCCATATGGATAAACTCCTAGGGGTCATCCGCGCCAAGAATGATGATTTGGAGGCGAGGTCAAGGAGAAACAACTTACGTATTACTGGTATTCCGGAGACCACCGCCATTACCAAGATGGAAACCTTTGTGACGGACCTCCTGCATGCGCTATTTGATCCTCATTTGTCCCCTGTCTTCGTGGTGGAAAGAGCACATAGATCCTTTGGTCAGAAACCCCCGGTGGGGGCGCCGCCAAGACCGATATTGGCCAAATTGCTGAACTATCAGGACCGGGACAATCTATTGAGAATGGCGAGGGAGAAAGGCCAATTGTCCTATCAGGGTAACAACATATCGCTTTACCCGGATTTTACCCCAACTGTACAGGCGGCGAGACGCGAATTTCTACAGGCCAAGAGACTACTTTTACAGGCGCAGATTCCCTACTCTTTGCTCTACCCTGCCAAGTTGAAGGTTTCGTATGATGGTACCGCACATTACTTCACTGATGCAAAATCTGCCCTGAAATTCGCCAAGCACGTAGGGGGGAAGAAAAGCAGGAACCCTCGTGGGGCAGCGGCATCAACGTCTGGCCAACTCGGTGACAATGACTGACTCCTGACATCGCTCTCCTCCGTTCTGAGTGCCTCTTCAACGAATTGCTGAGCTATGTGGTATTTCATATATATATGACTGTGGTCTTTTATGCTCTATTTTCTTTAGTTAGCTGATTTGCCTGGGGATGTCGGGGAGGGCTTGTAGCGTACGCTGCAGTATTCCCAGCCACCCTGTTAACACAGGGGTGATTGCTGATGCCACTACGCCCCCATGGGAAGTTTCCCTTTTATTTTCAGGAGACTGTTCTGTTCTAGTTCTTCAGGGGGGGTTATGCTGCAACCTGATTGGGGGGTTGGAGTGGGTGGTGGGTGGGCTGCGGGGATTGTTTGTTCGTTTGAAGCCAGTACGGATACTACACATTGGTCACTGTACACACCCTGTGATTTGCTTACTATACACACTGAGTCCCTCATCCGCGCTGAAGAGTTCCATATAGATAAGCCCACGAACAACCATTAAATTTGCTAACATGGAACATTAGAGGGTTAAATGACAGTCGAAAGTCCAGACGTGTGCATGCTTATTTATCTAATGCAAAAGAAACAATTGATGGACGGAATGCTGGACAATGCAAACATTCACCCCCAGTCACAAGGATCTGGGTTAAATCCATCATTCTTTTGCTCACCACACCACCCCAGTTTGGACCCAGCCATATGCAAATCAGTCTTGACCCTGTTCCTTGTGGGAACAGTCCAGCACGAACTGCCAAGCCAGGTCCTCCCTGGACCGGAAACAAGCATCCTGGGACCGGTTTCAGGGCATCACCCTTCTTCAGCCAGGCTAGCTTGAATCCAGTGGTGTAGTGAGCACGGGACCCACGTCTGGGCATACCCTTCCCACTTAGGGCGACAAATGCAAAAGAAACAATTGATGGACGGAATGCTGGACAATGCAAACATTCACCCCCAGTCACAAGGATCTGGGTTAAATCCATCATTCTTTTGCTCACCACACCACCCCAGTTTGGACCCAGCCATATGCAAATCAGTCTTGACCCTGTTCCTTGTGGGAACAGTCCAGCCCGAACTGCCAAGCCAGGTCCTCCCTGGACCGGAAACAAGCATCCTGGGACCGGTTTCAGGGCATCACCCTTCTTCAGCCAGGCTAGCTTGAATCCAGTGGTGTAGTGAGCACGGGACCCACGTCTGGGCATACCCTTCCCACTTAGGGCGACAAATGCAAAAGAAACAATTGATGGACGGAATGCTGGACAACGCAAACATTCACCCCCAGTCACAAGGATCTGGGTTAAATCCATCATTCTTTTGCTCACCACACCACCCCAGTTTGGACCCAGCCATATGCAAATCAGTCTTGACCCTGTTCCTTGTGGGAACAGTCCAGCCCGAACTGCCAAGCCAGGTCCTCCCTGGACCGGAAACAAGCATCCTGGGACCGGTTTCAGGGCATCACCCTTCTTCAGCCAGGCTAGCTTGAATCCAGTGGTGTAGTGAGCACGGGACCCACGTCTGGGCATACCCTTCCCACTTAGGGCGACAAATGCAAAAGAAACAATTGATGGACGGAATGCTGGACAATGCAAACATTCACCCCCAGTCACAAGGATCTGGGTTAAATCCATCATTCTTTTGCTCACCACACCACCCCAGTTTGGACCCAGCCATATGCAAATTAGTCTTGACCCTGTTCCTTGTGGGAACAGTCCAGCCCGAACTGCCAAGCCAGGTCCTCCCTGGACCGGAAACAAGCATCCTGGGACCGGTTTCAGGGCATCACCCTTCTTCAGCCAGGCTAGCTTGAATCCAGTGGTGTAGTGAGCACGGGACCCACGTCTGGGCATACCCTTCCCACTTAGGGCGACAAATGCAAAAGAAACAATTGATGGACGGAATGCTGGACAATGCAAACATTCACCCCCAGTCACAAGGATCTGGGTTAAATCCATCATTCTTTTGCTCACCTCACCACACCACACATCTAGACACAACATTGACGTCTGCTTATTACAGGAGACGCATTTAAACGCTGCACCATCTCAAAGACTGCGCCATCGAAGATGGGGTCATATGTACTCCTCCATATACTCCAATTACGCTAGAGGTGTAGCTGTGCTGGTTAAGCAGGGGATAGACTGGCGCGAGCGAGAAGTGCACAGAGACCCTGAGGGGAGGTTTGTCATTATCTGTGGATTGTTGGGAGGGGTTTCCCTGGTGATCGCAGCAATTTATGTTCCGAATATTGATTCCCCCGAATTCTTTCAGGCTATATGGTCCAGAATCAAGGCGACAGGATATGACACCGTGTTGTGGGGTGGAGATTTCAATGCCATATTAGACGATGCCATGGACAGGAAGGGGGTAGCTCGCTCTTTACACCCGGCTGCCAGTGCCGCTTTGCATTCCATAGCTACAGATGGGGACCTAGTAGACATTTGGCGTAATAGACATCCCTTGGTGAGGGAAGGTACATGTATATCAGACCATCACAGTGCGTGGTCCCGCCTGGACTTTTGGTTGGTCTCTAGGGACGTTGCGGCCTGGACCACTGACATCTCGCACCTACCGCGCACACTGTCGGACCACGCCCCATGCTTGTTGCGAATACTGCTCCCGGGGTCACTCCCCCGTGCATTTACCTGGCGTCTCCCACCACATGCCATGCTGGATGAGGCCTTTAAGGAAGAGATAAGGGGGGACATTACTGACTACTTTGCTAACAATCTGGGATCTGTGGATACAGAGGCATCACTTTGGGAGGCCTTTAAGGTAGTGATCAGAGGTCAATGCATTGCGCGGCAGGCGGGGGTGCTGAAGGCCATTCGGGGTACGCTTACCTCCCTGGAGACCCAGATTAAGGTACTAGAAGACACTTTCTACTCCACAAATGATCCTCTCACTGCACAAAAATTGAAATCTTTACTGTTAGATTATGCAGAGGAGGCGCAGCGCGAAACGAAATTTTTGGGTAAATATGCTGAGGCCCGTCGATACGGGGAGGGGGACAGGCCGGGGCACACATTAGCAGGCATGATTAGACCATCTAGATCGGCGACATTTCTTCATGAGATACGAGCTCCGCAGGGCAACATGGTTAGAGGCCACATGGGGGTGTCTGATGAGTTCTCCGCGTTTTATTCCCGGTTGTACACGACTACTCGGGGGGCATGTGAAGAGGAGCAACAATCGTTCCTTGATTCACTGGCACTGGTCTGGTTTAACAACACCCATCGAGAATATATGGACCTCCCATTTACAGTAGAAGATGTTGCTCGGGTTATTAAAGGCCTACCCTTAGGTAAAGCTCCTGGTCCTGATGGCCTAACTACATCATTCTATAAAACCTATGCCGAGGAATTGGCACCTAGGTTGCTAGCGGTGTATGAGGAAGCGCTGGAGTTTGGCGTGCTACCCCAGTCCATGAGGGAGGCGACGATTCTCACGCTTCTAAAGCCTGGGAAACCGGAGGAGGAGCTGGACTCCTACCGTCCACTTTCTATGATTAATGTGGATGTCAAAATCCTAGCGAAGCTGATAGCTAACAGATTGCAGCCTCTCCTACCAATAATAGCGCTGCCAGATCAATCTGGGTTTATCCCGGGGAGATCGACGTCCCATAATCTACGAACGATCTTTTCGGTATTGCACTACTTACACCCAGACGAAAAGGCCGCGGTGGTGTTTTTAGACGCCACTAAGGCGTTTGATACGCTCGAATGGCCCCATCTTTTCTCCATTCTGGGGCGCATGGGATTCAGTCTGCTTTTTATGAACCGCATTAGGCTGCTGTATTCTTCGCCCACGGCACGTGTTCAGGTGAATGGGGTGCTCTCTGATCCCTTCCAGATCTCTCGCGGCACTAGACAGGGGTGTCCCTTATCCCCGCTGCTTTTTGCAATCGCAATGGAACCCCTGGCTGCCCGTATCAGGCAACACCATACTGCACGAGGTATTGGACTCAGCTCTCGTAGTTTGCTCATCTCCTTATATGCGGATGACGTCACGCTTTACGTTGTGAACCCCGCAGAGAATCTAGATCCGATGCTAAGGGAGTTCATACGGTTTGGCGGACTTTCGGGTGTATTTATAAATTGGGCTAAATCTGTGATATTTCCGTTAACGGATGGTACCCCCCCGATAACGTCGGAGTTCCCCTTGCGATGGGAAGCTCCTGAGGTTAAATATTTAGGGGTCTGGATAAGTCGAGACACAGGAGGTGTGGCGCCTCAATTACGGCCGAACTGTTATGTGGCTGGAGGAAAAGGTAAAAGTGTGGGCTCGGCTGCCACTGTCGTTAGCCGGCAGGATAGCCCTAGCCAAAATGGTTATTTTGCCAAAACTTTTGTATTTGTTTGTTAATATACCGATTCCACTCACCAAACAATTTTTTAACACCCTCCAAGCAAACCTGACCACGCTGGCGTGGGCCCGGAAGCAGGTTAGAGCCTCTTGGGATCTGCTAACTCTCCCGTTGCGACAGGGCGGTTTGGGAGCCCCTGACATGCGGCTATATGCACTGTGTGCTCAAGCACAATTTTTACATTATTGGGTCCACCCGACCCAATTCCAGCCGCATGTGGCGGTTGAGACAGAGGTCATGGCCCCCATCCCGCTAAAAGTGGCGCTGTATCAAAAAGCACGCCGCCCTCGAGGTGACAGACTCTGCTGGGACCCTGTGCTGGTCATGGGATGAACTGCGTAGAAGAGCGGGGATCCCGTTGTTGTATGCCCCTTCCATCCCCCTGTCTCAAAACCCGATGATGCCTTGTATACGGGACAGTCTGAGCAGGACTTTAGCTCAGAAAATGACCCTCCAGACGTTTGAGGACTTATATCCAGGAGATGAATTTCGGCCTCCTCCTGTGGCTCCCGAGGGTCAGGTAGTACCGTTCTCTGAGATGTTTTTATATCATAGAATACGCACGGCATGCCGTGCCCTCTGGGAGGACTTCCCGAAGGCGCCGCCGGCCCTGCCTGCATTGGATAACTTGCTGAAATTCCCATCTCCCCGTAAACTCATTACGCGCCTTTACACCCGCATGCAAGATACCGCCCAGATAGTGACGCCCACGTCGTTTAGGCATTGGAACGACGAGCTGGAGACGCCCCTGACTGAGGCCCAGTGGGATTATTGCTGTGGTCAACTTTCGGAACTCTCCCCGAATTATAAGTTGAGATTGATCCACTTCAAGTATTTGCATAGATACTACAGAACACCAGTGAGCCTCCACCGAATGGGCATCCGGGACGACGATAACTGTTGGAGATGTGGCTATGCCGCAGCTACATTCCTCCACATTGCATGGCACTGTCCCAGGATAGCCGTCTTCTGGGGGCAGATTTTTGAGTCAGTGAACAACATCTTGGGGCTGTCACTGGCCCCGTCCCCCACGCTTGGATTACTAGGGTACGTAAAAGACACACCGCCCAAGTTGCGTAAATTGCATGCTCTCCTCCTATTGTTTGCTAAGAGACAGGTTGCAGTCCTCTGGGGCAGACGCCGAGTGCCTTCTATTAAAGATTGGGTTAGAGACCTCATATATGGGCACGCACAGTTGAGCACATTTTGGGAATTGATGCCACCCTCCTCTAGACCCCGGAATATATGGGAGCCATTCTTAACATGGAACGCTGGTTCACAAACAACGACTGGAGTGGTAGACACAGGAGATGCGCAGACTACACCCTAAACATGATATCTTCACACCCCACACCCAATTCGAATGTCAGGACGCATGTATTGGTGTATATGACCAGTGGCCCAATGCATAAAAGATGTAAAGGCCACCTCCGAGGCCGTTATGTGCAAAATGCTTACTCCTGGGTTAATGCTTGCTCAATTGTGTGCACTATTTTCTGCTTGCTTCTTATCATGTCTGAGATTTGTGGAGGATGGGTACGGTGTAAGCTGTTATTAGATTTGTGTACTGATGTAACTATGGCTATATGAGCTACTTTCTTGATTAGTATTGAACTGGCCTGTTGGAATGTATTGGAAATGTTTGGTTGAAAATGTCAATAAAATAAAAAAAATAAAAAAAGTCGAGCATAAATCAACACTTTTACTGTACTACTAGCACCTTCATCTATTTCAACGGATGTTACCTTACCCCGCAATTATTAAGAGTATAAGGAAGTGAAGTAAGAAGAACAAATTGAAGGGGTACTAAACTGTGCTAATGATCATCTGGCTTAAACTGTTTTAGTTTAGCCACAAAACTCAAAATAGTTTTAAAAAAAAAAAAAAAGGCCGAGTAAATGTATGAAGGGAGCCGATACAGGGATATCCAGTCATTTAAAAAAAAAAAAAAAAAAAACAGCAAGTCATTTTAGAAATTCTAATTGGCAAAGACGACTAGGTAACTGCCTACCGAAGGGATTGCACAGATAATGTCCTCAATGGTAGAGCTTCAAAGAGATGCCAAGTCAATACTGACGTTACAAAATAAGATCTCTAGCTTTCCACAGTGCTGTGTTAATTCCAAAAGTAGATCAGACCACACAGATGTAGGGAAAAACGTGAAACTAAATGAGGAACTGCACTACTGCATACTGTTGCTATGGTAACAAAAGATGAGCCTGTGGGAAAGGTTTTAACATGTGCAAAACAACTACTGAGAGCAGATTTATAATCTATAGCAGCAGAGCATAAAAAAGCATCAAAATAACGCAGAAAAAAGGCAAGATTATAAACCTTCATTATTCAAGATTGCCTACCTGTCAGCTGATGAAGTCATTTTTTTAAAAATTATTTTCTTTTAAAATATACAAGGGCATGACAAAGATGACGGTCAAGTCGTGCTTCTCTGTACTCGCCACCAACTCAGAACCAAATAGTGCCCTGCCTGCCACGTACAAACACCTGCAGCCCCAGTGCCGGCTGGCAGCAGGCACTGGGGAGGAGGCTGGGGGGGGGGGTAGACCCTCCTGGCATGGAATGAAGGTCCGTCCAGAGGTAGACTGCGGGAAGCCACGTGTGGGGGCAAGATGGCAACTGTCTGCCCGCTCAGACGGTGGCAAGGGCCTGCTTGGCGAAGTCTCTGTGTCCAGATGCTAAGCAGTGGAGCTGCCACGAAGCTCATTATCACCTGCAATATCGCCCTTTGGGATGCGAGCACAGACCCCTGCGCAGATCCAGTGGACACAGAAGGTGAGTCCTGCCGGGATGGACTTGCCTGGATCGGGCACCCAGCAATAGTATGCAGCTAAGCACCCAGTCGTGGGCGGCAGGGTCGGTGGGGCTGGGGCTACCGGGAGCCCGCAGCGATAACATTACATTAGAGCTAGCAGGCAGGAAGGAGGGGCTGCCGCGGACTACCCGTGAAGTGCAGACACTAGTTTAGCCCCCGGCGGACCTGGAGAGGTACAGGATTTGTTCCTGGAGGACCAAGGTGTGGTGGTCTGGGAAGCGTGGCAAGGAAGACAGAGGATCTGAGGGGAAGGGGGTGGAGGGGGTCCCCTGGGCAGCTTGCCCACTTTGATGCAGGCCCTTCCCCCAGTGTCTTTCATCCACACACGTAATTGCCAGCCTTTGCAGCCATAGCACCCCCCCGCCCCAAGCGAGGGCTGAGAGGGACTGAAGTGGAAGCCCACAGCCCAGTTCTGAAGCCCTAGGCATAGGCCTGGATCCCCCTGTTGGTTAGAGGGCGCACGCTCATAGCTCTCTCCTGCTGCTGTGACATTTGAAGGCTGCCCCCCTCTCACTGGACCAAGAGGGCCTGGACAGACATAGGAGCTCCCGGGGAAAGCGCTCTCAGAAGAGGCAGTCGGCTGAGCCCCCAGAGAGCTCCGCCTCCTGAACCAGCCTCCGACACCAGTGGGGAATGTGGAGGGAGCCGTGCATGGACTGAGTTGTACCTGTGGCACTCAGGTCATGGCCTGAGGGAACCCAACTCCAGCTTGGACTCAGGAATGGACGCTTGAGCTGCTGGGACTAGTGGCAGCTGCACCTAACGCACCTGCGGAGGAGACTGGTGTTGGATGCGCCCCCCTCAACCAGGACATCACTGTTTTGGTTGTTCCATCACATGGGGTGTTGGCTTGTTGTCAGCCGGGGCAAAAAGATTGCTCGCTGAGGGACATGTTGATTAAGCCTGCTGGGGTGACTTCAGGAGATAGGATATCCACGGTTGGTACAGACCCAGACTGTCCCCCCCACCCCCGGAGACTGATGACACGGAGGGTCCAGTGACCCCGGTCCTTCCTAGAGGCTTTATTTGCCTCTCTACGCGATGACCTACAGTGGTCAAAAGGGATCTATCAACTGATCTGTGAGAGGTATGCAAAGACCTGGAGGAGATGGGTGACAGGGTCTCTGCTCTTGAGAACCAGGAGTCCGGTTGAGTGGGTACAGCAGGTGGTGCTCCGACTCCAGGAACAACAGATAGACCTACAGGCACGCCAAGGGTTTAGAAAGAAAGAAAAATTAATAAATAAATCGCTCAAGGCACAATAATGTACGCATCAAAGGGGTCCCGTCGAATGCAGAAGGGGCCGACCTGGGAGAATACATTGGGGCCATCTTCCGCCACATCCTGGGGTCCCCGGTAGGCAAGGAGATAAAGCTGGACAGGGTACATCGAGTGGGGTCACTGAAACTGGAGAAGCTCCTCCTGCGGACATTCTGGTGTGTCTCCGTGATTTCCAGCTGAAGGAGAGCATACTACGCAAGGCCTGTGATACCTACCCGATTCAATTCAGAGGTCACACACCTTTGCTGTATCAAGCCCTGGCGGCCATTACTCTGCAAAAGCCCTGTGACTTCCGCCCAGTTACTGCTCATCTGAGGGACGCAGGTATTTCATACTCCTGGGGCCATCTATTCCGGATCATCTTCCGTAACGAAGGCAAACTCCACCAAATCAGATCCTTTGCAGAGGCCTGAAGAGTGCTCAGCACCCACGACCCTTCCGCAGGGGGATGACAAGCCAGCCCATAGGGCCGGATGGCGTATAAACGCCCACGCTGGCAACAGCCCAAAACTGCATCTGTTAGAATGCGGCCTAATCCATAGACTATGCCGATGGAAATAAAGGTGGCGCGGCAGACGCCGACAGGTGATGCTGACAAAACTGAAGCGTCTTGAGGACGATGGTACTTAGGTCACAGCGATTCTTCTCGAGGCAGGTAGGATTGAGGGCAACGGGGAACAAGAAGCCTTTGGCCACATTAGACTTGTGAATCCTCCTTCAGTGGGACATTCCATAACTTTGAGACCTTCAGCTGGTTATGGCCTGGACTGGTCAGGTCAACGATCCACTCACTGGCTCCCCTGACAGCCTGGAGGTTGGAGTTTCTCCAGCACTCTGCCCTCCCGCCCTGTTTTCCAGGAACTTAAGGTCACTAGCCTCAATGTAAGAGGCCTTAATCACCCCACTAAAAAGGTGGCGGTCCTCTCACTTCTACAGGAATCAGGCAGCAACATATGCCATCTGTAAGAAACTTACCTAGTCTTTAAGGATGTCCCTAGAAAGCAGTCCTGCTGGTTCCCGCACCAGCTCTGATCCTCATGCCCCACTAAAAGGGGCGGGTGGTCATTCTCCTCTCACAGGGTTCAAGGGGGAAATCCTATCCACAATAACGGAAGTCAAGGGACGCCTCTTAGCAGTTAGGCTTAGATTGGGCACCTTCAACTTCACCCTTGTAAATATCTATGCACCTAATGACCACCAGGAGTCCTTTACCAGTTCCCTGGCGCATGAACTCTGGTCTACAGATAAGTGGGGATATGAATTTGGCTATGGATACTGACATTTATAACTCAGGAGAACGCTGCGACCAAACTGGGGCCTTCTCAGCCGCAGGGTTACAATGGCTCGCAGACTGTGGATTGCAGGACGTCTGGCAACGACTGCACCCCTCTACTAGAGATTATATGTTCTATTCGGCTGCACACACAACATACACACACTAATCACTTCCTAGCGATCCCAACCCTGCTAGATCTTACACCAGATGCAGTCATTGCCCCGCGGTCGTTCTGATCATGTCCCCCTATCATTTTCTCTGAAACTGAATGTCACCCAACCCAGGAATTCGCAATGGCGCCTCAGGGACTCCCTGCTTCAGTCGCAAGCCACGATCGACTCCCTCCAAAAAGTGACTGCAGACTTTCTTCATGCTAACAATACTGGGGAGACATCCCTGGCCTCTACCTGGGAAGCTCTGAGGCCGGATAGTGCCCAAAGCCATCTCCACAGAAGAGAATCGCCATCACAGAGACAAGCGACAGAGTCTGGGGAGGACTGTCTCTGAACTCGAGGCTATCCATAAACGGACAGGGGGCCCCTAGGGTATGGAGCGAACTTGAGAAAGTGCAACTCCTTTTCAAACTACCAGATTTGGATAGGGCAGAGTATGCTATGGTGTGCCTCAAACAAATTTTACTTGGGGAGTAACTGCTGCGGGCGTATGTTGGCACATCGCCTCTAACAAAATCCACTGGACCATCAACAGAGGTCTGTTCAGATACAGAGATAGCATCAGCCTTTCATGCCTTTTACGATTTTTTATACGCAACCTCTGATGGCCCCAGTGGAGATCCCTTGGGTTATCTCCATGTCACCCTCACCTCCCTTCCAGACAAGGAAGCGAAGGCCCTGGAACAACCCATATGAATAGA
Source organism: Calotriton arnoldi (assembly GCA_963921515.1). Classification (NCBI taxonomy): domain Eukaryota; kingdom Metazoa; phylum Chordata; class Amphibia; order Caudata; family Salamandridae; genus Calotriton; species Calotriton arnoldi. The sequence continues at coordinate 556,196 of CAWUFW010004676.1, forward strand.
GGAGGTGATTTCAGGCATCGCTCGTTTAAAAACGATGAAGTCCTGGGGCCTGATGGCTTTAGCTCACAATTTCACAAAGTTTTCCGCCAGGATTTGCCCCCTCCCCCCGCTTCCTTTGCCGATACGTGCTCCCTCTCTGATTCCATGTTAGAGGCCACTATTTCAGTAATTCTGAAACCAGGCAAAGACCCGGCCCTCTTGGGCCGTAGAGACCTATCTCTCTCGTGAATATAGATGCAAAGTTATTCACTAGTCTCTTGGCGAACTGCCTAAACTCACTAATGCCAGGCCTGATTGAGCTAGAATAAGCGGTTTTCATACCCACCCGCCAGTGCAGCAATAATACCAAACGCTTTCTGCACCTCCTCAACAAGACTTACAGGTCACGGAAAGAAGAACTGCTGCTCTCTGTTCGATCGTGTCCACTGGGCCTACTTATTTGAAACGCTGTGAAAATTCAGTATTTGTGAGCAGCTCTGTAGATGCCTCCGAAGCATTTATAGCACCCCCAAGTCTCAGTGAGAGTCAATGGTTTATTGTCCCCTCCCTTCCCTATACAATGAGGCACAAGGGTGTCCTGTGTCCACTCTTCTTTTTGCTTTATACATGGAGCCTTAGGCATAACGGCTGACAGACAATTCGGCTATTGTTGTGATTCCCTTTGGAGGTGACCATCATCTTATCAGCCTTTGTGCTGATGATGCAATCTTATCCATCACAGATCCGATGTCCTCGCTCCCAGCACTGGTAACAGACCTTTAGACTTTTGGGGAGGTCTAGGGATTTAAAATAAATATGAAGAATTCCCAGATCCTGAACAGCTGTCACTCCTCCTCACGAAAATAGCCTACGCTCCAAGTTTAATTTCAAGTGGGCGGCAGATTTCATACCCTACTGAGGAAAAGGTTATATTATATGAACATGATTGCAGACATTTTTTATAATCTACCTGACTTTGTACATCATTGTCTGATAACTTTTTCCACATGCTGACATTGTGCATTCTTTTAATCTCCATGCCCTTGTATAAATACTGAATGGTTGCTAGAATAATTACACCTTGTTAATCATTTGTGCTCCTCTGAGATGGAAAGCCACACTTTTTTCCATCCAATTTGCAATTAGTCAAGCCCTGTGATCCTCTCGCATTACTTACCTTCAAAATGTAGTGTGGTTAGCTATTTTTTTGTATGTATAACTGGAAGAAAATTTCCAATGAATTAGAGGAGGGGAGTGGAGTCTGCACACAGACTTGTTTGAAAGATAGAATAAATATGAAAAGGCGAAGTTTCTTCAGTTGTTCATTCCCTTCACGGAACATGTTTTCCCTGTTGGTTTGCACCCGCTTAAGCGTGATTAAACTGCTCTGTTTTACCTCCGACTACCTGTTCTCCTTTGGATTTAAGTGGGCAAGAGTGGAATTATCCAGAGCGCAGAGGTGCGCTTTTCACAAATGGCGCCCGAACAGGGACCTCTACGTGGGAAATCCAACAGCATTTGTGTCTGTGGTGACACGACCCGAGACTAAGATAGCGGGGGCCCCTGCAGAAGAGACTAGTTTCTCGCAGCTGCCATCTGAAGTCTGAACTGCTGTCCCTCGGCAACAGGATCTCCCCGGCAGAGATTCCAAACTGGGCAAGCGAAAAGTGGCTGAATTGCAGAGTACAGAGAGTTGGACGTCTTCAGCAAATACCTGGTGAGATTGTTCAGAGTTATTTTGTAACAGGCGTATTGAATTACGGATTCGTTTTTGGTATATATCCACGCCTGGATGAGATCCAACCAGTCCCAGTTGAGGGTAGTCCTGCATGGAAGATGACAAAATATGGTACTTGTGTGGCATCGATATACTAAGGGAAAAGAGGATTTGAGATTGCCACTCGACGATTCATTTGATCTACATAAAATTCAATATTTGCAGCAATGTTTGTTTGAGAAAAAGGTCAGACAAGCGATGTGGGACAGTTTTAATAAATGGGAAAAACATGCTACAATGTTAGTAATTAAAAAACGAGGGAGTGTTGCAGAAAGCCAAAGCACATGATCAATTAAAACAAACTGAAAGTATTGAATGTATGGACGGAGAGTTTATAATGACCACAAACAATACATATGTGACATAAGAGAAACATGAGGACAGGGATGAGGTATTAGAGAGACTATTGGAGAATCCCCCACCATACCTTCCACAGGTTCCAATACCGGTCGCATAGGCACAAAATATACCACTACAGATGGGCCAGCAGGGAAATGCACCTCTCGTACTCATTCCAAATGTATCAATTCTTCAAACCCCATTACCAGGTCAGCAACTGCCTGTCCCACTCAGACCAATACTCAATTCGCCTGCTGTTCAACAGCAGTCACAAGCAGGACAAGCGATACCTGCACCAAATGTACTGACTACCCCCCAGGTACATTTTCTACCAAAGCTAGTGACTGGATAAACCCCCTCTGCATCCCAATCTGCTGGAAACACGCCTGCATGTACCCAACCTTTGATTCACAAGCATAGTGATAATTTGAGAGATAGGAGTGGGAATTGGAGGGAGAGACCTAATACTAGATGTGGATCACAGAGAGCGGACCCAGAAGAGCTAAAACAGATATAGATGGATGACAAATATTGCCAGCATGAATACTGTTATGCCAACTGTAAATAGGTTTGATGCTTTTCAGCAAAACTTACTCTTTCAATATATGACTGAAAGGATAGAGGACTGGTGGACATGGTGTAATAAAAATACCCCACAAGAGGTGTTACAATTGTGGCATGATGCGCAAGGTCATATGATCCCTTCCCCAGATATCCCCTGCGCTGTTGAAAATTGCTTGCATTGGGGTGTTCAGATTAGAAGAAAATATCAACAAATGAATGGGGAATATCCCATGAGGGAAATAACCCCCTTCCTGCACCCCTGTTGCTGCTGGCGTTCCTGTTCAGAACCCCATTCCCCAATATGTCCATACTCCGTGGAGTAGGTATGAATTAATGGCAATAAAGAAAGATTTGCCAGACTTTAGGAAAAACACAAAGGGGTTTTATGAAGCCCTGGAGTCGGCCACTAAATTATGTGTAATGACATTGAAGGATTTAGATCTGTTCTTTGATGCCCTACTCCCCAGAGAAATATGTAATGGAATACGTAGACCTGATGATGTAGCACACTTTGGGCATGCCTGGGGACATTTTGAAAATCTAGACACGCAGAGAAGACCAGAAGACAGACCAGATCAACTTATACTTGGTTTACCTGATTGTATTATTGCTAAATTGCTACTAATACCAAAGGAATATGTAAATTGGGATAAAATAACAGCTTGTAAACAAAAGCCTGCAGAAGAAGTCTGACTATTTCACTAGGATTGAGGAAATATTCAGGGCTCACAGTGGTCAGGATTTGGCAACTGTCACGGGGAAAAGAATGTTTGCTGTCAAATTTGATGAAAGAATTAGGAGAGTTGATTAAAGTATCAGAGAGCACCTGGCCAACTAAAGAACCTGCAGACCTTTTGGTAATGGCTACATATGGGAATTACCAGAAAATAAATAAAGAAAAGAATGATGATAAAAATGAAAGAATTGAAAACAAAGGTTTTGCTACAGCAAGCCTTCCCAGACAGGGGAAGACAAAGGGGTATGGGAAATGTGAGGGGAGGTGGACGTGGAAGAGGGGCTGGCAGAGCCTCATCAGCTCCTGCGCAGCAACACAGAGCAGGATTAGGCCAAAATCAGTGTGCCTATTGCTTCCAGGAGGGTCATTAGAAGGATGAATGCCCTAGCTTACAGGGCCACGCAATTGTGGTGAGAGGAAGAGGTATTTCAGTGCCAAGGGGTACAGGAAGAGGTGGCACAAATAGGCAAGATGTCACCCAGCGTCAGAATGACGATACAAGTCAAAATTATTTTGATGGCCAACAAGTTGACAGCAGCTTCTATACTGAAGATTATACTGACGTTTATTACAATACCTTTGAGTATTCACAATAGGACAGCAATGGAAAGGGTGGAAAGAGGGTCATGATTCCAGTTAATCAAGCAGGTTCATATGTCACCATGGGTATAGAAGGGGAAGTACGCGACTTCCTTGTTGATAGGGTGTCACTCGCACATCTGTGGCTCATGACCTATTTCCAGGGGCTCCCCTCTCCGGCAGAATGAATACATCAGTGGGATTCTCAGGTATCCCCATCCAGAGCCCCATCTCCAAACCCTTAGATGTTACTATAGGTCCCTTCACCACCTCTGCCCCAATTGTGCTGAGAACCTATTAGGTCTGGACCTATTTAAAAGACTGAATGCTAACATTTATTGTTCTCCTGATGGTATTTTTATCTCGGTGGCTTCTGATAACATTAGCAAATGTTTTACAATGACAGATGTTACTCACATACCATCTGAATTACAGACAATTGATAAAACGGTCCCGGCATCAGGAGATAATGATGTTGGTAAAATGTACATAGATCCAATAGTAATCACTGTTAAACAAGGTGTTCCCTTACCCCGCATTCCTCAATACAAAACATCCTGGGAGGGAGAAGAAGGTCTCAAAGATGTCATCTCTGATTTAATATATAAGGGTATAATAAAAGAAACAGAAGGCAGCCCATGTAATAGTCCTATACTTTGGGTTCTTTTAAATAAAAATAAAAAAATAAAAAAAGACAGAGGGAATCCCTGATAGATTCGTGATTGATCTTCGAGCCATAAACAAAGTTGTAGTACCCCAATATCCTGTTGTTCCTGACATGAATTCTATTTTTACCATGATTCCGTCTTCAGCCAAATATTTTACTGTGCTTGACTTAAAAATACATTTTTTAGTGTGCCCATTGCTAAAGGAAGTCAATACCTTTTCTCATTTTCACTCAAAGGGCTTTCCTTTCAATTTACTTGAGCTCCTCAGGGGTATACAGTAAGCCCTAGTATATATAGTCAAGCTTTGAAGAAACAATTAGACCATTTTACCCTCTCAAAAGGCTCTGTATTACTTCAATACATTGATCTATTAATTGCATCAGATACAGAGGAAGGTTGTAAGGAGACAACAGTTAATTTGTTACATCATTTAGCACTCCTAGGACAAAGTGTCCTTATCTAAAATGCAATATTGTCAACAGGAGGTTGCCTATTTAGGTCACCTCCTGTCAAAGGGGGTAGAAGATTGCACCCACAAAGAATTGATTTGGTACAGAAAATGAAACGTCCCCAGACCCAATCTGATGTTCGAGCCTTTACAGGTATGACTTCCTTTTGCAGGCAGTGGATACTTAACTTCTCATTAATTGCAAAACCTTTGCTTGCTCTAACGTCTAAGAACATTAGTAACCCACTCCCTTGGACAGATGTGCGAGCATGCTTTTCAACAACTAAAGAATGCTTTATGCAATGCACCTCCTTTGGGTAACCCTGTTTATGCTAAGGAATTCTGTTTGTTTGCCCATGCGAAAGATGGCTGTGCTGTATCTGTTTTAACACAATACCATGGGGGCGGGGGGGAGAGGAATAGACCGTGTGCTTATTTTTCATCCACATTGGATCCAGTAGCTAAGGCTTTGTTTGCCAAATTGTTCGCACTCAGTAGCAGCTGCTGCTACTGCGGTCAGACACTCTGAAACATATATTCTAGGTCACAATTTGACAGTTATCGTACTGCACGCCCTGGATGTGCTACTAAACAAAACTCAGACCCAGGACCTGACCAGTGCACGCTTAACAGGGTATGAGTTAACACTTTTTGCTCAAAATATCATTCTGAAACGTTGCAATGTTTTGAACCCGGCCACAGTGCTACCCTTCCCCAGTGATTTGCGGACGGTTCAAGCGCCAAATCACCAGATGGTACAAACACTGCTGCATATGCCATCACCACTTTGAAAACAGTGGTAGAGTCATGTAAAATATCGCAAATGTCAGCACAAGCAGCAGAAGTAATTGCCCTTACACAGGCATGTGAATAGAGTAAAGATCTGATTGTAAATATTTATACTGACCGCAGATCCTGGAGGTTCACTGAGTTCCATCGAAGAGCCAGGTCTTGAGGTCCTTTAGGAACTTAGGGAGTGATGCGGTCTGTCGGAGGTGAAGCGGGAGGGAGTTCCATGCTTTGGCCGCGATCATGTATGGTTCAACAAACTGATTCCCAGGGTGGCAGAGTACCATGTCAAAAGATGCATGATATGCGCTGCTTATAACCCAGGAAAAGGTACCCCAGTTGCGACAGGCTATTTTGCACCCCCAGATTTGCCCTTTGAATTCCTGCAAATGGATTTCATAAATATGGAACGAGTAGGCAAGCTCAAGTACGTTCTGGTAGTGGTTTGCATTTTTATTAGATGGGTGGAGGCTTACCCTCTAGGAGATAAAACAGCCCCAAGTACTGCAAAGGTACTACTGAAGTACTTCCCGAGATTTGGCTTGCCCATAGTTCTTTGGAGCGACAATGGGCCACACTTCATTGGCCAAGTGATGGACCTGGTCTGCAAAGGCTTGCAGATGAGGCAAAAGTTCCATGCTGCCGGCCTCGTGGAGAGGTATAATGGCATACTGAAAGGAAAACTGGGAAAGATATGTGCTGAAACAAAATTAAAATGGCCTGATGCTTTGCCCATAACTTTATTTTCAATGCGCAATACTGAACACTTGAAAATGGGTTCATCTCCATTTCAGGCAGTCATGGGGAGGCCTGCAAATGTATTGGGTGTACCTAGACCAAAGAAGTTTTCTGAAATTGAATATCCTCTGCTTGTTTTGTGACTAATTGACTAAAGAATTGCATTTGATTCATTCACAGGTGAAGGCCAGTCTCCCTCCTCGTCTTGAAGGTTCAGGTCATAATCTGAAGCCCGGAGACTGGGTCTTCACCCGTCACTTTCAGAGGAAATCCAGCCTTGAGCCACGCTGGAAAGGACCGGTACAAGGGCTACTCGCCACTCAGACGGCTGTCAAGCGCATGGGACACAAACCCTGGCTTCATGCCAGCCACGTTAAGAAAGCTCCATTGCCTTTGTCCTATGATCAATGTGTGAAGCAAGGGATTCCTGATGTGGAAAGTGAACAAATTCCACAGCAAGTATCTTTTAATGATGGTGAGCTGGTTGAAGGAGAAATAGTGCATCCACTGATCAACTTCACTCCTGTTGAGCCCAAATTGATACCAATACCTCGATTTGAGCATCCGGATTGTGATTCACCTAGGTATAATTCGAGACCTAGGACTGTCAAAAACTATAGACTTTGATTGAAAAAAACTATCACTGGAGAGATGGCAACCCACGCCGGTGGTCAAGACCGCCAACGTCTGGACCTGTATATAAGCGAGGCTTTGAAGTAAAGGACACTGGGAACTCTTGATGTTCTTTGGTAGAATAGGTTGGTTGTTAGGTGTTTTTGATTTGTTTCTCTTTTTGAAAGGGAAAAAAAAAAAAATGAAGAGGCCTGCAGAAACAAGGTTATCTATCCAAGGAAGTAAAGGGTAGAAAAGAAAAAAATAGTCTGAGCATAAAGACAAATATTAGGAGAAGCATCAAACACTCATCAAGAACAGGTATTTTTATATCATACAGGATAAATACATTATGGGTAAGACTAGGAGTATTGAAGTGAGACAGTCTGGGAAGTCACCCTCCGATCTGTGGCAGGAGGGGAAGACTCCAGTGTCTGGTATAAAACGATTTTGGACCAAGAAAGTGAAAATTGTTGTACTTCAGTGTCTTCTGATATTAGGAATACTAGGGTTGTTCTGGTGGTTAGTAGAAACCACCCAGTTGCCAAGTCAATGACATCAGTCACCACACCAATACCAGAGCATCAGTACATAACCCTCGCCTCTCATAAGCAAACACACCACTTGCAATATGTGAATAATACATTCATTCAGATTTTACATAATGCCCATCTTGGCTATAATGCTACAGATTGTTGGATATGGGGCTTCCTGTCATCTTCAGTCAAAAGGAAGGCACCTCTTATTCTTCTACCTTGATCCTACAATGGGTCTTGCACTGCCTGGTGGGAACTGAATTTTGATTCCTATATCAAAGTTACTAATAAGACTGTACAGAGTCAGTTTAGGGATCACCTCTCATCTATGCTTGCCAAATGCTGTTAGGATCTATGGCACCATCAGGGAGAGGGAGGATTTCACCGGTTATAACTCCTCTATGCTATTATCCTTTAATGAGAGAAAGCTGTCCAAGGTGGCTATGATACCCATACCTGTGCATGCTCATATCGCCCCCTTTTGTGTTCAAGGTAAAGGGCCCCTTGCTGTGGGGAATAGTATTTGCTCCCGTACAGTGATATTAAATTGCACTAGCTCCCCATCATTTGTGGCCTCGCAAAACACCTATTTTGTTTGTGGTAATCAGGCTTATGTTTGGCTCCCTAGAGGATGGTCAGGCAGATGCTATATCACATTTATTCTCCCTCCCTCTTACCTTGCATCCTCTGATTATCAACTTAATAAACGGAAAGTACAGGTTGATCAGACCGATACCACGCTGCAGCAATTTATTGATGCAATGAAGGGTCTGGTGCCTTTCTGGGGTCCCATGGCCAATAGTGTACAGGTCCGCCGATTGACCAGGGTAGTGGAAGCTGTTATCAATGAGACTGCTGGTGCACTCAGTAACATTACTGTAGAAATGCAAGCTAGCTGTCTTTTTTCCCTTCAAAATCATATTGTTTTAGACATTCTTTTAGCAGAGAAGGGAGGGTATGCCACTTAATTGGTAGTTCATGTCTGTATATCCCAGATAACGCCCCTAATGTGAATTTAGCCATTCAAAAACTTCACAAAATTGATGCTGAAATACCTCAGGATACTAGAGATTGGACTTGGTCAGATTGGTTTAAAGAAGTACTGCTCACATGGGGTTGGAAACTATTAGTGATAGCCTTGGTTATAGGTGGGATTATTTTAGGATGCGGTCTATGTGTGAATTTTCTTCCTATGTGCTGCAAAATGCTCCTTTCAGCCTGCAAGCCCCCACCAGTTTCTGTTCCACAACAGAATATGCTTATGATGCAAGAAGAAGAAATACAGGATTTAATGAACATTAGTGTTACTGCCCTCACAGATTAGCCTTTTTACAAAGTCCCATTTTTTCTTATTTTCCCTGCTAACAACTCTATAATGGAGAATATCTGAAAATGAAGTACTATCATGATATGAGGGGCCAATCCAAATTATATAGTACTGATACTATAGGTTAGTGATAGCAGGTAATTACAAAATGTTGTACTTATGTTCAAGGACCATTTGAGCAAACTAAAAATAAAGAAAATGCCATTATTGCCTCATTTAAGACCCACTCCAGAGCCACCTGGTGGACTCATACAAATCTCCATGAAATGATGCAGTTCTGGGGTTTAACTTTTTTGATGGGATTGCTAAGGAAACCATCATTGTCTTTATATTGCTCAACTATTTTATGGCAACAGCTATATTTTCAGCAACCATGAGTCAAGATCGGTATTTGCTTCTGCAAAAGATGCTGCATTTTGTGGCTAATACTACAGAATGGCCATGAGATCACCTTGACGGTAACAGTCTCTTCAAGATTTGGCCTGTCCTTGAACATTTAGTTGAACAGATCTATGTTCCAGGTCAAGATATATTTGCACAAGAGTGTCTGGTCCTGTTGAAGGGGTGTTTGGTTTTCAGACACCACATACCCAACAGGAAAGCACAATATAATGTTAAGCTGTATACGTTTTGTGAAAGTGCTGCTGAATATGCGTATCATGGTGTACACATGTAGGGATTCTTCAATTGATCCCCACCCCCCTTAGTTTTCCTTCCACTTTTGGAGTCAGTGAAAATTATTGAGTGGGAACTTGCCAAAGCACTTTTGCACAAAGGTCACCATTTAGACGTGGACAATTTCTACACAGGTGTGCAAATATTTAATGAACTGTTCAAAGGAAGCACCGTGGCATGTGGCACAATCAGCTCCTACAGTAAAAGTTACCCTGAAGAGCCTGCGTGTAATAAACTTGAAAGGGGCAGAGCAGTGCCTTGCATAGTAATATACTGTTAGAGATGAGATTTTCAGACTCTCATTTACCTTGGTTGTTAACCTATCCCGTCACAGGCACTTGTCCCAGTCACACAAGTGGGGTGGTTTTTTTTTTTTTTTTCAGGGGGTAATATTGGGTCTTTGGAATTTCATTGATCCGAAGTTTTCCTTACAGAAATGTGAGGGAAATGTTTTTAGCCAAAGTTTGCAAGGCCTTATAAGTAAGAAAACCTAGTGAGAGCCACACAAGTCATGACACACTGACCTCCCCTGGGTGTCTAGTTTTCAGAAATGTATGTGTTTGGTAGGTTTCCCTTGATATCGGATGAGCTAGGGCCCAAAATTGACAGCTACCCACATTATATTTTTAAAAAGCGCTGTTTCTGATGAGTGAAATATGATGACTGCAGGTTCAGTTTTGGGGCGTGTTATCTCACAGGCCCTAGGCCCAGGCACACAAGTGGGGTATGTATCATTTTTAAATGGGAGACATGTGGAAACACAGAATAGTATAACACGTGTTATAAAAATTGGATTTTCTATGCATTTTTGGTTTCAAATGTAAGCCAGTATGCGAGAAAAATTATTTTGCAAAATGCCCTCCAAATCACAATAGTATGGAAAACTCTAAATTAACAGGTGTACCGATAACCACTGTTCCTAAACACATTTCATAAATACATAGATTTCGTTCATACTCTTTTTTTATTCTTTTTATTTTACCATATGTACTGCTGTATAGACAGTACAATGATAAACTATTTTAAATGTGCAGTTCAGTTGCTGGCTCTGGGTAACTCGAGTTCTTGGAGAACCTACAAACCCTATATATCTGCCCAGCCAGAAGGGTTTAGCAGGCGGAACAGTATATTGTTTTTGAAAATCAGCCATTGTGGCAAAAAGTTAGATGAAATTACAGTCACAAATGGGTGTTTTTTCCTACTAATTTCCATCATTTTTTATTACAACAGCTAGCTTCTTCGGGAAAATTCTGAGTGATGTACACAAATGACCTCTTGCTAAATCCAGGGTTTGGTCTACTTTTGAAACACGTATAGCCTTCTGGGATCACCAATGAGTTTTGCGCCTTTTTTGTTTGTTTTTTGCACCTTGTTTCCACCACAAACTACAAGTCGGTTGAAACTACAAAAATTTGGAAAAATTGACTATATAAACTGAAAAACCGTGGTTAAAAAAATATTTTCGGCTACACCTGTGCTTGTTCCTGAAGCTAGTAAGATAGAGCTTCAAGCACAGCAAACCTTTATTGTGGGGGGAAACCAAACACACTCTTGTGCAGCACTTGTTTCCCATTTTTCAAAAACATAAAATGTAGCTTTATTATGGGTTTGTGGCTGCCCTACCAGGGAATTCCCAAACACTGGGTACCTTTACATTCCCCAGGATTTTGGAAAAAAGGATGCAAATTTGGGGTAAATACCCGTTATGTGGAAAAAAGTTATGAAGGCGTGGGCACAAAGTACCTCAAATAGCAACAAAACAAAAAAATAGGCTTAGCCATTCCAGGGGGAGACAGGGTTGGAAAAGGCTTAGCAGCCAGGGTGTTAAAAAAAGATGTTTTAAAAAAAGGATGAATCCAGTCAGGATAGATCTTGAACATTATAGGCGAGTAATATGGACTAGGTATGGAACCTCGATATGCTTTTCAAATGCTGAGTGAGTAACCTGTTTCGCTGACATTGAGCTTTGACATTAAGAGCACTGTGTGAGAGCTGCCTGTAGCCACTAAAAGACAAATTCTGCCATTAAAAGACACACTTTGCTGTTAAAAGAACTTTGGCACAAAAAGCATAAGAACCCTTTGAACTCTGAAATGCCAGAATAAAGAATCGGTTTTTAAAGTCTCTAATTTTAAAACTGTTCAGCAATAATTAGGTTTTTTGATATTGGAAATAAATTGAAAAAGTAAAGATATTCTTGGACACTTTTTTCCGGCGGACTGAGTGCAGTGAAAGAATGTGTTAACCCAGAGGTTAACATGTTAAATATATTTGCTTTGTGGCTTTCCCCCATTACCATGGCTTCTGCTGGCACTACTTTCATTTTGTTGGAAATTACTGAAGGTAGCATACCGTTACGAGAGCGCAGACTAATGGGGGTTCTTCGGTCCAAGGCATAACACTGATTCAAATCATAATAAAGTCTGTTTCTGAACCATCTTTTCTTTAAAAAGCACTGGAGAATCGGACAAAAGTCTGATTTCCTCAGTCCCATCAATGTAGAAGCTAGAGTTACACAGTGGATCTAACCTATGTAGCCTCCCCCTCCTCCACTATAGGAAGGAGGTACAGTATAGAAGCGGGACTGACAATGCCTAAAGATCACTTGTAGATCACTTATGCGATGCAGATGTGACTGCAATAAGAAACAACCTTCAAAGTTAAGAGGCTCAAGTTGCAACAATGCAGAGGATGAAAAGGAGAACACATCAGGAAAATTAGGACTAAATTTACATTTCTGCAAGATAATGAAGGGGGCATGGACAAACGTTTGAAAGCCTGTCAAAAAAACGCACCCAGTAACATTATTAAAGAGGGCTGCTTAGTCCAATGAAGAAATCCAGAAAGAGCAGAGAAGTAATGTTCAATTGTGCCCAGAGCCAAGCTTTGCCGGGCCAAGGATAATACAAGCACAAGTAAACGTACTGACAGCTTAGCCTACAGAGGATCAACCTACTTTCCTCTAACCAGTCAGCAAACTAGGAAAAAAAAGTCTGAAAAGATGGACTTTGTTCAAAAGCGGCAAGCAATCAAGATGGCATCCACCACACCATTTGGAAGTTCAAAACCTTTCTGCTGGTTCCACTCAATCTCCACGTATTGAGGAGTAGACCGTGTAAACAGCAGAACCTCCCACACAGGAAACTGAAGAGGAAGGCAGAGGCTGAGGGTCAGCAGCTATGTGTACCGGACCCTCCTGCCCCAATGAAGAGCCACCAGAACTAACTGCACAGTCTAAGCTATCTTCAGGATCCGCTGCAAGGGGGGGGGTAAAAAGGCAGGAATCCCATCAAAGGTGCAAAGAATATCCTAGAGACTTCTGAGGAAGAAACTATAGAGCATAAAATGTGGGACATTGAAAGTTTAAGGGTAGCAAAAAGGGGGCACTCAGGCAAGTGAACACACACTGTGCCATATCCAGATGCCGATGCCATTCATGATCTGCAAGGCAACACCCTGTCTGCCCCGATTCTGAGCAACTGTGCCAGGCAACTCACAGTTGTGGAGACCTTGCGAAGGTTCACCTATCATCAGACTCGGAGCCTCCTGACAGACAGCGCAGACCCCACTGCTCCCTGCAATACCAGTAGATGGTTGTTTTGTCAGTCAACGCTTGATCTACCTTCCCGAGAAGGAAGGAGGAAATGCCTTAGAGGGTAGGGGGATGGCAGAAAGCTCCAAAAGAATATGATATGATGGGATGTTCCTTGGAAGATCAGAGTACTCTGATCTACACATTACCCAAGTGATTGCCTCAACCTAAATTGGATGCATCGGTCACCACAGATACTGCGATGGAAGGCCAACAGCAGAGAAAGGTTTCTTTGAAGGGCATGCATGTTGCAGTGAACATAAGGCACCAGGAGGGTGCAAGGCATTAGGAGACCAGAAAGATGAAGAACAGTCAAGGCTGGGGTAGCTCTCATCTGAAATATCCGCATTATAGCCCAAAAGCAATAGGAACTCTGCGACCGAGGGAACACACTCAAGACAAAGAATGTGCTCAATAAAGGAAAGCCTCTGAGAATATCAAAGAAGACACTTGGGCTCACTGATGAAAAATCCCAGAGTCTACACAACAACAACATTTTATGAAGTTGGTACAAGACTAGCCGACGCAAGCCTCCAACAGGCAGTCATCGAGGTGCAGAAATACATGGATCCCAAAATGCGAGGATGTACCACTAGCACCAAGACCAGAGGAGCCAATGTCAAGCCAACAGGTAGAACGGTGAATTGAAGTGACTGGTCAGACCCCATTTCAAAGCAGAATCACTTTCTGTGCGGCTCAAGGATTAGTACATGAAAGTACACGTCCAGCAGTTCTAAGGACATTATCCATCACCCAGCATAGAAAGTCAGCAAAACCTGAGCAAGTGTCATCATTGTGAACAACCTCGAAGTCTAAAATCGATATGTGGCCCTTCTGTGTTGACCAGGAAATACTTCGATTAGCAAAGCAGGCCACTCTCCATCTCAATTACAAGTCTGATCGCTTCCTTAGCAAGCAACATTCCCTCATTTGTAAAAGAATAGTGGCACAACCAGGAGAAGTCCAAGCAAAGACTAAAATAACGAGCACAAAAAGGGTAGTGCATAACATTGTCAATCACTTTGAAGTATTATTTGGTCTGACGTAACAGAGTACTACTTGGTAGGCAGAATTAGATTAGCCCTTCTGCGGGCACCAAATGGCTAATGAAGGGAAAACTAAAAGACGACGAAGTGTGGCGAATACATGCTGCTCTATTTGTTGACGCCTTCCCCTACCAACGACCCTACCCTTGGGAGACAAAGCTGAAATGGCTAAACAGGTTGCGAAGGATGACACGGATGTTACGCAAAGCCCCTCGCATACCCCTGGAATTTCTAATCCTATTGCTGGAATTCGTGAGCAGGTGAATCAATCCCCCAAGGACCGGGCGACAGCTCTGCTCTCCCGAAGGATTTCCAGGGCAGAATGTCAGATTTTGACAAACAATAAGGCCCTATTAAAGGGCACATCTGCAAGTGAGGCTTCAACATTACCTTAAAACCTGGGGGCTCACATCTAAGCCAGGTGTTTAGTGATAACACTGGTGCCCTTTGCCCTGTAAACACAATCTGTTGTATTGAGGCAGGAGTTCAAAATAGATTTCACCACCTCCTGGCCATCCAGTACAGTCTGTGCAAAGGAAATAGAAAAGGCTATAGGTGAAGCGGGCACACACTCACTACATCCCAGAGGGATCAAGTGTTGGAAACCAAGAGAAAATCAGCATTAGAGGATTGAAGGACCAGTTTAGCGGATAAAAATAATCTTTTGCCTTTGGTGTATATTTTCTTTGATTCTTTATCCGATGGAGCGGTGGAAAAATAATTTGGATTGACTTTGCTGTAGATGCCTGAACTATACGCCTCTCAGGAGTAGGAGGCTTCATCAGGAAAGCAGGATCATGTCTAGTGTCATATAGCTATTTGGCGACTCAATTGCAGATGCGGAGCAAGGCTTAAACTAGGCTTCCACAAAGGACTAACTAAGGTAGGCTTTCATTAAATAAATGGCAATAAGGAGTTCCACTGTAGAGGGCCCTGCCACAAACTTTTGTCAAGAAGACAGGCTTTAGTCGCCATTGTTGGAAGCTGAAAATCTTACCTCTTCAGCACTGCGTACCACCATTGCAAAAGAAGAACACTTCTGCAGGGGCCTTAAGCGTATTAAGGTATTAAGTTATTCTGTTTCTAGTGAAGTGCTCAAGCCACTGGAATTTTGTGGATCAAGGTATAAGCCAGCATCATTGCAAGTAAGAGGGCACAAGTATCCCACCTGATGATCTTCATTGCTGGCAATATATGCAAGGCTTTTAATAGCATTAGAAACCGAGCCGAAGAGGGCCTCCATCCTCACAAAACACAGGCTTCCAAACAAGGCAACAGAAACAGTATCTTTATCCAACTAATATAGAGGCTCGCTTACTGTGTATCACGTCTTGGCCCACGTCAGTTCTGGAACCGCAACCAGAGTGGGAGCAGTATCTACTACTGGTACCTCTGAAATCAGAGGCCACGCGGGCAAAGGAACAACCAGTGGGGTTTGAAACAAGGAAGTCCACGCACAGCTCCAAACTGGCGTGAGCACATACTGGGTCAGTTGATGTTGAGAGGACCCATGCATGTAAGCCCAACTGGAGGCACGAAAGGTCCAAGGGGCCCAGAGCCACACCATAGGGATCTGTAACAGTCTTGGAGAGCTACATCATGGCCTACTTGAAAGCTGTGATTCACTGCAGTCTTGTCAATGGCCTGGGGGACAGAAGCCACTGAACCCGAATAGAATTGGAGTTTGGCATTTCAAGCACAACTGTGAAACATCTCTAGCAGTGCATAAAGAGGAAGAAAGAGAGCAGTGCAGTAATCTGGGGCTGGATGGACCCAGTTGTTTGTGCTTGGCAATATAGAATTTAGCTTCTCGCTCCTGGACTGCCTTCAGATGCATTAGGGAGCATTTACTGCAGAACATGGAGTTATGCTGGATACTGAGGCATAAAAGACCAAAGCTGTGCAGGTCCTTAAGAAACATCTGCTTGGCAACAAATGCAGCACAGTTAAAGCCCAGTAACTTTAGAGGAGCATTAGTTCTGCACACTTTCAAAAAGTTGTTTAGAAAAACTCCAGAAGTTGAAAAATCAGATGAGCTAAGCCCCAGAGGACTGTTGAAAAGCAGAATCAATATCTGATCCCAGGGATAGTGCTTATATCTAGCTCAGTGTTGTCATGTGTTGAGGTGGGACTAAGTTGAGGCAGAGTCCGATAGCACAACCTGCCAGCATGTAGGAGCTACTGCACAAGTTTCCGCTTCCAGTCCGGCACCTGAAAAGTTTCAAAAGGCAGTTTAAAGTAGCCATCAAAAAGTTCAATCAAGGTTTCAGAATAGATGTGAACTTCACACCATGGGATCAATTGTAACACTAAATGACAGTCTTGAAGAAATAACATGGACAGTGTGTATCATTGTCAATAACTGACAAGTACGGCAAGACTGTGTCCACTTAACTCTGCAACACAGATTTTTTTAAAAGATAAACTTTTCCTACAGGACAGGTGAAAACATTGTGGTGCTTTTAAATCCCAGTAGAAACAGAGTAATTTACTCCTAATTTTGTTTACTTTAGAACACTTGCTCTTGATGGCATGCAAAACAGACAAACTTTCAACAATGCTTATATGGCCATAGATTGGCCCCTGACACCAAGCAGAACAATGATCAAGGTCAGGGATAAAGCATATGTACAGCTTTGTCTGAACAAAACCGATCCACTGCAGGACCTGAACAGGACCACAGCAGCACCACTACCACACTGACCAGTCAGTACTGACCCACGTCTTCAGGAGGAGCAAAGGGAAACATAACCAGTGTGTTTGTTTCGTTATCCAACCAGGAGAGTTAATACACAACTGCCAGAGACAGCCAAACATTTAGGAATACAGTAAGTTTCTTGAGACTCATTCGGTAAGCTTTTCATTTTAGTCTAATGTACACTATTGAGCACTTTTCCATAGTGCTGAGAAAATAGAGATCAGCCATGACTTTGAAAAATTGTTTGGGAAACATGAAAAAATGAAAGAACCTAGATGTTGAGTCTTCGACTGCGAATACAACAAAAACTAAATGGAATAGAACCTCTGTTTTAACATCTTCCTAGTCCACAACCTACCATAGGTAGGGCTAGGCACACACCTACTCAGCTCCAGGATACTCTAGCAGGTGATAGTGCACTTTACAAACACACATCACAATTTGAATGATTGGAAAATCACCATCTTCTAAATCAGCCAGATGTTCTAAATTGAGAAGCAGTGTGGACATGTAGTAAGAGAGGAGTACCCTAGAGACAGAATTGTTGATCCACCAACAACAAAATTCATAGGTCTCATTAAATTCATACGAATTTAATCCTGAACAGGTGGAAGGATGCTCCATAAAACACCAGATTAAACCAGGCCTGCTTCTGTTACTCATTGAAGAGAAGGGCTCGCAGAACTGACCAAGGCATGGCAGTTGGTAAAGCTGCTAAACACTTGTAATGGATTTGACTTGTTTCAACAGGATATAGCAGCCAAGTCTTGAAAGGGCTTTAAGGCCGGCTTGAAGAAAATAAGAACTAACAATTTTTCATGAGTTCCTACTATGAGTTTGGTAACCTGCTCACCAGTGGACAAGCCTAAGAAGATCTCATCTAATGGGCTGGTGGGAGACAAAGGAAAACCTAAATTAAGCCCAACAACCGTAAACATGCCCCCATTTCACACTCCAAGGAAGACTGCTTGCTCCCATACAGCAGTTTAGAATTCGGTCTGTTTAAGGGAAGGTATGGCAAACAAAACAAATCTGCCATGGAGCTCCACATGTTCCTGCCAACAGGATCCAATTACAAGGCACAGAATAGACCACAGGACAAATAGCTTGTTCTTGCTCCAAGAGCAGCAGCAACAACCAACGTGTGTTAAAAGGATGGGAAGTCACACGAACTGGTTCATCCAAAGCAACCCAGTTTAAATGCCAATCTTTCACTTTACACATAAAAAGAATTGAAAAATCCTTTTGCCCCAAATTTGCTGGAGCTCCATTCAGAATCTGACTGCCAGTGCACCTCAGTACTCCCCCACCTGAGTAACAAGGAAGTACTGGGCCCAGCAACACAGTCTCCAATACCAAAATCAAAACCATCTTGTGCTCCAGAATGGCATGGATGAAACCTCCTTTGATATTCGTGGAAGATTTCACATTAGGATCCATGACCAGGTTCCCACTGATGCGAAGAGGGCAAAAGGAAGGTGTCGTTTGTTTGCAACTGTTGTCTTAATTAGGACCGCTTTTATTATTTCTCCAAGCTTCAAGTCCTACCGGACCTATAAAACATTACCTTTGATATAGGATACCTTAAATAAAGTTGAGATGTTCTATAATCTCAACTCAGTACAGATGTATTACACTGCATGCAACGCAGGCAGAAGAGAGTCAAAGCTCAATTAACGCTATTATCTGCCTTTCAAGTTAAAAGGAGTCATGCACTCAAGTACAATTTTAATTGGATTAGTTAAAATTTGCCATTACTCATAATCAGATTAGGATATCCCAAATGCTTACATTTTTTTGCATCATTTCAGCAACTGGATGCATTGGATAAACGTGTGTATACAGCCCTTCTCTATTCAATAACGATGCAGTTTGCAAACTTGAGGTATTTACGGTTAGGTATGTTATACTAGACTCTGGAATGGCATATTGTAATAGTACATTTCTAGGGCATGTAACCACAACAGTTTGTGACAGCCCAGACACCCAACCTTTTCGCTACCTGGTATCTACACTGGTAAGATGCATGGAGGTTAGTCCAGTACAAAAAAAGTTAATTCCAAAATGAAGGGGTCAGACTAAAAAGGAACTGCCAAGTTACCTTTTAATCTAAATGGAGGTACTGCCAACATACTGAGGTTTGCAAAGCTCAGCAGAATGACAACTCAGTTTTTTCATAGTAGGATCAAGCTTGAACTTGAATTTTAAACTGTGTTCTGCTCTATAAGGAACCAATGCAGATGGAAACTGGAGCAAATGTGGCCAGACCTTATCAAGCAAACCAAGACCACAACATATTTGAACATTCTGGATTTCCCAAACCAAATAGCTCAGCAATGCCACATATAAAAAATATGCTCTACTACAAATGAGATGGCAGTGACCATGATGATCAACAAATCTCAAATTTAAAAAAAAGTTTCCTTCAAGATCTTTAAATATAAAAAAAGGAGCATGACACCAATTTACTGTAGTGCATTAAATAAAGACAAATCTAGTATGAAGCCAATATTGATTACAACTGCTTGTGCTGGCACCAGTAATTGATATTCAATTACCAA
Organism: Calotriton arnoldi; assembly: GCA_963921515.1. Lineage (NCBI taxonomy): Eukaryota > Metazoa > Chordata > Amphibia > Caudata > Salamandridae > Calotriton > Calotriton arnoldi. The sequence continues at coordinate 575,860 of CAWUFW010004676.1, forward strand.
AAAGTAGTCATGACTACTGTCAATTCCTCCAGGGAACCTATGAGCAAACACACAAAACCTCTGCTGGACGGTTGATGGTATGCAGCTGAAACAGAATCTAGTCATGGTTATCGTGTGTCAAACTGAACACACCAAGACCAGATGAGATTTCAAAGACTGTTTAAGATGTTGAGCTTGGCAGAGGCAGCCCTTAACCCTAAGACAGAGGTGATGGTAAATGTGGTTTATATTGTGCCCCTATAGAAAAGCTGAAGTTTATCAGCATTACAAGCTGGCCATCGTTATATGTGAAGGGATACAAAGATTGGCCGATTTGTCGCCTGATTGAAATATTGCAGGAGAAACTAATTTTTCTGATGAATATTTAGAACCGGTGTTCACTATTGTGGTGCATTAGAAAGGGAAACAACCAAGGATGCGGTCACTTGTATGATACATTTAGTTGGCTGACGCCATTTGCCAATATACTGAAGCTATGACTTTTCAACCTTCTGCTATAATAGATTTTGGCGCTCGCCTATTCCTGATGTTGGCCACATACAAACGCTGACAGGGGATGAAATGACGACTTATTACAACAAAGAATTTGACTTTGGAGGGAATAATCACCAATGGCATTTTTCTCCTTGGACGACTGAGAAATAGCTTTCTTTGTGCTTTTCTCGAGATTTAATCCCCCTCTTTTCTTTTTGTTTTCACAACTGTCCTCGCATATTAATGTATATACTGCTCTTTGTATGAATAACTGTTTATTCAAGGGTTGAGGGGCGGGTCTTCTGAGAAGGTTATATACCTAAATAAACGTGTATAAATAGGATATCATTTGAAAAAATCTTTTGCAGTAAATAGAAATATTTTGTGACTATTCTCTCTAGAATTAATCATTCAAACAGATTACGTGTGTGGGGCGATAATTTATTTTGCATATAATTAAGTGCTGCCCAAGGGGTATCTGTTGTATTTTTGATATTTTGTTATCCCAGCCTCTTGTGCTATTTAAATGGTACACCCTATTTTGTTGTTAGATAGGCAATACTTTGTGCTCTTCATTATTGAACACTGCAGAAGGACAAATTGAATAACAGCAATACAGTCTCCTCTAAGTCTAGAAAGTGTGGATACTTTCCACTAGAAAGACTAACACCAGTAACAAATCTAGGCAAACAGTCGCTTATCTGGTACTTCCTGCTCCAAGAGCTTTCTTAAAGCTTGTGGATAGTTAGGCAACTTTTCCTGAAAAGACTGTTTATTTAAGATAAGATGTCTATTAAACCATAAATACACACAATTTATAAAAGGCACTTATATGCATACAAAGTTTAAAATCATCTACCGCCATTGAAAATCTTGACAATGCACAAGTAACGTCCAAATATTGCATTGTGAATAAAAATTTCAGAGCAGACAATCTTGAAAGAATATATATATATTTATTTTTTTAAAAAGGTCTTTGAAAATGTAGGTCACAAAGCTAAAAAATAAAAAGCAGCCTATTCCAATATGAACATTAGAACACTGCTTTTGCAAACTACACAACCCATCAGAATTCATAAAAGAATTTATACCAGACAGATGTGAAAAGAGAGGATGTAACCTTATTCTACATTTTATTATACTTTATATGTGTGTGTTCAGAAGGGAATAAACAGAAGGAAATGGAGTTATTTTCCTAAGACTTACACAAATGAAAAGTTAAGTTTGAGCATAAATAACTTGGATCACTTTCTCTTGAGATCACCAAACCTGTAATTTCTCACTTTGATAATGCTGTGGGAGATCGACATTAAAATTATCAATCTTTAATATAATTGCAATAGCCACCCTCTGTTTCCTTATCTTTTACCCAGCTAAATTAACTTTTGATTATTACATCTTTAAATCGTGTCAACTTATGGATAAACGGATATTAACAGTTTATTCCAAATTCACAATGTTCGTTCTAGGACAATGGAGAACCATGACTGCAAGTATGTTTCCATTTTAATAGCTGGGCCACGGCACATTTTGGTAAGGATACGTTTCTTCAAACATAGTCCTTCTACCTTTTTCTAATCTAAATATCCGCTCAGCCCAAGTATTTCTGTTTCATACAAAATGTATGAGGTTCCATAGCTTTTAAAGCCACAAATATGGGCTGAAACGTAGATCCTCCATAATCTTATATGAATTTTTTTTTTTTTTTTTTTATGAAGTCCTACAGTTGAAAGTGCTTTTGAGTTTAGAGTCAATGTTCTCCATCTAAACTGCAGCTAACAGTGGACCGCGGGGTCCGGGTGCCCCCAGCTTTCACCATTACTACCTCTCTGCACAACTACAGCGGCTGCCCTGCTGAATTGCGGGGCAATCACAGGAGCCATCTACTGGAGAGGTCACTTGGAGTCGCAGAGACCACCACATTCTTATATTTACGAAAGTTAGGATTCCTCAGAACGCACCACACCTCATCAGGGTAGCAGAACAATGCTTCACAAAAGCCTTCACATCACTCAACATGTTGCACTATATGCTCCCCTAATACCACCGATGGGCCTCCCCATCTTCAGGGCCAATTTTCTAATACTTACCACGTCACTTGGACAAAGCTGGCAGCAAGTCACTAGAAGACCTTTTCTTAATGCCTAACTATTACCCTTCATGCACTTGTAGAACAGTTTTTACGTCATACTCTTGGACCGGTTTGGAATATCTCCGACGCGTAACCTGAAACGCATGCCCGAATACAAGTCATATACACTACGGGAAACAGGCGGGGAATAGGTTAATTGACTTCATAAAGCCATCCTAACACATGCGCAACTCCCCAAGCAAAATCTCTGAGACAACTAGGAACTTGACTTTCGTAGACCAATCAATGGCAAAAAATAGACAAAAGCCTTTGAGTACACAAGCAGGGTGTCGTGCAATGCTCACTTCAAATTAATAAAATTCTTTATCCTCCATAGGGCCTGTTCCCTCCTTCCCACCCCCCCCCACCCCAACGGTAGACCACCTATTCCCAAAGGCGAATGCACCTTGTGCCAGCTCTGAGGCAATGATTGCTGAGTTCCATCACCTGCTAAAGGGTTGCCCTGACACATCTTTCTGGTCCGGAGCCCTGCTACAGACTGCAGTACTAATGTATCTCCCAAAACTGGATACATGAGAGGCCTGTGCATTGGGAATCTTTAAGTGGATGAAGAAAACTAAAACTTCTCTACTCTTCCTAGACTTTTTGCTTCTGCTTGCCAAACGAGCTATCAAGAGTAAATGGCAATCACCTCAGCCCCCTACGTTAGACGACTAGAATAGGGTTCTTCTCCACTGGGAGAAGAGCGAGGGAACAGTCCTTAATTGAGAAGAGGCCCATGGTCTCCACAAACACCGTATCACTAGCGATTGGGACGCACTGCGGATGCCTCTCATAATAAGCTCCAAAGATGAGACAACCTCGCCTGGAATGACTGTCTCCACCCCCTTCAGCTCAAAGTGCTGACGGGATCCCCCTCAAGGATATACCCGCACCTCCAGATGTCCTAGGAATAGTCACCATAAAGACTCCATTGTCTCTGCCTGTAACACCACCAACTTATCCACATTCCTCTCACCCATATTGGCGTCCATTATCGCTATATTACAGAATTCAACAAAACTCATATTTGACAGGGTCATCAACTCCTGAAACATTGACCTGCCCTCTTAGCATTGCGATAATCTCACCAGCCGCAGCATAGCCCATTACCTTCATAGCGCAAGAACGAACTAACACTGTAGAGCGAGACATGTAAACCTGTCCTACTGTCCAATTAATACAGGACCCCACTGCTATTCTGCCTAGCAAAGTCTAAATCAATAGGACATTTGTCCCATTAAATCATATAGACTACTGTAACTGACTTAATGTTATGTATTGCTACATATATTTTCATCCTGTATGAACTCTTGGTTATATCTTGATAAAGAGATTTTTTTAAATGAGCAGAGATCAAGATAGTGACTTATTAAGACGAGGCAAGGGATATGTACACCCCCCATCTTGGGTGAGAAAGCATGGGAATGTAATACAATTTTAGGGAGGTCTGCTAGGTAGAATGCAATTGTTTGTGCCACAACACAGTCTTGGTGCAATCCATTCTCCATAGTTATCTTTGTGGGGAAGCTAACTAGGATTCAATAAAACCCTGGCCCAATTGTTCTTGTGTAGTTCTTTCAATGTTACTAGCATACCAGGAGGTATCTTTAACAATTCTAATTTGGACCACAACCTTTCTTTCTCTGCTTACCAGGTCAAATGTAGCATGGAAATCAAAAAAACAGGTGTACAATAAACCCCCCGGAGGCTCGAGAAAATCTACTTTGAAATTCAGATTTAATCAGGGCGATCTTTTTTTAGGGCCTAGTAAACCGTCCTGACCAGAGAGCTCAAGCTGGCAAAAAACAGGTGTTCTGTTGATTCAGAAAGTCAATAAGGGGGTCTTTAAATTTGTTTTGATCTTGTCATATTTGTTGTGCAATCAAAGATAGGTCAAATTTGAGCTTACATCTTCTTACAAATTGCTGCTTATTTTATCCTGGAGAGTATAGTTTCCTTATCTCTGTCTGCAGAGTTAGAGGATTTTGTAAATTTAACTGTCTAAAAATGGTGCTAGGGACAGAGTGTGAAATTGAAGGCAGCAGAATGTCTGTTTTTTTCCTAACACTTAAATAGTCAGTAAATGAAGTGAAAATATTTCAAAATATACTAGAAGAAAAGCAATTTGTTTTTGTAATTCCTAAGTGTGATGAACACAAAACGTAATAGGATCAAACTAAATCAGAACACTTTACTTGGTGAAGTACAAAGGATAAATATTTGATTAAACCAGATTTCCACACATTGTTTGTACGCTATGTAGTATCCATTTGTTAAGAAGGCCTGAAAAGGACATGGTTAGTTTGTCAGACTTCAAGAAGAGTGAGTCTTGAAAGAGGGCTCTAGCGTAGACACTTCTCAATATAGGGACAATTTGAATAAGTAGAATAAACATGATACGAAAAATCGTGTAAGCGGACTACAGGATAACCATCTATATAGAGGAAGAATTAACCAGAAATGTTCAAATGTGTTGTGTCACCAATCACTAACAGGTGTGATTTTATGAAACTACTCACTTAAAAGCAGTCGAAAGAAGGGTGCATTTCACCACAACTTTGAGCCCCTTTCCTCTGCCAATTAATAAAAATCAGTTAAGTGCTTGCTGTTGTCATTTGGCACCTGAATTATGGAAAACACCTACACTATAATGCCCAAAACAAATCTTTAAGATACAAAGAATATTGAATCAAAACATATAGTTTATTTTCAGCCTAAAACTGCAAGACTTCAAGAGGCCTGTAAGGAGGTTTTACTGTGGTCCCTTATGAAAGCTAGAGACAAATATGAGATCTGGCACCTAAGGCACAAGTTAAGTCCTGCTACCTGTTCAATATTTTTCAGCAGTACCAGCTACGAGTCTCTGCGAACCCAATGGTCAGGTACTGACTACTGGACAGGAGGCCCATTCACTTCCAAGGGTCTATACTCTGAACGCAGCATCCCAATTTGCAGTCAAAATGGCATTCTGCTCATCAGATGTCAAGACGAGTTTTGCCGTTAACTACCCAGTGGGCAATTGGAACAAAAAATCTTCAAATGGCTGACCCAGTACAATGGTTTCAGAATCATAAGCATGCAGAGGCAGGAGAATATTGCCAGACTCCTCCATATAAGCAACTTATACATCCCATCTCCAACACACTGAGGCAGATTTACAAAGCTGTATGACGCTTCATAAAAACTTAAATCATCTTTTGATCACAGAATCAATTAATATGAACTAGTACTTAATTGTATTCTTTCGTGTCCTCAAGACCGGTTGCCATTGCCCTGAGGTTATCCAGCCTCGCAGCTCTCTATACATCCACACCTTGCCGTCAAAGGATAATTAGACTGCGACCCATGGAATAGTGTGCACGATAATTAAATTCTTCTACCAGCATTCTTTCCATTTTTCCTAATTCATTTGCCAACTTCTGGATATCGTGACCATATTGTCAGACATGCACAGAGAACACAATGTGTCCAGAAATGCTTAAACTATTTCAAGAGAATTACATTTCAGAAAATCTGGATCATGGTAAACCATTAGAAAATGAAGTCCACATACATAATAAATTAAATTTATGAACCCCAAAAAAAGACAAACTAAATTCTGCAAACAACTGGCCGAAGGAAAAGAATATAAGAATTACATAGGTCACAGGAATGAAATATTCCAGCATCAATTCAGATCTCTAAAATATCTTATTTATGACTAAAAATAGGATTATTCCATAACATTTTGAATTTTTTTTAATCTAGTATGAAAAAACAGACCACAAAGGAAGCAATGCAATTCAGTAGATTTCCTAACTGGTGATAATTTATTCAGTTTACAATTAGTAAGGATAGTAGAGAGCAATAGCACTAGATACTGCAAGCTTAGAAGGGAAATGGGTAACAATACTTCTGAAATAAAACCCAACTGGGTTATACATTTTTTTTTTGCCTTAAAGGGCGTTTGGTGCGGACGGATATTGCCTTGAGGAGGACTGTCAAACCCAGGGAAAAAAGATCATATACTGCCTCACAAGAGCGGATGTGAGTGAGCTGCAGAAACTCGAAAGAGGAGCGGCGGTTCAGATGAGGGCCGGCGAAGCCCCACGATGGCGGGCGCTGTGAGGGGGCATAACTAGAGTCCGACTGGTACCACACATCCCAGACACCTGAGGCCACGAAGAAATGCAGAGACTTGTGACCGAGGTCTGGGCCTTGAAGAGGAGACAACTGTCTTGGTGGGATAGGAGGCAGCTGAACCAGGCCGCACCTGGTAAGTTTCGAGTCACATCCTACTGTGGGAGTTCCCCGCCACCCTTCCAAGAGCTGCAAGGGCAATGGGTGTGAGACAAGGAGGAGGAGATATTTGGATTTCCATCCCCTTCACGAGTCCCCGGAGGATCAGGGATACAAACTGGAGTGAGAGGGGTGCGACCAGATAATGACACTAAACCTCATATTCTTAATTCAAAACACAATATATTTCAAGGCTTTAGTTAAATTAACCAACATCCACATATTAACTCATATCTATAGGAAACAGGCATTTACAATGCAATAGGTCTCGCAACTGCGAATTTTGGAGCTATTGGCATTGTAAATGGCAATGCCTTTTAAAAAATTAAAAGCCATTGTTATTTACAATACCAAAAGCAACACCTATTGCATTGCATAGCGCGTGTCCGTTACTGACCATATCTCGTAAGTAGGGATGGTGCTGTGCAGGTGAGAGCTGCAGGGTACGTAGTTTCAACGTAACAGGGTTAAATACCACCACTGGTGCGGAGTGGGGTGTAGGGTGACAACATGCACAGAATTATGTAACTTGGTCGGGGAAGGTGGTACCCAAGGTCCACGGCCAGACAAGGCTGGGCACTTCTCTTGGATTCACGCTCTCAACCCCAAGTAACTATTGTTGATATATCAAAGCATAATGTTGTACAAAACTATTCCCTGAGGACATGATGTTTACTTCTCAGAGAAGGGGAGAAAAATGCACCTGGATAAACTGTGCTATTTCCTAAAGATGCAATGTAATTGATTTTTCATTTTTGGGGGCAATCAACTAAAGCAAACATACAAGTTGGCATCTTGAGAAGATCGAAGAGGAGCCGACAAGTTTCCGAAAGAGCAGCCAGAGCCAGGAACCTCATCACAGTCCATTGTTTAGCAATATTTTTCCATCGCTCTAGAAGAAAAAAGGTTTCTTTGAATATATATTATGGGGACGCGCGCCTGGCAATACCGGCAACACCGGGGGTAGAGCCGAGGCTGGGACTCCAATTCCCAGGCTCCCCCTGCACTGCGTCGCACTTCCTACGTCCTCTCTGTGCCTGGAGGCTCTTAAGTGGGTTGTAGGGTGACAACGTGAAATGGTTTCTACCTCCCTCTGTGAAAGAAATGTGTCTGGGCCCTTTGAAACCCCTACTTTTGTCTAAAATACAACGCTTTTTAGCTGAGAGCCCTTGAATGAGGCCTGCAGACCTTTGCTCCAGACTCCTCTCAGACGGGATGAGGAGAGAGTGGCCATTAGACGGAATTTGGCACCCCATCCGCAGGAAGGTGGGTGAGCAATGGCTTTCATCGCCTGGGTTTGTTTGCAGCCCAGACTGCCTTAAAGGTGCCCTGAGAAGGCCAACAACCGGCCCTCTGTAAACAGGGCAATGAAGCGCCCTAGCTTCTATGTGCTAGGGTGATGCACGGGCGCGAGGCCACAATTTGAACGTGGCACTTTACCTACCTTGTTACATTCCGTTTCTGATTTCAAGAGGAAGTTAGAAACGGTTCGTCTTTTGGTCGTGGCTCCACACAAGTGTTAATATTCATGACTTCAGACTCGCACAGTTAGTGGGAAATGGGTCTGGAGTGCGATAGCAATAATCTGCAGTCTTTTTCACCATTCCTCAAGCGGTAAAGATGTTAACACAGGCTTTGAATACAGTCTGAATTCTGGAGAATTAATGGGGGGGGGGGGAGTTTAGCGGATATAAATTGCACAATAGTTCCTCAGATGGACAACATTTAGCAAGAAGGGATGATTTGGGTCCAACAGAGCAGACGTGTCCGTGTTTTGCACCTTTTGGGATCTTAAAATGGCAAAGAAAAAAACTGGCAGGTGAAAAGTAGCACCAACAGTTGCCGCGAGACAGACCTGTGCAGCGGCGTTTAAGTGCTCATAGAAGAAAAACAGAGTCTGGTTTACTCCAGCGCCTTCCCTCACTGAGGCGCAGTCTGCCTCTAAGGTACATCGTAGGAGGTCCCTCACTGGCTCCGTCTCTTTTGCACACGCACTTTTATCTCACATGCACCTTCCATTCTCTCTCTCCCCTCTTATCTATCTCACACACTTGTCTCGCTCTCTCTCACACACACACACACACACACACACACACACACCTCTCGCTCTCTTTCACTCATTGGGTACAAACCGCACCCCAGGTTTCTTTCTTTTTCTCTCCCTCTCACATACACGCACTTATTTCTCTGTCACCCAAGTTTTTTTTTGTGCTGTTTTTTTATATAAACGCGAACTCGACCCAAAGGTATTGGGGCTCTTTACATGAGCACCAGTAACATTACACAGGGACACATTCATTTGTGGCAGGCACGGGGAGATTAATCGATTTGCCCAGAATCACAGGATGTTGAGCTGACGCTCAGACTCGAACCTGGTTTCCCAGTTCCAAACTCTGCCCGTTACACCACATCCTATCCATGTTGTCCAAAGCCTATTCTTTCTCTCCAAAGCCCCATGACCCCTCTTGGAACCACCTTATATTCTCTTAAAATTCTCTTAAAGCAGAGCGCTTGATCTCTTCCTCTCCGAGGTGCAAGCCACAGGCTCCCTCTCCAATCTCTCTGAAATGCTGGCTCTCTCTGAGGTGCTGAACACACGCTACTTTCTTTGGAGCAGGATCCGCCTGCCTCGGAGGCGTGTACTGCTAGATCATGTTTCTTGTGAGCTCATTGCAGGCGCGCACGGCGCACTTTAAGTTTCCTATTTTTTTTTCTCACTTGCGCAATGGCGTGGCAACAGCTTGTTACACAGGCACACGAGGAAAACTGAAAAAGAAAAGAATTTCCGTAATCTCAGCACGTGACGCGCTACAGTTTTTGCTTCACTTTCTTCCCTTTTCAACTGTCTGAATGGTGCACGCGCGAAATGACTATGCTATATCACACATACTTTATGTTGAAGGGGGTGTTTGTTGCAATGTCACGCCTATCAGTGGCTAATTTAAGTCAACTTTTCATTGCACGTTGATGCCATGTAGGGTGCTTGCTTGTCTTTTAAAGAGTAAAATCTGTGGAGAAATGGTAGTCGCAGCAGTGAGGTAAAATCTTTGTAAACAAACTTGTGTAAGAGGCATGTCCGAATAGACAGGGCGGGACCTACAGGGGTGTGCATTTATATTTTTACTGTACTTGTAGGTGGTACCTGTTGCTACGGCTGAGGGTGTGTGTTTGTGGGCGTATTTTAGTGTTTGTGAGATTTTCCTACAAGCGATTTTGCATACCCCAATTAAACGTATATGTAATGCGAGGGGTGAAAAGCATGGGCGTGTATTTGTTGGTCATTTAACATTTAAAATGAAACGTCACAACATAAGCAAATGCATGGCCTGGTTTACCTGTTATTTCTTCACCTGCGAAGTGCAGTACAACCATCATCTAAACATTTTTTTGCTTTGTATTTAAAAATTCAAAGTTTAGAACATAATGGTTTTTGCAGAAAGATATTTCTTTACTGTATTAAACCCCCTTAAATTGATTCAGGAGGCTATTAATATTTTAGCCAGCACTGTGCCACTTAAAGAAAGTCACATTGCGTTCACAATGAACCTTTATTCTGATCTGCGCCATGCCGTGCGCTCCTGGTACAGAGTCAACCACCTAGCTCCCAGACTGCCCCTTTGATTTGGGGTTCTTCGTCCACGGGAGTGTCCCGGTGGGATGCCCATCACCCATCCTGCCCACTGTGAACTCAAGCTGAGCAGAGGCGCCTCGGAGGGGCCCTTAGAGATGCTAATGTGGAGGAATAGGAACCCCTGCTTTGAAGCAGGCATCAAACCAGAAGGGGTCTAGATGCAAAGCCTTTAATACCCATCCCCCCCCCACCGAGTTATCCAGGTTGAGTGTACTCCTGACTGTGCTCGGATATCCCAGTATTGAACATTTGTAGAACTCTTGTAAATGCATAAAGTAATGCCAATATCAATCATGTTAGACAGTAAACTAAAGTGATCATGTTCGTGCTGACATCACGACATTCAGTGGTAACCCAGCATTTAATCTCCGCAGGGCGGTCTCAGGGCACCTCTACTCCCAAACAAAGCTTCTTCAACCTGGCTCAGAGTATATATTTGTGTCCAGTTTGAGTCACCGATAGACTTCCCAGAGTACACCAGTCGCAACACCCTGTTGTCTCCGCATCAAAACATTACACGTTTTTCCTGGTTTTCACCTTGCACTAATTTATTATCACGAGCACATTCACAGAGCTCTCAGTGCACTTTGATTCATTCTGTAATGCAGTAGCCACTGTTGTGCCAGTGCGTTCACATTTAATTGCAGAACCCTCAGAGCGCTGCTCTGCTCCTATTAGCAGCGTATAATGGAATCTCAGTGCTCAGTTAGGGGCCTCAGTGTGCAGGGTAGTGCCTGCAGACTTTCTTATCTTTAGGGGGGGCCATCTGTTTCTAATTAGCATGGCCACGGTAAGGCCATGCTAATTAGAAACAGATGCCCCCTCCCTAAAGATAAGAAAGTGCTTCACGGATGGGCCGTCCAAAAGGGAGAAAGGGCAGTGACCAAAAAGCATCCTTTTCAATGGGAAGCCAGCATTTAGCATAAACGCAGAGTCAGTCAGTGAGTGAGTGTCAGTCAGAGACAGTCAGTCAGAGAGTGAGACAGAGAGTGAGACAGAGAGTGAGACAGAGAGTGAGACAGAGAGTGAGACAGAGAGTGAGACAGAGAGTGAGACAGAGAGTGAGACAGAGAGTGAGACAGAGAGTGAGACAGAGAGTGAGACAGAGAGTGAGACAGAGAGTG